>CM021102.1:702017475-702321313 GCA_007115665.2 Sequoiadendron giganteum
CTTAAACCCTAATCCCTCAACCCCTATACCCTCAACCCTCAAATCCTAATCCCTCAACTCCTATAACCTCTACCCTATAACCTATTAATCCCCCATCCCTAAACCCTAAACCCTTAAACCCTAACCCATAAACCGTCTACCCTCTACCGCCAATCCTCTACCCTCTACCCTCAACCCTAGTCCCCCAACCCTTAAACCCACTTAGTAAACTCTCTACCCTAATCCCTCAACCCTCTTGAACCTTAAACCCTCAACCCTTAAACCCTTAAACACTCAACCCTAACCCCTTAAACCCTAAATGGTTAAACCCTTTACCCTCTACCTTCTACCCTCTACCCTCTAACCTCTACCCTCTACCCTCAACCCAATACTCTCTACCCTAAACCCTAATCCCTCAACCCTAATCCCTTGACCGTATACCTTAAACCCTCAATCTTCAACCCTTAAACCCTCTACCCTTTACCCTATACATTAAACACTCAACCCTCAATTCTCAACCCTATCCCTTAATCCCTCAACCCTTAATCCCTCAACCCTCAATCCTTAAACCCTAAACCTTCTACCCCTTACATTGGACCCTGAACCTAATCCTTCAACCATATGCCCTCAAACCTATACCCTAAACCCTCACCACCCACTCAACCAAATGAGCCTTAACCCATGTTCCTTCACCCAAACCCTTCAACCCTAAATGCCCTTAATACCCTAGAAAACCATCAACCCTATAGGTCCTCCACCCTAATCCCTCAACCCCTATCACTTTCTCTCTATCTATACATCTCACCTCTCCCTCCTTCCCTCCTTCCCTCCCCCCACCCTCTCTAATTGTCTCTATCTATCGTCTCCCTCTTTCTACATACCTCTCATTCAATCAATCCCTACCACCCTCTCTCACTCCCTCTATCCATATCTCTTTATGTCCCTCCCACTCCATCCCACTCTCTCCCACTACCTCTATCTCCCTCTCTCTCATGTCTCTTCATCCCACCCCCTCTCTCTCTAAGGTCTCTCCCTCTGGCAACCTACCTAGGTAGCTCTCTCTTTGTCTCTCTCCCCTCTTTATCTATCCCTCCAACCCTACCTAGATAAGTCCCTCTCACTCCACCCCCCTCTTTCTCTACCTCTATCAGGTCACTCCCTCTCATACCCTCTACCTCTCTAAGGTCTCTCACTCACACTCCTTCTCTCTCCCACTCCCTCTCTCTCACACTCCCTCTCACTACCTATCTCTCAAGTCTCTCTCTCTGACCCCCCTCACACTCTAAAGTCTCTCCCTCTCACACTCTCAAGTCTCTCCCTTTCACACCCTACCTACATAACTCTCTCCCTCCTCTCTCTCTCCCTCTCCCTCAATTATCTCTCTCCCACCCTCCTCTCTCTCTCTCCCTCTCCCTCAATTCTCTCTCTCCCTCCCTCTATCCCTCCCACCCTACCTAGCTAAGTCCCCCTCAATCCAACCCCTTCTCTCCCACTCCCTCACTCTTAAAATCTCACTTCGACCCCCTCTCCATCTCTCTAGACTCTCTCTAAATTCTCCCTTTGTCTAAAGACATACATAAATTCATACATACAAGCATAATACATATGTACATATAAAATCTTACATCCATACAAGCATACATACATACATGACATACATGCACATAAAAATATATCAGCATACATTAATATATTGGAATTTAACATAATGTAAAACATAACACGAGCGCGTTATAACACACTCGCATTATGTGCTAGTAGGCATGCTACCCGTAGAAGCAAAAACCATGTCAAAAGTGAGATATAATGCTAGTGCTTTATAACGCGCTCGCGTTATATCTTGCTTTGGGAATTCTTGAGCCTTAGGCTTGGTATTTGCCTTGGAATACCAACCCAAAGGCTTGGAGGGCATTCCCAATGACCAGAGACGTTTTTTTAAAAAATCCACCATATTTCTCATAATCGAGTTTGTGCTCACTGTCAAGATTGCACATAGCTCAATATCAAAAAAATCAAGCACATGGATAATGTTGGATTATCTCTTAGCTATCCAACGATGTGATTTTTTTCACTTTCTAAAAATTTTAAGTCTTTCATCCATAATTTATTTTATCTGTATGTCTTTTTTTTGCCAAAAAGCAGTGTTTGGTATTTTTTTCGTTATAAATTAATCGTTCATCAATTTTTCAAATAAATTACATTTTTAGAAACTAAACTCCATTCTAAAAAATTAAAAAATTAAAAAAAAAACAAATCAATTAGTTTCCAAAATTTGTAGGGGTAGCACAGCCAAAATTCTATTTTCAGGATATGTCCACTTCGCAAATTAAGTAAAAAATCAAATATTCATTTTAAAATTATAAGAAAAATCCTGCATCAACTACATACTATTAGCTAAATTCTAACTATTGCGATTTTAAAAATACTAAAAAAATTCACCGTACGAGGGTCGTACAAGAGTTGCTATGTTATGTTTTTCTGACATAAACAACACCAATTTATGTATGTCCCTCATTTGAACCCCTTAATCTCAGCCATTTTCAAAATAAATTAGTAATTTAGAAAGTAGACTCGGAGCACTTGAATCCTTCTTTTTGTTCCATCTCAAAATTTTGAGTCTAAGTATCCTCAATTTCACGTCCAAGGTCAATATTTCCTAATTTCAAAAAAATGTTGTTCACTTAAGTCCCCTTTTTGGGAACCATCTTGGTGCACTTACCCTAGTTGACTTTCATAATATAGAACAAACATATGGGTTTGACAAAACACAATCTTCTACAATGTTAAAAATTCCCCTAACAAAATTAGTTTTACCAAAAAATATTTTGAGAAATTCTAAGAGTATCTTTGCATCTTATCAGTTCAAAAAGAAGGAAATATTAATAAGAAGAAAATTTTAAATTATAATTGAACATATATTAATGTCCACAAATAAAAAATATGTCTATTGGAACTATAAGGTAAATGAAATCAAAGGGTTAAGAACATTAATAATAATAATATTGTGTATATGTCTTCATTCAATAACTTGAGTATTGATTGTAGTTAGAGTAACTTTATAATTATTGTTATATATTTTGAGGTGCAAGAGGATTTTAGGTGTCCTCATTGATGCATGTTAGGTTCCAT
Organism: Sequoiadendron giganteum; assembly: GCA_007115665.2. Classification (NCBI taxonomy): domain Eukaryota; kingdom Viridiplantae; phylum Streptophyta; class Pinopsida; order Cupressales; family Cupressaceae; genus Sequoiadendron; species Sequoiadendron giganteum. The sequence goes on from CM021102.1 coordinate 702,020,584, forward strand.
CTAGGAGGAAGCCCTATTCCATTATGGTCATTGATTTTATATAACCCTATTAAAATGGGACCACACTTGGGCCCATTTTGAGGGTTTTTACATATTTGATACATGGTAATGATATTTTGACTATTACTTTATAAGGATGTACATTCTTTACTGGTATTATTTTCTTAGATTTAATGTGCATTTTATGGAAACTTGTACCTAGGTATGTTTTTATCTCAATTCTTGGAGAGATATATTTTGGATAATAGTTTTATTGTCAAAATCTAGATAATCCTTCTTCTAAGTTAGAGTGAGACAATCTTAATATTTATCGAACCTCGGTGGGTTTGGACAACAAAATTAATAGTATTTTTCCAGTATTTAACTAAGTCTCTTGAGTGGAAAATTATATTATATTTATTTATAAATTATACGATGGTTTTATATTGTATAAATTTCAAGTGTATGTTCCTTGAAAGAGACCTAGTAAAGAGAACTATATATCATTTTTATCCTATTTGGAAGTGAGTATGTAGACAATCCTTGGGAAAAGGATTCCCACGTGACCTAAAGTTCATAGGGGGAGGATTTATGGGAATAAATCCAAGGTTTGGGGTTGTTTCTAACTCAAGTTTGACCTTCTCTCTTTAGTAGGATTCAATTTGAAGCTAAAATTGGTAGTTATGGTTATGAATAAATCTAATAACTCATATCTAATAATGATGTGAAAATTTGGTTAATAGGATCTAATGAGGTGAATAATAGGCACTCTTATTATCTATGTAAATGTTCAACTTCTTTTAGTTATGTGCTTATTATTTTTGGTGAGCTTGCTCGATAACATTATTTAAGTTGGTTATGTTATTTGTAGGAAAAATGTCTATAAGTATTATTAGGGTTGGATATTTTTCCCCTTGTATTTATCTAAAAAAGTATGTGTTTTTGAAGAGTGTGTTTTAGTTAACAATTTGAATGAAAATGAGTGGATTTGACTACTTTATAGTTGGCAATTTTTTATGTGTACATGTTGAGTAGAGGTCACCTCATGTGGGTTCACTTATTCTTATGCGTTTCAAAAAAATTACTCCAGACCCATAGGACTTTATGTATAGGCTCTTGGATCACCTGATTGTGATATACATATGTATGTTTACTTGAACAATACTTGTGAACACCTATTATATCTACATTATGTATACATAGATATTAAAACCCTGCATGTGAGCCTCTAAGATACCTGGGCAATGATGGGTAGTCATTGGATTGTGCCAATGATCAATGATTGGGCTACTACAAGGCATTAGCTAGCATTTACTTGGTTCAAATAGGCGAGGATCAATAAGTGCTATCTTGATTGTGATAGGTGAATGATTGAGTTAGTAGTTACCATATCATGTGGGAAATGATAACGAGAGCTAACCATTATATTTGGAGAATAAGTAGGAATTCAGCTATAGCATGGGGGCGGTTGATGCCTTTTTGGATTAGCCAACTTCTAAAAGTGTGAATTGATAACCTTCCTTAAGTGAAAAAATATGAGCCCAATAGTATGTATATCATATAAAAGTGAAGAGTTTAAATTCAAAATTATGAACATTACATAAATAGGCAAGGATGTGGAGGAGAAAAGGTATGAGTGAAAGTCCAACCACCCCTTTAAAGATGGAACACTTGGTGGAAATTCTTCATGCAATAGGTATCTCAAACAATGAGGATGCTTGTCTCAACTAGATGAAGTGGGATAAAATAGTAAAATACCTAAGTAAACTTAATTTAAGTGTGAATAGATAAATCCTATAAAGATTAATTTAAGTGCCAGGAATAGATCAATCCTATAAAGATGATTAGGTAACTAGTTTGATAATGTATCTATTTACACTAACACATTGTAAGTGAAACTTAGGGAGTAATGTATGTAATATGATGAGTCTCAAATTATAATCCATCTAAGTTATGTATGTGCAAATTTATCATAAATCATAGAAAAAGGAGAAAAACCTAGTGGGAAATAAAAACACCTTGCCAAAAGAGAAATGGTGAAATGAAATAAAAAACATACATGTCAAGATGACAGAAGGACTAATAATCAACCCCAAGGACTACATCTATCACATAATTACAAGAAATATTATGCCCCCCATAGGAGAAAAAGGAGAGAGTATGGATCCCCTCATAAGATGGTAGAATCTGAAATATTTAGTGATGCTCAAAGAAGAATTTATAATATGATCCATGAATTTTGAACAACATTTATTTCTCATTTCCTAGAGAATGGCCTATCAAAAAATACTTGAACATTGATTTTCTTTGGTCCTTTGGCAAGAGAATGGCCTAGAGACGTAAATGTAGAGAAAAATATCTTCAAGGTAAATTAGAACATTATAGGAAATAATTAAATTTGGATCTGGACATAATGAAATGATTCAAAACATTATTTTCTTTACCGAAGCGCAACTACAAAAATTAGAACACTACAATGCTCAGGGGGGAAAATCATTGGATTAAAGAAAGGAATAAATGATCCAAATTTGTATTCAACTATATTAACTATAAACATAAAAATGAGAGAATTGGGGCTATAATGGATGAAGGTAGACTACACACCGACCCTTTAGAAATTACTAATTTATTCCAAAATTTCTATGAGAAATTATTTAAAGAAGAGAATAATTGGGAAGATTTTTATCAGGCATTGGAAGAAGATGTGAAGAATTTTATTCCCAACATGATCAGCCCAAGTTATTTCCAATTCTTGGATCAAATTATCTCTATGGAAGAACTTGAACTTGCTCTTTTCTCTATGAAAACTAGTAAAATCAATAAATTATTAATCAAACTTATCCCTAAAGTTAAATATGAAGACACTATTGCTTGTTGGTGACCAATTACCTTGACAAACACTTCTTTTAAAATTATTGCTAAAGCCTTAGCTATCAAAATTAAACATATTATGCAAGGTATCGTGAGAGCTAAGAAAACAAGATTTATAAAAGGAAAAATATATTCTTGATAATCTCATGCTAGCTTGGGAGACTATAGAATGGGCCCAAAAACCAAGCCAAAGACATATTAGTGGTCAATATTTATTTTGATAAAGTGTAATCTGATAAAATATTGTTTGGTATTTCATTCTTAAAATGTTGCAGTGGTTGGGATTCGGTCTAAGGATACAAAAACCATGTTTAAATATATATTTAAAGATGAAAATTCTCACCTTGTAATTAATAACTTTATTTCAACCTCATTTGAGGTGCAACATTCTATAAGGAAGGGGTACCCTCTTTCTCCTTTCTTATATTTTTATTGCTAATGCAATAGGATGTCTTCTTCAGAAGGCTAATTAGATGAAGCTTATTATATGCATTTTCATTCCTTAGGATAAAGTGTTTATTAACTCTCATTTTTATGATGATAGCATGGTGTTTCTGTAAAAAAATTAGAGGAACTAAACAATACCTTGGACATCTTAAATTTTGACTATGTTGTTTTAAGATCCCAATTACCTCATTAAAAAACTAGGTTTTTGATGTCTCAAAATGGTACTATTCCACATTGGATTTTCAAAGAGTGGAAGCTTATCAAACATGGGGAAATAATAAGTTATCTAGGAATTCCTTTTGTTTTAGGGATCTCCCTTTCAAATATGTGGAGATGTTTTTCAAACAAATTAAAAAAAAAAACTGTTTACTTGGGGTAATAATTTTTAATCTTTTTCTAGTAAGAACCATGTTACTATAAAAAAATATATTTCTTCTCATGTTTATTACTCATATTTTTCGATGCCTTCCAAGCAAGGATATGAAGAATTTAAAAAAATGAAACTTTCTATGGTCCAATGGGATGTCAGTACAGGTTTTATTGCATCATCTTGGTCCAATTGTATTCAAACACAAACTCATGGAGGCCTTGGTCTCATAGACCCCAAAACTCAAGGACTTTTCTTGACTGTAAAATAGATTTTTGGAGCTACTAATGGAGATGAACCATGAAATAATTTAGTTTGTCATCAAATCATGAAATTTGTAGTAAAAATAGTGTGGAAAGTATTCAATTGGTTGGATAAGATATTAATGTCTCCCTTATTTAAAATTAGAGCTTCCTTTCCTCTTTAGTATATTTGGAAATCTTGGCATCATGTTTGTCACTTCTTAAATTGGAACAATTCTTCCTTACAACATGATTTTACTTTTTCCTCAACTTCAATCTAGTAGAATAGAGTTATTAATTACCATAATCAACCACTTTCTATTAGCTTCCCAAGGCATTCTTATTTTTTTTTAAAATGAAATCCATGCATTCAAATATATTTTGGATTTAAACACATTTGATTGGGCCTCTTAGTAATATCTCAAGGAGCGTTATGGTTAGGTGATAAATATAAAGAATTTTTACCTTTGTGCAACCCTTAGTTCATACTGACATTTCTATGAAGCTTTGCACTCCCAAGGAATCTGAATTTTCCAAAGAGTGGAAATGGTTATGTCTGGTCTAATATAGACCATAGCGTACATCAAACTTCCAACTGCACTCTAGTAAGGCACTTTTCTCATGTATTTCATCTTTGATGGAGATGTTGGACAATCTGAAATAGATAACTTTGTTCCAATAGAAAGGGGAACACACAATGGTCTACAATCCTACATGTTAAATCTCTATAAAATTGAATTTACATACTTACTTTGGCCAATCCATAGCTTTTTTTTCTTTCTATCTCTTTTAATTTTCATCCCAATAACGTTTCTAGCTAAACCAAGTTCTTTCATTTCAAATTTAGCAGCAAGTTGATATTTAAGTTCTAAAACCATACTTTTCACTTTATCAATAAATAACATATCATCAACATGTAATGCAGAAATATGAAATGATCACCATCACTTTTATAATAACCACAATGATCTAATTTAGAATGCTTAAATCCCAAACTCAACAAATATGTATCAAATTTCTAGTACCACATCCTAGAATTCTATTTTAAGCCATACAAATATTTCTTCAATTTTTAAACCAATTTACTTTTACCTTTCACCACGTAGTGCTCTGGCTATGTCATATAAATATCCTCCTCCAAGTCTCAATGAAGGAAAGCAATTTTCACATTTATTTTCCTAACCTCTAAATCATAAGCAATGGTAATTGAAAGAAAAAATCTTTAATGGATGTCATTTTTGCAATAGGAGAGAATATCTCACCATAATCAACACCCTCAACTAGAGAGTAACCTTTTGCAACCAACCTTCCTTTTAACTTCTCAATACCTCCATTTGAACCAATCTTTTTCTTGAACACCCATTTGCAACCAACAAGTTTATGTCCTTCAAGCAATGGTACAAGATCTCATGTATCCTTCTTCTTAAAATTTTCAAAGATATAATTTCTTCATCCATAACAATCTTCTAGGATTTTTCATCATTCATACAAAGTGCCTCTTCTAAAAATTTGGGTTCATCCATGTCAGTATTCAAAGAAAAAATATTCAAAACTAACCTGCAACCCCATTTTCATAATCTTCACGAGTCATGGTTCAAAAGAAACCATCTCCCATGGTAAGGAATAGCCTACCATGGGACATTAAATTCTCAAGAATATGCATATGAAGGTAGGTGCTTAGTCTTCTAAAGATGAAAGGAAACCCACATTAAAATCCAACAAATTGTCCAAAGCTAACTTCTCAACATAAATTCAAATTTTGATAAAAAATAAAGAGTGGCTCCAAAAAATGTTGACATCAAACAAATGCAAGGCTCCAAGATGTCTTGGTTGATAAAAAATTTCCATCTTACTGAAGTTGAGGAAACGGCTCAAAATTTTCATCTAATATAAGCTTTAATTCTACTTAACTATAGGGGTTTGTTAGCGGTACCTCACAAAGAGATGATGGCTTCCAAGGGAGAATCTGACAATTCAAGGTTAATCCATGGTATTAAGAGAATTAAAATCAATTGGAATAGCATTATCAGTGAAGAAGAAAGGGAATTTCAGAACCCTTTACAAACTATCTCACACTTAGATTTAGGCCTTCAAGAGAGGATGGCTCAAAGAAAGATACATATGCAAAGTATAAAGTAATGGATACATAGAAGAAAGTTGATTCTTGATCAAGTAGAATTTATAACAATTTGGTTTACCCTTAAAATTGGATCATGCATAGAGTATTGATCAAGAAACTAGATATATGACGTGGATTAGCCTAAGGATGTATAGAAGAAAGGTGAAATTTCATCATGTACACTTAGAGTCAGCTCATGCAAAGAGGATGGCTTAAATACAATACATATGTCATGGAAAAATTAATGCTCATATATCATATTCCAAAGGACATATTGAACATAGTATTTTGTAAACTTCCTCTTCATACTTTGTTCCAATTTCAAATTGGTTGTTCTTTGTGGAAAACTATTATTTCTAGCTATAGTTACTTTCACAATCTCTGGGAGAAAATTAACGTACAAATGTGGCTAGTGATAGATCGCTATGATGAAACAAGTGGGTAATTTAATGGGCTTTCACTCTTTGATGTTAGTAGATCTCTAAGGTTCAAGAATATGTTTAATGATGAGTGGAAATGTAATGAACCCCAATGGTTTCTTAGAGTTGTAGATGGAGGCCTTCTGTTTTATAGAGGTAAGAGAATGAAACCTTTAAGTGATCAATCCATTGACTATGTAATCCCATAGACTTTAAGATGTAAGAGTGACCACAAAAATAAATATTTTTTTCCACATGAGACTATATCATGATAATGTGGATGTGCACCTCGAGTTTGATTCAAAGTAAAAGACATAAATCAAGTAATTATTATAATTGGATGTCTTTATCTTTTAAGATTTTTTTTTTTAATTTTGATTTATAGATCTGTAGAATAGAGATGGGAAATTAGAGATGTTCACTTCGCTCTAAGAATGAATGGAAGTATTAAAATTATCTTTTTCCAAGGATTTTATTTTAGAACCAAAAAAACTATTATTCCTCTGTGTTTTTCTATCAAAAAATATATTTATATTTTCAAAATTTGTAAATATTTAAAATAAAATAAAATAGTCCTATATCCAAATCTAAATTTGATATTTATAATACAACTAAATGATACTTTCACTAACATACACTATACTATTGTCTTTTGTTCTACCTTTTGTGTCATGGAATATTTGGAAGGAAAGGAACAACAAAGTGTTTAGGGATAAAGAGATGGCGGAGGGGGACTTGCATGAAAAAATCATAAGGGCTATAAAGGAAAATTTATCCTTTATGCCAAGGAAAATGGTTGATAAAGCTAATTGGTCTCCTTTCGATATTGCTATGGTTGAAAAGTGGAATTCTAAATTAGCAGCGTTAAATGTCCCCATGCCTGATGTTTGTGGGAGGGAGAATGCTAGTTGGTCTTTGCCGCCTTTGGGTTGGTTGAAAGCCAATTTTGATGGTGCTGCTAAAGGCAACCCTAGGAATGCTGGCAGTGGGTGTGTTTTAAGGGACAACTTGGGGGCTTTTATTGTGGCTTTTGCTGTGGACATCGGCACCCAAACTAATCATGTTGCAGAAGTTGTAGGGGCTTATCATGCGATTAACTTAGCTTTCAAGATGAACACGAAATGTCTTTGGTTGGAGGGTGATTCTATGAATATAATAAATTGCATTCTTGGGCTTACCCCCCCCCTCGTGGACCATTAAAAAGTGGATCAAAGATACAATAATCTTATTAAGTAAATTTGATAAAGTGAAAGTGTCCCACGCCTACAGAGAAGCCAATAAGGTAGCTGATTACTTCACCAATGAAGGGGTTAAGAGGGGCAGGGAAAACATGTGGAGGAAGAATGACTACCTCCATTCTGAGGTGAAAGCGCTAATTTATTATGATTCAATGCATGGAAGAGAAGCTTGTCTTCATCATGATGAAGAGGATAAAGATTAGGTACGTCAATTTCATTACATTTGATGGGACCGACGTCATTTTCTTTTTCAAGAAGAGTCTCTGGCACGCTTTCCAAGTGTTTGATAAAATATGGTTAAACGGGACCTAGAGCAACTGTAGGGTGTGGTATAACAAAGCCTTCAAGATGGGGAGAAAGAGAAAACGTGTGGAGCCGAGCAGCTTTCAAGAGAATAGAAAGAATGCTAAAGCATGGGAAAGAATTGAAAAGGGAGGTTTAGTCCCGATTTTGGAAAAGCTCCATGGTACTGATGAGAGGATGCTGGACTATTTTGCCAAAAATTGGAAAAATGGTGAGATTGTGTTGTTTGGTAGGAATGTTAAGCTGAATGAGGAAGTAATTGGTGAGATTACTGGTCTTTCGATTGAGGGCGTGAAATTTTATCGGGACCATCAGTTCTCTGATGAAGCGGTCATAAGATTTCCTAAGAAGGACAAGGAGAAGGTTAAATTGGTTAAGGTTACCAATAGCTACTTTGATGTGGAGTCCATTAAATCTATCTGGAGGAACGTTTTAAGAGTTATAATGGAGTATATCACAGTTGATGGGCACTTCACCAGGGCGCATGGTTATCACTTCGCCATTCTGAACCATTTCCGTCACAAGGTTCATATCTCTTTGCCTTTTTACTTATTCTCTTCTTTGAAGAATTGCCTTGATGAAGTTGAAAGAAACCCTAGGAAGACTTCTATTATTCACCCTGGTCTTGTCAGGCTCATCTATGAGCATTATCAAAATTTACCTGCTTTGCCTAAAATTGTTGAAATTGGGGAATTGAATGATGAGGATACTGAAAGTAGCAAGGAGAACAACCCCTCGGCCCATCCTGCTTGTGCCCCTGATGGTCCTAATACCATTGCTCCCCAATCCCTATCTTGTCAGAATGACCTTATGGCTTCTGCTTTGCCTTCATGTCCTAATCTGCAGCCTTTGCACGATTGCCCTATCCCGAGTTCTACCTCATCACCGTGTCTTAATCCCCAGTCGTCTCTTGGCTGCCTTACTCCGGGTTTGGTCTCGGGTTTTAAAGGTACCTCTGTTACGAAATTAGTCTCATACTCTGAGAATTCTATGGAAATTCTTTCTGATAAACCTATGGTCAGTAAAGAGTCAGCCTCTAGTGCCCCTACGTCTGGTGGTTTTGGGAATACCCCTAATGATTCCCCTAATCAGGATGAAATTAATTCTACCTTGAATAAGCTCAAGACTGAGGACATTGTGAGTGTGGTGGAAAAAAGTATGGATGGCCTTTTCACTGTTCTCAAGTGGACCTAGAAGGAAGTCTGTGATTTGAAAGGCCGTAATAGAGATCTTAGCAACAGAGTCATGGATTTGGAGCAAAAGATTAGCTAGAGTCATAAGGAGAATGAGGGACAGGATACCCCCTTATCAAGGAAAAGACAGCATTTGCAGGAGGAAATATTGACCAGGCTCGAGTGTAATTTGTCCAAGATTGGCCAAAATATTAGGGCCACTATGGAGAATAATCACAAAATTTCCAGGCATAACACCATTATCATCAATGCTATGGCGGAAAAGCTCAAAAAAAATCAAAAGGGCTCGCTGGTCATGGATTTGGATGTGGACAGGGGTTGCAGTAGCTCTGCTGTTGAAGGGATTTCGACTCGCACCCAAGCTAATATGAAGAGGAAGACCCTGATTTCTTCACATATGGTTCAAATCTTCAAGCAGGGGTTACAGGATATGAAGGATGTTGAAAAGGAGGCCAAGGAGTTGATGAATACCTTAGAGTAGTGAGATGGTGTTTGTTTCTGGCTTTTTGGCGGTCCTTTCTTTGGACCCTGTTGTCTCTTTGTGTTGTCCTTTCCTTTTTGGGACAGCTGTCCATTTGTTTGGACTTGTCTTGCTCTATCTTTTGGTGTTTTAACTTTGTGGTTTCAGGTCCCTGTAAAACCTATTTTTTCCCTTTTCAAAAACATACACTATACTATTTAAATTTAAGCCAAAAGAATTGTTAGTTTAACATAACCCATCCCCCATAAACCCCACTTCTAATCTTGAGTAACTTCATGTTAACAATAGAAACTTACAAAGGTACCTTCCCAAAACAAATGGGTGTGTTATAATAACTTACCATTGGACACTAAATGCACATGGCTATACACATGGAGCTAGGTGGATAGTCATGTGATAGTGAAGGGATGCATCCACCTTATGAAGAAAAATACTTAGGAGAAAGTCAAACTTTCATTAAATATAACTCATGGATTCAAAGAAATTTGACACTAAACAATACAAGGCCCCAAAATGACTTGGTTAATCCAAAAATTTCATTAATAGCTCAAAATTTATTTACAATAAAAAAGATACATATCTTAGTTTGTAATTTTAATCGAAAAGTATTTAAATTAAAAACTATTTATTGGAAAGCTTTTAATTTATGTGCTTGTTCTTTTTAAGTAGCACATACTTCCACTTGCTTGTCATTTTCAATGAAGCTTCAAAATTTTTACAAATATTCCTTTGTTTCTTTCACTGTATAATGCTTTCAATGTAACTAGAGAGATGATCCTTCAACCAAATATTGAGTAAAAAATCTAATAGCAACTCATCCTCCTCATCATTCTAGTAGCCATCATATTCATTCTCATCTTCATCATCTAGTTCATCCTCAACATCAACTCCACCAATGGTCTTTCCACTCAAGAAAGATTTGAAATCTTTGCTCTTGCTCTCCAACTTCATCTCCATCAATAGTTAAGAGTATTTATTATGTAATTTATTTAATATTTATATTTTAAAAATTATTGGCTATTTAAAATAATATTTCTATTTAATAGCTTATATGGATATTGAAAATGAAATTTATATTATAAAAGGTTTTTTATGTTATTTTTTTAAATATATGAACATAATTTCTATGAAATTATTATTGACAATTGAAATCACTCTTCAACTATAATAAAGTAAATTATATCTAAAATAAAAATAACTTTAACAAAAAGTTAAAATAAAAAAATCAATATAGACATCTCAAAATTCTTATATATTTTTTCTTTAATATATAAAATAAATAATTTATTACACATATTAAATATACCATTATCACAATTTAATTTTATTTACTACATTTTTAAAAACCATCATTAATTAATTAATAATTTCATTTGTGAATTCTATTCTTTTAAACTAATTTTTACTCATTTTATTTATTTATTTTATTGTTTGTTCTCTATTTGAGTATACCTCAAAAGCTAATTCATGAAGAGTTTAACACTAAAGTTCTTGATAAAATTAGAAGTGTAAATAATTCTTTGTGATAAGAGATGATTATATAAATTATTTATGATTCCATTTTTTAGTGTATATTGAGATTAACATTACTATTAACAATATTTATAATTATTGTATTGAAATATACTATATTGTTTAGATTTAATATAGTTGAATACAATCCAAAGTTAATACATGAGATAGTGTCAAGAATTCAGCAATACTACTAATCTATTGAAGTTCATTGTATTATTTGAGTATACCTCAAAAGTTAATTCACGAAGAATTTAACACTCAAGTTATTGATAAAACAAGAATTATAAACAATAATTTATGATAAGAGATTATTATATAAATTATTAATGATTCCATTTTTTAAGTGTACATTGAAGTTGACATTACTATTAACAATATTTATAATTATTAAATTAAAATACACTATATTGTTATATTTTTAATAATCAAATTTATGAAAAATATATTTATATATTTAAACAAACAATAATTTCAAATTAAAGAGACATGTCACTTTAACCCAACCTCTTCCCCATAAAAACCCACTTTTAATCTTGAATTTAATTCTTTTTAACAATGGAAATTTTAAAAAGTACCTTCCTAGTGTTGTGTAGCGATAGCTTACCATTGGACAGGGCTTAGTGTAGAAACTGAAAAAATGTCCTAAGCCTATGAACACCTTTTTTCCAAATCAATTCAATTCTCATTCTTCTGAGCGTAATTAATTATTTAATTATTGTCTAAAATCATACTCTTCTATTAATTAAATAATTATAACTATTTAATTAATTCATTTTCCATTTTATTCTTCCTTGATTAATTAAATAAATTGATATTTATTTAATTTCATCACTAATTAATCCTTTCTTTCATTTATTTATTTATTTATTTATTTATTTATATTTTTCTACTATAATTAAATACTAATTTTAATTATTTAATTATTCATTAGCTTTTTCTTCATTAAATATATCTTATTTTATTTAATTATTTCACACTTTTTTCTCCAAATAATTATTTTTAATTATTTATTAATTTTCTTTTCCTCCACTTTAGAATTAAATAATTGGAAATTCACTTTCCCTCTAGCTACCTCTGTTTTTTTTACCAAATATTATCTCTTATCTCCATTTTAATCTCCGCCCTTGATAAGGTTTTATTAACTTTTAATCTCCATCATCCATCCTTGAACCCTATTTTTTCCCTAACCCTATTTTCTTGCTTCTCAAAGTGATCTCATCCATTGATCTTCATCATTTAATCTCGGTCCTTCATTCAAACTTGGTTTTCTATAAAAGAGCCATATCACTTTCATTTTAATCTTAAGCCACAACTACTATCTTTGATATTTTGGTTTAATAAAGAGTGGAATTGCAATGAGTTGGAATGGTTTCTCAGATCTGGAGATGGGGGCATCCTTGTTTGTAGTTGTAAAAGATATGGAAAAGGGTTACAACCAAAATAAGGATTTTGTTCTACATGAAAAGATATCATGATGGTGTGGCTGTGCACATCAAAAAAGACTTATCAGGTAATTATTATTCGATGTCTTTATCTTGTAAGAAAAAAGAACTTTGTTGTTTTGATTTATAGATCTATGAAACATGGATGGGAAATTAGAGGTGTTTATTTGGCTCAAAGAGTGAAAGGAAGTATGACAATTAGCTTTTTTTCCAAGCCTTTTAGTGCAGAATAAAAAAGTCTACTATTTTTTCTAAAATAGACAAATGTGGGTACGCATGATCTTGGAGATTACAATAGAAAGTTTTTTGATACTTTGAGGATGCAAGGTGTAATGCACCAGGCCCCTGGAAATTGTTATGTACAAGGGGAGAATGATAATGGTTTGTAAAAGTAAATCAATTGCACATGTTTTTATGAGTTTGATGAGCTTGCTTTATAGTGGGCATCTAACTATGAAGATGTTGTATCGCCCTATTATTTGTCTCCTAGAGTGATCTGTGTTGGGGGGATTATATTTGGATGATTTAGAAAAAATTGTGTATATGGTTGAAGATATATGGGTTTTACCATTCTCCCCTTGTGCATAACAACTCCCAAGGCCCAGTGCATTACACCTTGCATCCCCAAAGTATAATGGAACTTGCTATTGCAATCTCCATTCAGATCGTGCATACCCACATCTGCCCCATTTCGAAGAAAACAGTAGATATTTTTTATTCCGCATTAAAATGCTTGAAAGCTAATTGTCATACTTGCTTTATTCTTTGAGCCAAGTAAACGTCTCTAATTTCCCATCTATGTTGTACAGATATATAAACCAAAACAACAAATTTATTTTTTCTAAGAAAATAGTAATAACAATTACCTATAAGTCTTTTCTTTTGAATCAAACTGTGCCACATCATCATGATATCTTTTCATGTAGAACGAAATCCTGCTTTTGTTGGTCACCCTTGCATCTTCAAGGCTATGTGATTGCATGGTCAATGGATTGATCACTCGAAGGGTTCCATATTGTTTGGTGTTTATCTCCGTCCACCCCTTCAAATTGGTATCAGAGCTAGGTCATGAGGTCGCAGCTGCAGCTGCCGATAAGGAAGGATATCAAAGCCTGGTTTGAAGATCGCCAGATTTGAAAATTATTCCGTCTTCACAGTTAAGAGTAGATTAATGCTGATGGAGATTGTTGATCAAGATAAGTCGCATGTGTTGACATCGAACAAAGAAATTGCAGTTAAAGAAAAGAGTTGTTGATAGGAAGAAGATCTAAGCCGGACAAGTAGATTGGATCAGAGTCTTGAAGATCTTGAAGGAGATTGCTGGCAGGACGTATTAATCTCTGTCATACTCTAATCTGAAGCCATCCAAGAGATTTACAGAGAGATGCTGCCATGCAAGTTACTGTTTAAGGTCAAGATGTTTTGAAGCCGCCAGGCTGCCATTACTAAGTCAAATTCGAAGCCCGGAGATTGCCAAAATTAAAGCTGATCGTTTTCGCAAGTTAAAAGGAGAAGTCAAGTTGCAGAAATCATATGTTAACTGCCAACCAAAGAGGCAGACCACAGCTGATGGGAATGTCAGAAGTTTTAATAGGCCATAGCTGAAGGTGCAAATTGCAGATCGCAGCAGACATCATGGTTGAATTTGCAAAAGAAAAGATAATTAATATTTTATGTGTATTGGTTTTATCTAAGGATAGGCGCCGCTGATCATAGTCAAGCCAGATCAAAAGAAAGAAAAGTGAAGCTGCCGTGTAAAGTAATTAAAGGAGATCGCGGGAGATTAGCTGCTGGAGCCATTGCAAGTCAAAAGGAAATGCTGATCAAAGAAACCACACATTTTTATATATTTATTTTTTTATATCCACACATTTTTCCCACTTAACTCTTATCTATTCCTATATATATTCCATCATATTCATTTAATTTTAGCATTTATGACACTTATACCTATCTTATGCACATGCTCTAATATAATTACTAGTTATTGCCAGTATCCCCATTTTTTTGAATTCAAAATTTTAAATTTGGAAGTTGCCAGAGAATCGTCCAACCAGCTACCATGATGCTGTGAATAATAAATTGATAGGATATGCAGAGGACTGCGAGAGATCCAGGTTGCCCATGACTCATGGAATTTTGGGTGTATGCTGCAGAATATACTACGAGCTGGGAGAAATCGAGTACATTGTGTGACCAACAAATTGGAGTAACATGCATGCGACCAGCAATATTAGGGTGTGAGGAGGTAGAACTAGTTGTGCAAAAGAAAAGAAATGTGGGAGAATATGTGTAAGAGGAAAATAGGAGAAATTAGAATGTAAGTGGTATTTCTAGATTATAATAGCAAATAGAAGTTGAAACCTTTAAAGTGTGATGAGAGATTCCATTCCTTGTGTTTTTGTTTATTTACTTATGTTGATGAATTATTCCTGTTGTTTGTGTGTTAGAGAGTATATATATGTATATATGTGCATGCGTGTGTTTATGTTTTTGACAGGAACTAGGACGAATGTGCAATCCTTACCGAGAGTCACCTGCAGAAATCCTTTTGTTAAAGTGAGGATCTGTAGAAGTGGGTTTAGGCTGCTGTGGGATTAGCTGCAGCAAAGAATATCTTGATTTCCTGGAAGGCTACAACGACTTCTCACAGTAATGTGACTTTCTCTCATTTACAAGTGCATGGAATGAATGATCTATAACCCTATCAACATGGTGTCAAACCGGGCTACAATTTTCGGAGGAAGTACAATGTTCAAGCTTTAGAGTTTTCAAGAGTTTAATGATGGAAATGATTGAGGGTGGGAATTTGGCTCTGTAACAAAGAAAGTTGCAGTTAAGAGTGTTGCAGAGGTGAGAAAGGGTGATTCAAGATAGTAAGATGTTGAGAAGGAGAAAAACAATAAAGGTTGTTGCAATAGTAGAGGATGCAAGAAATATTTACGTTGTACTGATAAGTATCAAGAGAATACACAAGAGGATGGATCCCTTTAAATATAATAAGAGGAGCTCATACTCATGAAAGGGTGGATGAAGAAAGTATTGAAGTTTCAGCTGTAAACTTTTTTAAAATATTTGAGGCTATGTCCTTGAGGAAGACTGGGGCATGATTAGAAACATCAAAGGATGAAGATAGAAGAAACTATGATTTATGTTAGTTTTTCGAGGACAAGGAAGAGGACTAAAAAACAATAGAAGAGGATGTAGAAGATTGCCTTAAGAGCCAATGAGCTGGTAGAAGTGCCATGTGAAAAGGAGGTAGCAACGAAGGAAATGCTAGAAGTTGATGGTCTTGGTAAAGGGAGCTTTCCACTTGAGGGGAAAGGCAAGCAAGAGTGTCACGAGGAAGTTATAGAAGAGGAATGCAGATAAGAGGTTACATGTGAGGACAAGAGGGTTCATATGGTACTGCAAGTACGTGGGATGAAGGAGCAATTTTTGTGTGAGGCTGTAAGGAGGTCATCGAGGAGTTGCAAGTAAGAACAACAAAAGAAGAATACATGAGAATGGTGCATAGGTGTTTGTTGCAATTGACTGCAGCTAAAGAGCATAGGGAAGATGTCATAAGAAAGATTATACAATTAGGTACAACGAAGGAAAGATGCGGGCATGAATCTATCACTGGAATTGATGCACTTACAGAGATGCTGCAAGTTGGAGTGGTAGAACAAAGTAGAGTGATATTGATAGTGAGAATAGAGAAGGATGGTAAACATATTTTGACAGTAGATGCAACTGGAAAGTAGGAATTGGGAGTTGCACGGGATGTTACAAGTACATTGCAGCAACGGAGGCTAACTGTGAAGATGTGCATGTTGATAGTAAGAGCTCCATGGTGCTACAAATGGGAGTGGTGAGTCGCAATGAAATGATGTTGATAATGGATACAAACAAGAAGGGCGAGCAAAATGCCACAGGAGAAATATTGTTAGTAGAAATAATAAGAAATGAAATCCACTAAGCATGGAGGCAAAGAGGAGAAGATGCACAATGATGTGTATAAGGTGCTGCAAGTAACGATAAATCTATGATAGCGCAGAGAAGTAATACAAGCAAGGGCAAAGTGTGATGGGCAAAAACGTAATACTATATTTTTTCGAGAAATAATTTGTATTGATTTAATATATCAAAGTTATTTTTAAATGGCAATGGATTTGGTGGTGTTATTATTTAAGTTTAAATATTATAAAGTATATTTATATTTAGATGTAAATAAAAAAAATTATTTATCAATTTATGATATTGCTATTTATCAATATTGATTAGTTTAAGATTTAAACATATTAAGAACACCATCATTAATATATAGATTGGAATCTAATATAAATATGATAGAAAAAGAAAGAACAAACAATATGTTTAAAGAATTTAATTAAATCAATTTCATCTCATTTACTTATAATTATAAATAATTTTGAATACTAAATTCAATACTTATCTAATTCAAAACACATGGAAAGGTCACTTTCATCCTGTAACATACTAACCCTTTGATGAAGTAAAAATTTCTAATTTTTCACCATAGGAGTAAATAAACTAAGTAACAAGCCATTGCAATAAAAAAATTATTTTATTTATTGATAATTTTCAATCAAGATGCATAACATATTACAACATGAATTCATCTTCATTACATAGAATACATCAATGTAAGAAAGCATGCATTTACATACATAGCTCAATGAGATTTTAGAACAAATAGTTATAAGACTATCCAAGATTCTTCCTTTCAAATCTTCGTTCTTATGTCATCTACTGTGCAGGAGAAGCATCATTCGGGTGTTTTTCCACCAACCACGGACTCATAATGTGGTCCCCCACACATCTATCATTCGATAGATGCCCCTTCCCTTGAACAAAGAGATTGCTAGAGTAACTGATAACGACAACCAACTTAGCATAGTGTTGTGTTCTACATAACTAGAACCTTGTAATCCCACAATATAGAACTAATATGTATTACTGGATTACGATGAACTAACAATGTAGTCTCGGTAGTCACACAATCTAGAGTGGAGTCTCAAACATGTTCAGACTACTTTTTCCAAAGAGTTCTCATTCAATATTTTGAATGAAGTCATCTATCACATACACTACTTAGGGTCGATTTGACTTAAGTCTTATCTTAAGCTATGCATAGGTATTTTCTTCAATGTATTGTCCATCATTCCAAATAACCTATCACCATAATAATCTACTTAGAATAAACCTACTTAACTAGTAAGTACACAAGCTAGGTATTTCCTTCAATGGATATTCCTTCATCCCAAAGATAACCTATATACTTGGAAAAACCCTACTTACACGTAAGTGCATGAACTCCCTCTCATGCTGGATTATCTATCTTAGGAGTAAACACAAGCTTTCCTAGGTAAATCAATAACTTAACTAAGTATGTCATATGTGATTTTCAAATTCAATCGTACCTAATATATAATACTTATGACACACCCATCTCCTACAATAAAGTACTTAATAACACATTATGAAAACAACATAATAGCTTCAATTTCTTTTTTTAAATAATCTAATTTCTCTAATGCACATATTAGGAAAGACATCTCAACCATGCATGCAAGACACATCATTCAAAAGTAAAATAACAAAAATGAAGAGATCCCCATGCCTATTATCACTTATCAAAAACAAATGGCAGAAAAGCAACCTTTTCCAATAGCAACAAGCTTGGTAAACAACTTCTCAAGAATGTCACTATAAACTCTACCTATCAAGTTAATAGCTTACTCCTCTCAAAATATAACCTCCTCACAAACTAATTGAACTCACTTTCTCTCTCTCTCAATGTAAAACAAGTATGGTTGGAAAATGCAAAAATAGGATTTGCAAGAGGCGTATAATCTTGTGGAAGAATGCATCCCTTCCAAATCAAAAGGTTTATCTATTTATAGAGAAACTTGGTTTTCTCAAAGCCTACAACTTAGGCATGCTAATGTACAACAAGCTCCATCAAAATAAATACATGAAACATATCAAAAAGGTGGTGAATTCTTAAACTAATACTCAGCATAATCACCTACAAGTTGACTTGTTTAGTGATAGCAATCTAAAGAATTATTCAATTTTCATATGCTTAATTCAATTTGTCACAAATAAAATACATTTGCAGAAACTTAGATTCAAAGGTGGCATTATTTCCATTTTCTTACCTTCTTATTTGGCACGGTTTAACTGCCAAAATAAATAGTCAATTACCATTTGATTACAGCAAGTATCCATTGATCCACTTAGAGGATGAATTGACCTAAGCTTTTAAAATAATTGACAAAGTAAAGGTTGGTGTTACTAATGGCATCGACCAAGTCCAAGCTTATCATCGACATCAATATGAAACACATTACAATTTCTTATATCGTGTGTGTTTCAAAATGATAGTCGGTTTACACTAACAGTCATAAGCTATTTTATCAACCTCACTAAATATAGTCTATTATGACTATAATGGACCTCCATTTTCATAGTTTTTGTTGACTATTAATAGCCTTGATAAATCAGCTTCTAACAAATAATTGATAATTGAATTCTAATAACATATATAATATGTTAAATATATTATATATATAGCAATTAATATATATTTACATATATATATATATATATATATATATATCATAAGCCAATAATGTAAGAATACATTTGATATATATATATATGAGTACATGTAAGATAGTATATAATAAACACATTATATTGAATGTATGCATATATATATATAAATGTATATACCTTTATGTACACATATGTGTAGGTATATCTATATCGATGCATCTCTATGAGAATTTTTATTCGCCAACGTGTGTATGTATCAATATACATATACATATGGATACATGTATATACTATACATATATATATGTTCAAATTCGATTCACATATAGCCATTCATGATTACCATCATATTGATAAGTGTTTACATGTGGTATATCTATATATGTGCATATACATGGCATTTGATCCCATTGACATATATGTCCATATATATACACATACTTCCTCATACATCCCACTTGTTAATATAATCATAATGGTACAAGAAAGATATCAAAAGCTCAAATAGATAAACATCACCCAATAATGCATGTAGTAGTAAAAAAGACTCTCAAATGCAGACATATTAAATAAGGATGACTTACCAACTTCCCATAAACTAACTCAACCTAATCATTCTAATGTGGTGTGTGTATATGCTCATATAGTTTACTTTTACCGGTTAACCGACCAAGATCTTCTCCCGAGTGATACATCCCCTCCGCCTCGTGGAATGGAACACATACCTTCATCAACTAACACATGCACATGGAATTCAATTGTTCATAACATATGCAGTATACATAACCATCTCCAAAGTTACAATAATAATTCAATAACCATCCATTCACATATGTGTAGTATTTCTCCATGAAATAACATCAACTGAGATAACATCAAATGAAATAACATCACATGAGATAACATTCATATTGATAACAAGGTACAAGAATAATTTATTCATCTCTAGAATTCACATTACATTCATATTTAACCTATCTATTAAAATTGTAAATAATAACTTCACAATTGGGGTGTAGCACATCCTAGGAAAATTTCAATGGTATTAACCCTATATCACATTTCATATTTCAGACACTAGGAAATTGAAAATAAACAAATAAAATAGTCAATGTAACTGAAGTAATGAGGCATGGGCTAATTATCGGCATGTCGTGTAGGAATTTATTGGAGACAAAAAGAGGGATGGCATGGGAATGGGTTACATGGTGAGTGAAGTGTGTACTTACAACTCCCATAAATATAATAGGGGCTTGTAATTCTATTCAAAAAAAATGAGGATACATAACAACAGGTTGTGGGGGAAATGGAACATAGAGGATGATTCACTCACAACCCTCCATTAAAACACAATTTTGGGGTAGTTTGAGGGCATGAAAACCACAAAACTTGAGTAGGAGATAGGATGAGCACATACACACACATAGAGGGGAGAATAGGTAAAAGGGTGATGTAGTCATGAGTCTATCAAATTTCTTGGAGGCACAATAATTGGGGTGCAATAAAATCCTTCAAACAAATTTGGTCTCATGGAAAATGTATTTGTTGAAAAGCTTGTAAAAACTTTCAGGAAAATGCATCTAGTAGGTGAAATTCCAAACTCCACGATCTTTAGTGAGCATCCTCCCTACCTTTATGAATGAGACCTCATAAAGAAGCTATGGACGTCCCTCAAAGGATGAATTTCATAAACCATATGAGGACTAGAGAAGAAAGACATTTTAATATAGAGAGACGTAGTGAATATTTTACTTGGACAAAGGAAACAAGAAAATTTTATATACAAATAATTCCAAAGATTTAAAGCGAGATTAATGGACAATAATGGGTAGTGTTTGGTAGTTCTAGGTTTTCTTCCTTCTTATTTCTCTTGTTTCAATGCAATATTTTCTTGCAAAACTTGGGATAGAGCTTAGATCTTTTGTTCATTATAATCTTTCTTAGGAATTGAAAATCTCTTCTAAATCAATAAGAATTCATCAACTCATTTAAATTTAATTGCACTTAATTATCATATATGTTGATTGGGAATCTTGTCACTATTCAAATGTCATAGGATGAATATGCATGTATATTAGTTAGAGAATATTACTTTTGTGTGTTTGCTTCAATCTATAAAATACAGAGTAGAATGGGTGCATAATATTTTGTTAGGAATATAAAAAATTGCTTAGAGACAAATCTAAATTGATCATTTTTTAATGTCTTTTATTTGTCTAGCTCTATGCCATTATTTTCAAACCTTAAGTCAATTTCCAAATGAACCCACAATAGAATACCAAAATAATAATGGTACCTAAAATCACCAACAATAGTCTAATGAATATGTTAAAGCTACCATTTTATTTTACATAAGTAGGAAATTATAGTACTATTTCATAATAAAAAATTATGATAATACAACAAATAAAGAAAAATTCACCCAAAGCCAAGTGAAGACATAAATAAAAAGAAAGATCTATACACATTCCTAGATTACAGTTTTTTGATAGAATAGTTGAGTTTCATACTATAGAAAAAATATATGGATTTGAAAAACCATTATCTTTCACAATGTTAAAAATTCCCCTAACTATATAAGGAAAGAAGAGCCAATGTCATAGAGTGTGGACCCACTTTGATGGCAAGAAATTTTCTTAAATTTTTCAAAATTTGGATCTTATTATAATTTTGTGTTACCAAATTAAATGAAGTTGTGATAATCAATTGTACCCAAATTCTTTTGACAACTTCAAAGAGTATCTGTGCATCTTATCAATTCAAAAAGAAGGAAATATTAATAAGTAGAAAATTTAAAATTATAATTTAACATATATATTAATGTCCACAAATAACAAAATAGGTCTATTGGAACTATCAAATGAACTAAAGGACTTGTAATAGATTGTTGCATGATTAAATAGAAGGAAACCATCATTTAATTTGATGATATTTATAGTGTAGGAAATTGTATACCCTTTATAATTTCCTACTTTTTTAGGGTCCCTTAATTAATTGGACTTAATTAAGCTCTTAATTTTCCAAATTATGCATTACAAAGCCCTATTATTCCTGTTTTCTAAAAGGGAAATCAGCATTTAATTAATGTTGTAGACACCAAAATTTGACCACCCCCATATGGTCAAATTCTCCCTTGTATTCTTCTATCATGCACCCTGTATCCATATTAATTAAATAATTCATTATTTGATTAATGTTACATTGTAGCCCAATGTCCCTAAGGTATTTAGTAAATTAATTAAATACCTTCTCCTCTTCCTTCTCTAAATTAAATAAATATCCTAATTTAATTAATTTAGTCATCTTATGCCTTTTTTAATTAAATCAATTTTTAATTCAAATTCTTCTCTCTCTAAATGTCACATCCTCCATAATTCCTTCTAATCCAGATTAGTTTAATTACTCTATGATTACGATGTGCACAATCCTAATCTTGATTAGGGTCACATCCTACATAATCATCCACTTTCTCTTAATCCATCATTAACTCAGATAATCACTTATTTGCACAACCTAATCAGCTAATTAGGTCAACCTAATCACCATGCCATTTATGGCATGTGTCCTAAGTCAAATGCCAAATTATTTCTCCTTTGGGAGAAGGCATCACCTTTTCCAAATGAATTTTTAATTCACTTTTATTTGACCAAGGAATTTTAAGGAATTTAAAATTCCTTCTCTCATCCCCATATGGATTTTTGCGGAATTTTCAATTCCTCATATGTCCTTTCACCCACATATGGACAAGGACCTCCTTTATGAGGAGATGTTGTCCAAATCCCAAGGTAATATGTAGTACCTCCATGTCATGTCCACATCATCTCCTCTTTCCATGTCACCTACCACATGGTGAGATGTGAGGGCTTGTGAGTTCTCAACTAACCCTAGCCCATCCATTGTTTAGAGGTCTTTCCCTTAAAAATTGTGGAAGTTGCCCCATTTGCAACAACACAAGAATCCCCATTTGCAAGCACACTTACCACTCAAGCATTGAAACATCTAGTATTGTTGCATCTTAGAGCTCATGTCGTGCATCCTACATAATACCCACAATCTCCATTGCATTCCTCATCATCATAGCTCCATATTGCAATAGGTTTTAAGCCATTTTTCCAAGGAGAAAGAACATAAATCGATGACCATCAATGGCTCACCAAAAGAAAGGTTTAAACAAGGTAAAACTTTTTGATTTCTCATGTTTTTGTTTAGACTAAACTAGGCCTAATAATGAGTGTTTTGTTTCTGTCTTTGGTCCTTGCATTATTTAGTTTTTTCATCTTAGATAGGTCAAATTCACATGCACACATCTCTAGCATGGCTAGTAGGACCCACATCACAGTTTTGCTTTATGTTTGCTTGTTGTTTTTAATTTTTCCAGGTTCAGACTTGATACATAAAGGAAAAATTTCCCCCAATGGGCGAATTTACTAGACCCAGGGGTGGACTCACTTGAAGCAGGGGCAAAGTTTTAATCAACATAAGCAAACACAATTTCTCCCTTCCATGAGAGGGGAAAATTTGCAACATCAAATCGAAAATCTATAATTTCAAAGGTGAAAATGCACGAATAGGCGATATTGTTGAGAACAGGGGAAAACTTGCACAAGGTACAGGGGAAGAATCGAATATGACCCTCCATACAAAAACTAAAAGCGAATCTGCCTCTTGCATCAAACAAGTGAACTTGATCCACCTATATGGGAAAATTTGTCTCAAACAGAGGATAATTTGAGGTAACTCCAGAACCTTTGATTTTTTTATTTGAGCTTCGATTTGATTTTGGTTTTGAATACTAATCCACTAACTCATTTTATTATGATTGTGAGATTACTCTAACGATTGTGTATCTTGTCACATGCCTAGTGAAGACTGGAGGATCAAATTACTAACATGTTTGCTACAGGATGATCGGTCAAAGACCCTTAGTTATCTTTGTTTGTGTGTCTTTTTCGCACTAAATTAGGCACACGTAGATTTAATTAAAGGGTCAATGAACTTTTTTTTATTATGTTTGGGAGTGATTTTTTGACGTATCCACTCCCCTTGCACCTTTCAGTGATCTTGGGTGATGAGAAATTGCAACTCATTCCAGTCCAATCCACCTAGGGAGTGTTAAAGTGTGTAAGCTCTCCCCTTGCGCTATGTGCGAGCCTGGGGACCAACCAAAATGCCTAGAATTTCCTTCCCTTAGTGGGACATTCCTAGTATTTCATCACCTGGGGGACAATCCCAACCACATATTACCAATGTGATATATAAAGGAGGGAGAATGAAAGTTGTACCTTAATCTAGTCACGTCATGTTTAGAAAAGCATCAAAGCTAGGGTGATACCTAGATAAGATGTGTAGAGATCATCTGAGTTTCTAGTACCTCATTAGGGCTCTCGACTCACCCTTGTAATGTGTTGGTGTTCACGGTCGTGTCTCATGTACATAGCGTATATTGAGGATGCATGAGATAGCCTTGTTTATCCTAGATAGAGGCTCATGTTTCAGTTGCGGCTTGGTGTAGTGCAAGGGATGTGCATCATACCCCAAATTTACTCACCATGTACTCCCTTGGGTTGATATAGGATT
Source organism: Sequoiadendron giganteum (assembly GCA_007115665.2). NCBI lineage: Eukaryota > Viridiplantae > Streptophyta > Pinopsida > Cupressales > Cupressaceae > Sequoiadendron > Sequoiadendron giganteum. The sequence goes on from CM021102.1 coordinate 702,045,344, forward strand.
CCTCGTGATGGACTATGATAGTCCTCGAGTGAGAGAAGGTGACCCCTGGCGTCTATTGATGACATTGTGTCAGTAGATCTCTAGTTATCCACCTTCCTGAGAAAGTGTGATCCAAAGAACCACCCTGATATCATGGAGTATTAACCTTGGAGTCTCCCCTTAAGGTGGTAGGCCTACATTAAGTTTGTAAACCCTTATCACTAATTATAGGACTGTGTTGCTTGGTGTGTCTTCTTATGTGATACGAGTGCTTGTCATCAGTTCGGGTCTATCCAACCTACTATATTTTTGTTTGTTGTGTCTTTAGTCCTTTGTCATAGTTTTTCCCCTACCCTCAGTGGTGAATTTTCCTCTCTTAGAGATGAGTTTTCATTTTGGACAGGCGATCCTACCTTGAACAAGGGGTGAATACGTGTCTCAAGTCTGGTCTAGGTCATCCTTTAGGTGAACTTGTCCTTTTCATGGGTGAATTTTTCTATGGGTTTCTTCCTTTAGGAAACCCTATGTCCACCTATTCCTAGAGAATAGGTATTCTTGCTTCCTCCATAGGCGATTTTGCATCATATCCACCCATTTTTTCTCAAAATAGGCAAACTTGTTGTCTACGGGGGTGAATTCACATTAGTCCATACTACCCTCATCTGTATGTTCTAATAAATAAGAAAAATTGTAATCCCCTGAATAGGAGAATTTGTGGTCATCCGTACATTTCAAGAAAGAGGTGAATCTGACCCATAGATAGGTGATTTTGCATCTTGAATCCACATGTCCCCCTGTGAGTTTTTAAATATATAGGTGATCTCGCATATAAAAGGGCGATCCTATCATAGACATACATGAACTTGAAACATTGATAGGTGAATTTGTATCCCATGTCCGCTCATTTCCTTCACACCTCCAAGAAATAGGCTAATTTGAGTCTGATAAAAAATGAACTTGTCAAATACAGAGGTGATCTTGTCAATCGCTGAGGCAATTTTATTGACCTTAGATAGGTGAACCCATCACCTAAAGGGGAAAACTTGTGACACATAGAGGCATAAATGCTTCTCATACACAACTCCTGAGAGTTAACCCTCTTAACTAGTGAAATTTTATCATTTTCTGAGTCTATTGTTGTGATCAAAAATTTTCTATCTGTATCCATCTACCCATAATCGTCATTTTAGTTCATCTATATTTTTTCAAAAATCATCTCATCCTCAATCCAATCACATGGGTGCATCTTAGAACATCCATGGACTTCATTTTCATCACCATTTCATCAATTTGAATCCTTTAGACTTTAGTTTAGGGGCTCTTATCCAATTTGGGATAGGAAACTAACCCTAATCATCATCACCCATGCTTGCTTAGGATTTTCATCCATCCTAAGTTAATAATCCTCCAAGGCCTAATCAATATCCTCTAATCATAAGGAATATTTTGTGTTGTGATCATCATGTTATCATCAAGTTAAGCCCCTAAACCTAGTTTAGATTCAATTTCATCAATCCAATCCAATAAAATTATTCAATCCTATCTATTATCTGATTCCATCACTCATTCAAATGGAATCATTTATCCAAGTCATCCTATCCAATCCAATCAATTAATCCATCAATCGATCATCTAATCTAATGAATCCTTTATTCATCATTCAAGTCATCATTTAGATATACCTTAGAGCTTAGTGTCATCTTGACCACCTAGCCATTTTGCATTTCCATGCCCCTTACCCAATCATAAGCAAAGAAGCTCGCGACAAAAAAACTACCTCAAGATGATCAACTTCACAATCCCCAAGATCAATCAACTAATGGTGGCTCATCGTAATCTAATATTGAGGCCCCTTCTCAATATCCTCCTCACGAGAGCATGGTTAATCAACCTATGCTCACAATTGATGAATACCTCAATTACCCCACCAATTTGCAAATGATTGATCATCTTTTGGATGAGCATGGGAACAAGATATTTTCTACCTTGATCATGAAGGGTATTAAACCGCCACCCAAGATTGATCTATCAAAATATGTCAACATCATGCCACCTACACCTCCTATGGCACGAGATCCTCATAACTCTTAGAATGATCCTAGAAATTCATATGTCCCCCAAGGTCCACCATAAGAGGGTTGGTATCAGCTTGGATTCAGCAATGTTGTTCTTTATCAGGTGAAAAATCCTCCTTGAGTTCCATATTCAATTATGGGAGTGTCACCTAATCCTAACAACCCTTAGGGCCCTGATCCAAATGCTCTTCTCAGCTTTGGTATGCCTCAAAATATATCCAATCCATAAGGTGTGAACACCCCATAAACTTCAATCCCCATACCATCTACTTCACAACTTCCACCTAACCAACTAGGTCAACTTACTAGGAATGTTCGGGGCACAACTTATAATTTTTTTGCTACACTACCACCACTTCCTAGCCATATTCCCACATCTAAGTTACCACCACCTCCATTCACACCTCAAAAACTACCTCAAGGCACTCTTCTATCCCAAAAAACCTCTTCACAACCCACGCTTCACACCGTTATCCCATCATAGTCCCAGCAACCACCTTTGCATCAAGCTCAAGGTACTTCATCGCAACCCCCACATCAACCATAAGATAACCCATAGTCAAGTTAAGTCTCATAGCAATTACAGCATCAACCTCCTCATTCATCATAGGTCATTCTTTGACAACCTTAAATTCCATCTCAACCTTCTAGATAGCTACCACCATATTACCAATTCCTTCAACATTCACAAATCTTGAATCGACCCTAACAATCAACTCAAAAAAATCCAAGCAACTCTGCTACTCAATACCTATATCATCCCTAGAGTTCTTATCACCCACAAGCCACTACATCCAATCCCAATCCCAATTATTACTACTACACCCCACAATAATCTCAACAACGATCACCTTACGTGTAGCAATCCCAAATACAACCATCTCATGCCACCCTCCAACAATCCCAATAATATCCCTATTTCCAATAGTCCACTCTGCAAAAACCTCCATATGCTTCCCAACAACAACCCATCCATAATTACCAATCGTATCCATGTTACTATAAGCAACCACCATCTTATTAGCAAGGTTCATCCTCCTCTACGTATCATCATACCCCGCCATCATATCAACCTCCTTATGTCAATCCTGAATCCACATGCATCAGTCCATATCAACAAACTCCTTCATATCCACCTCCACCACCATACGATCAAACTATCTTGAATCCATCCACATCTTATCAACAATATCCCTCCTACAATCAATCCAATGAAGTAGGTCCCTCCTCATCAGTGCATATCAAAAAGGAGTTGGAAGAAGTAAAATCTGAATTAAGGGACTTGCAAGAAAGGACATCTAAGAAGTCCTTCAAGTTTGAAGATATTTTTCCTTATCCATTTGATCCCTCCATCTCGCTTATCCCCTTTCCTAAGAACTTTGAAATGCCCAATTTTGATAAATACAAAGGAAAGGGTAACCCAAGAACCCACTTGCAGGAATTTTACTCACACTGCCAAGAAGTCCTACATAATGACAACTATCTTCTATGGCTATTCCTTAGAATTCTGACAAGGATAGCTCTAGACTGGTTTGTGGGTCTTCAAAAGGGATCAATCTCATCTTTTGTAGATCTCTCAGAAAAAATTTTGGCACACTTCTCCTTCATTTTAGAGGACATTGATACCTTAGATCTAATAAAAGAGAAGCAACATGAGGGAGAGACCTTTGCAAGCTACCTCCAAAGGTGGTGTTCCTTAGCTATTCAATTGAAATCTCATCTCAGTGAGAATGATATGGTGACCATATTCATCACAAATTCTCATCCTGATATGATAAATAATTTTAATTTTCACTGTGTTACCACCTTTTCTAAAGTCATTGAAAAGGATGCCACCATTGAGAGGACCCTCATAGCTAAGAGAGAAGTCAAAATATTTAACTCAAATAAGGAAAAATAACCAGGTGATAGATCTCGCTACTATAATAATAATAAGAACAATGTCAATGATGGCATTACTAATACCAAGCATGTGCAGGTAGCCAACCCCTCACAAAGGCCACAACATGTCTCTCATCAACAATCAGCTCCTAATGTCATATCGATGTCGTATGGTCCACTTCATCCTCCTTAGTAGTCTAATCAGAATGATCAAGGGAACAATAAATGCACATTCACCTCTCTAGGGGAATCCTTAAGTGTTATCTTCAACAAAATGCTTCAAGAAAATTATCTCATTGTCTATACTATGACAAAACCCTTTGATTAATCCAAACCAAATCATACATGGTATAAGGACAATGAGTATTGTGACATCCATAAAATCAATGTTCACACCACTAATAAGTGTCAAGGTATTAAATGTATATCCAAGATCTTATAGATCAAGGTGAAATATTAGTGGATGTGAATTAGGAAACCTCATCCAATGCTCAACTCCAAATATATCAAAATTCTTTCCCCAACCATAATCAGGGTTCCAACACTTCCAACGCTAATCCTAGGCCTAGAAATAAAAATAACCAAGGTAACAACACTAACAACATCAATTACAAAAAAAATTCCTATAACTATGATGGCATAGTTATGTGCATTATTCAGGTGGAGCCACGCATGTCCATGATTCATGTTAAATGCAAAGACCTACAGTGTGTTGTTACTACTCGTCAAACATGTATATTTATCCCTACTCCTTTTATGTCATCTCGGCTAGCTCATGTGAGCTCTCAATATAATATTTTTGATCATCTTGGAAAGACTCCCACTCAAATATCCATTTTATATTTTCTCAAGTCTTCCTCTGTACATCAAGAAATACTTACCAAAGCTCTCTAGGATACCCATGTTCCTAATGACATAGATCCTACTCAACTCGAAGCCTTAGTAGGACATCTTTCATCCACTTATCAATTGGGCTTTAGTCAAATAAATATGCCTTCAATCGATTCAAACCACAATTGCCCCCTCCACATTGAAGCCCTTGTGGCCCATCATAAATTGAAAAGGGTCTTGGTAGATAATGACTTTGTCCTTAACCTTTGCACATTGAAGTTCATAAAGTAGGTAGGATACACCCAAGCTAACTTGAACAATCAGGCTCTCCAGGATACCCATGTTCCTAATGACATAGATCCTACTCAACTCCAAGCCGTAGTAGGACATCTTTCATCCACTTATCAATTGGGCTTTAGTCAAAGTAATATGCCTTTAATCGATTCAAACCACAACTGCCCCCTCCACATTGAAGTCCTTGTGGCTCGTCATAAAGTGAAAAGGGTCTTGGTAGATAATGACTTTGTCCTTAACCTTTGCACGTTGAAGTTCATAAAGCATGTAGGATACACCCAAGTTGACTTGAACAATCAGGTTATCACTACCAAAGCCTATGATAATGCAGAGAGGGACTCTAAAGGTATCATTTATCTTCCAATTTAGGTTGTCCCTATTGTGTAGTACACCACATGCCATTTCCTTGATTTGGACCATCCATACAATCTCATCCTTGGTCGCCCATAGATCCATTCCATGCAAGCCATTCCCTCCACTTACCATCAATTCCTAAAATTTCCTTTCAATGAGATGGAGGTAACTATTAATGTTCACCCTCAACCCTTTGAATATTGTCATCCTCTCAAAGCCACATTCCCTCACTCTTGATATTGTCCAGGAGTTGAAATGGGGTAACCTCAAGCCTCATCCTCAAATCCATCATCTAACACCACATTTGAGTCCACCATCACCAAAGTCTAGATCATTGAAAATGGTTGTGGATAATATGAAATGTGCACTACCCTCAACATGGCAACAATACCACCATCTCCCTAAACGTATGGACAACCCTCTTAGTCAATGCTAAAACCAAAAGAAAAGACCAAAAACCTCACCTCTAAGAATATGGGTTCAACAACATTTAGAGATTTGGGCACACTTCAAGATCAAATGGATGATGACATCATCCAATGGGTCTATAGAGAAGAGCTAGAACCATCACCTCCCCTTGTAGAATATTTCTAGGAGGTTTATCCACATGCATCAAAGTTGGTTGAAAAATATAATTATCAAGGGGGAGGTCTTGTCATAGAAAATAAAGGAAGATTCCATCCTATTGAAATAGCTATCCGACCAAGACATGTAGGCCTAGGCTATGATAGAAAATAGAAGGGTCCTACATCATCCTCTAGTATTTTTAATAATTTAAGTGTGGATGAAGGTCTCCTTGAGGACATATCGAAAGAAGAAACCATCATACTCTCATACAATTACATTGATCTCCCATCCATATTTGATTTCCTATTTGTCCTTACCAGTGAACTTTCCCTCTACCATCCTGACTTGATCAATTGGGACCTATGAAATAGTGCACCTATTGACACCTTCCCTTTAGTAGATGCTTACATGCATCTTATGGTATTGGGGGAAGATGAACACCTCAACCATAAAATAGAAAGAAACAAATTACAAAAGGGTCATCTAGTGAAAACCTCTCTGAGGCACTTCTTGACTCATCAAAAGTAAAAACAAAGAGTGCATCTGATAATGAAAACCTTGATGAGGCACTGGAGGATGGGGATGTTCATCTTCCCCTTGTAGGAGCTCACTTGTCCAAGAGATCTTCTATCCTAATTGAAAATACACAAGAGGTTAACTTGGGAACTGATGAAGATCCTAAAATTAAATACTTAGCCAAATCATTTTCAAAGGAAGAGTATTCAACCATTTTCAGCTTGCTTAAGGAGGGAATCATCAACTTTGCATGGACCTACTCATACATTCCAAGATTATATCCCTCAATAGTTTTGCACCATTTATACATCCATTTGTATGATAAACCTATTAAATAGAAGCTAAGAAAAATGCATCCCCAAGTAGCTTTTCTAGTCAAGAAAGAATTAGAGAAGTTACTAGAAGTTGGGTTTATAAGACCTATTGATTATTCTGACTATATCTCCAATATAGTGCATGTTGCCAAAGCAAATGGGAACATCAGAATCTACACAGATTTTTGGGATCTCAATAAGGGTTTTCCAAAGGATGAATTTCCTCTTCCAAACATTCATATGCTAGTTGATCTTACAGTTGGACATGAGATTTTATCCCTAATGGGTGGATTTTTGGCTATAACCAAAACATAATCACACCAGAAGATTAACATAAAATTGCCTTCACTACCCCTTGGGGTACCTTCTGCTATAATGTCATACCCTTTGGCCTTAAAAATGTAGGAGCAACCTATCAGCATGTGATGACTATTATCTTTCATGATCTTATCCACATCATCATGGAAGATTATTTTGATCACTTATCGGGAAAATCCAAGACTATAGAAGAGCATCCTGCAATCGTGAAGAAAATCTTTAGGCGATTAGAGCACTACAAGTTGCGTCTAAATCTGAAGAAATATGTGTTCAAGGTCACATCTGGAAATATATTGGGTTTCATAGTCTCTAAAAAGGGGATTGAATTAGATCCGAACAAATTCAAAGAAATCATCAAAATTCCCCCACCGCATAATCTCAGCAATTAAGGATCCTTCAGGGAAAGTTACAGTCCATTAGATGCTTCATAGCCAAGCTTGTTGACAAGTTTCATCCATTTACTCATTTTCTATGTAAAGACATCACCTTCAAGTGGGACTCAGAGTGTCAACAAGGATTTGAGAATATTAAGGAGTACTTGGCTCACCCACCTATCTTAATGCATCCTATTCCAAGTAAACACCTTTTGTTATACATTTTAGCTACATATGTGGCACAGGGGGCATTATTGGCACAGCATGATGAGTCCTCTAAGGAGCATGCAATCTATTACATCACTCAAAAACTTTTAGTGTACGAGCTCAACTATTCTCCTATGGAAAAGGCTTGGCAATGGTCTTCAATTCACAAAAGCTTCATCACTACATGCTTAGTCATCCCATCAAGTTAATATCAAAGGTGGACCCACTTAAGTACTTGTTATCCAAAAAATATTTGATTAGATGTATGGCTAAGTGGGTTATGTTTCTAAGTGAGTTCAACATCGAGTATGTAGATCAAAAGGAAATTAAGGGACAAGTAATAGCAAATCAGTTAACCGATGCCCCCTTGGTTGATGCTTATCTTCTAGTGGTTGAATTTCCTAATGAAAGGGTCCTTACCATCATAGAAATAGATACATGGACACTCTACTTTGATGGGCCATATACACATAATGGAGCAGGTGCAAGTGTTTTATTTGTCACCCCACAAGGTGTCTACATCCCAAAGTAATTAAAATTAGCTTTTCCATGCACAAATAATATTACAAAGTATGAATCTTTAATCACTGGCCTTAGAATCGACATCCAATGGAACATCACTCATCTTAGAGTCTTTGGCTATTCTCAACTCATTATCAAAAAGGTCAATGATCAGTTTCATAAAAAATATGATAAGCTTTTTCCATACAAATACATGGTGGATGAATTTAAAAATTATTTCACCTCCATCCAATTTGAGCAGATCCCCAAAGTCCAAAACAAAGAATCAAATGCAATGGCTATGATTTGTTCCCTTATTAACATGCCCAAAGATTGCATGGACTATGAATTTCTTGTTGAGAAACTACTAATCCCTACATATGATGTCCCTGATAGTGAGATGGTGTGTGATATTGTAGGTCTTGATTCACCCTGGTACCATGACATTTATACCTACCTTTGTGACAACATCCTCCCACCTGATCTTACGCATAACCAACAAAAATCATTTATCCAACACTCATCTCGATACACCATTGTGTGAGATACACTTTATCATAGAGGGTATGATGGTACTCTCCTTCGATGTCTCAACAAATCAAAATCTTTTACCGTATTAAATGATCTACATAGTGGTTTTTGTGGGTCTCATTTTAATGGAATGGCCTTAGCTAAGAAGGTTATCAAAGCTGGATACTCTTGGCCCACTATGGAACACGATGCCTGTGAGTTCGTGAATAAATATCTACCCTATCAACAACATGCAAATTTAATCCATGATCCAGCACAAGATTTACAACCTATCATAGCACCATGGCCTTTTTCCCAATGGGGTTTTGACTTGATTGGAAATATTTACCCTCCATCCTCTGATGGCCATACTTTCATCATCATAACCACTGAATACTTTACCAAGTGGGTGAAACCAATTCCACTCTCTCAAATCACAGGTATTTAGATATACAAATTCATCCTCTTCCATATTCTCTGCAAATATGGAATCCCCTCCACTATCATCTCTAAGAATGGAAATCCATCCAAAAAAAAGTATATGAAGTTATTTTATGAGACCTACAGCATCCAAAAAATTTGGTCCACCCCCTATTACCCTTAGGGTAATGGTCAAGCAGAAGCAACCAAAAAAACCTTAATCAAAATCCTTAAAAAGATGGTTAACAATACTGGTCAAGATTGGCATCTCCATATTCATCCCACCCTATGGGCTCAACATAGTTCCATTGCACTCCCACTAGCACCACCCCATACTCTCTTGTATATGGTGATGATGCAATCTTGTCGATTGAAGTCAAGATTCTGTCACTTTGAATCTCCTTGAAGAATATCATCAGTGACGAAGATGCTCAAGTTGCATGCTTGAGTCAACTTGAAAGCTTGGACGAAAAATGAATCAAGTCCTATAATCATTTTCAATCATATCAGCATCGTCTTAGGAGGAGATACAACAAAAACTAACATACCCACCAAGATAAACAAAAGAAAGGAAATTTTGAACCAAATTGGTTGGGTCCTTATGTTATCACAACAAAATATGGTTTTGGGGAATATAGTCTTACAACACCTAAAGGAGAGCCCTTAGGGGATCCTATCAATATCATGTATCTAAAGAGGTTCTATACCTAAGTTAGTTGGGTTATCCTACCTAGAAAAATATTTAAAAAAAAGTAAAAAATTATCAAAAATACAAAAAATCAAAAAATCAAAAAAGTCATGAGAAATAATCATCCTATGGTGAAAACCATTCTTCATGGTGTCTTGGATAAGTATTTTTGGTGAAAACATTCTAATAGGAACCATTCATAGAGAGCTTAATCATTATCCAACTTGAATCCTAATCACTTTATGCTTTCATCCATCTGATCTGCTTATCCTATCATGTATCATATCAATTCCTATCCTCCTATCAGCATCATGTCATCCATCATTTGGTATATTGTGATTGAGCATTGGATGATTTAACTCAGCTATCCTGAATCTTGAGCTTGTCATCATTTATATACCTAGTTCATTTTGTTTTTCTTGCATCCACATCTAGGATCCTCCAACATCTTGATCATCATCAGGTCTCATCTTCTCTTTGGTCTCTTTCATCATACTACGTTACCCCATGTGCTTTCATGTAGGTAAGGCTAATAATTTGATTAGCGTCCGGGGCATTTTTCCCTCTGTTCTCCATTTTCCTCTTTCTGCTTTTAATTATAGTCAATTGTTGGTCTTTTATCGAACTACGAGGGCTCTGCGCTTTCACATAGACAAGAGATCTTTGTTCAACCCCCGAGCCCCTAGGTCTCTAGGATGTGTGTTTTTTCTTGTCTTTTCATCAAGTATGTTCCTATTTATTTGGTGCTTACCAAGAAAAGGTCACTAGTATCATAAGGTTTAATCAATTTCAATTATCTTAAGTCATGTCAATTATCTAACTCATCTACCATCTTTGGTCTTAATAGGGTGTATCCTTCCTAATCAAACCACATCAATCCCATCCATCCTCATGATCCTATGGCAAAGGATGTTTGAGATTTTTTGTGATCTTTTGATGCTTTTGAAAAAAAATATATCATTTCAGCTCCCTATTACACTTTGTCAAGGTCACCACAATCAATTATATCATGGTGTGCTTTGGTGAGTAAACATAGGGGCATATCTTGATATTTTGTCTAATTTTATCTTCTTGGTTGTCCCACGTAGTACCCACCAAGATCCTTGTGGTCTTGTGTTGCTTCATGTAATCCTTTATTTTTTTGGTTATTCCAACATCAGTCTCGATAAAATCCCTTGTGGTTTTGGGGTGTTGGGATATCCTTCGTGTTTGTTGTGTTTGTTAAATTATGCATTGGATACTAGTCGGCCTTGGTTCTTTATACCTTGGCATATTGTGTCCCATGCTATAGAAAAAATTAGTTATCTTAATATAGAAAAATGGTATTATATTTTCATTTCATTTATCCTCTCATTGCATTACATCTCCCCCTTCCATTTTATCTCCCTAGCCTATGGTTTGTGATTTTTGGTTGCACAAACATTTCTCTCCCATCTATTATTCTTGATGGGTTTTCATGGTTTTTGATAGGTGTAGTATCACATTCATTATCATCCATCTCGATATTGATATGTGAAGCATTTCCACTCTTATAATTATTCATTTAGTCGCATTTGCATCATCATTATCCATATTCATTTTATTATCATTTTCATTATCCATATTCATTTTGTTATCATTGCATTATCATTATCACTTTCATCTTAAGTTGTTTAGATTGACATTTATTTTATATTCTAATCATCTTAAGTCCATTCCATTATCATTTCATTATCATTATCCTTATCCATATTCCTTTCATTATCAATGCATTATCATTTCATTGCATTATCATTTTCATTATTATTTTAAGTTGTTTAGATTAATATTTATTTTTTATTCTAAGCATCTTAATTCCACTTCATTATCATTGTATTATCATTTTGTTGCATTAAATTTTTCATTATTATTTTAAGTTGTTTAGATTAATATTTGTTGTTATTCTAAGCATCTTAAGTCCACTTCATTATCATTTCATTTTTATTTCGTTGCATTACCATTTTCATTATTATTTTAAGTTGTTTAGATTAATATTTATTTGTTTTTCTAAGAATCTTAAGTCCACTTCATTATCATTGCATTATCATTTCATTGCATTATCTTTTTCATTGTTATATTAAGTTGTTTAGATTAATATTTATTTGTTATTCTAAGCATCTTAAGTCCACTTCATTATCACTGCATTATCATTTCATTATTATTTTATGTTGTTTAGGATAATATTTATTTTTTATTCTAAGAATATTAAGTTCATTGTCATTGCATCATTATTTTGTTGCATATCATTATCATATTCGTTATCATGTTCATCTTAATTTATTTAGTTTAATACTTATTTGTTACTCTAAGCATCTTGAGTTCATCCCATTATCTTTGCATTATCATTTTCATCTTCATCTTAAGTTGTTTAGATTGGAATTTATTTTTTATTCTAAGCATCTTAGATTCATTATCATTCTAGTGCACTATCATTTTCATTATCATCTTAGATTGTTTGAATTAATGTTGATTTGGTATTCTAAGAATTTTAAGATTGTCGCATATCATGTATCATTACCATTTTCATTCTCAATTTAAAATTTTTGGAATTGTTATTCTAAACATACTTATTCATTTCATTGCATCTATTGCATTGCATCACATTTTTTACATTCATTCATATCATGATCACATAGATACATGTATCATACATTTTCATCCATTACATTTCATTGCATTTTCATGTCCTTTATTCATACATAATTAATCACTACAATGCATAATATATACATGATTCATCATCCATACATCATAACCCATATACATACATCACATAATAATCATAATTGTATCGCCACTTGCATATGTTATTAGTAACATATCCATCACATATAGCATAAATGCATGAATCATATCACATCACATCCTGCATCCACAATCATTAGATATAATGCATGCAATCCATATCATCCACTTACACATACATCAATAACCATAATCATAACTATATCACATAAACATAATAAATATACATCGCATCGCATAATAATCACAGTGTCAACAATGTCCATCGCATATCATATAAATACCAAAAATAATAAATTTTCCATCATTAAAGTCTATAACAAAAGATCATAAAGGTCCATCATAAGTCCATCATAAGTCCATCATAAAACATAATAAAATTCATCCACTGAGTCCATGAAACATCCATAAAATACGAGTACAAAGTGTTAATTAAATGATACTGAGACTACATCTCTTGAAAGAATAAAGAATAATGAATAAATAATACATGAACCAAAGAATGCATCAATAGCTGAATTTCTAGAAAATAATTTGTAGTCTCCACCTCTGTCCACTATACACCCCCTTTGCACCTTTCAAAATTTTAAGAATTGTCTCCCTCATCCACCTCTCCTCACTAACCCACTACTCTCTACATCTATCCTTTGTAGGGAGTCTGCTATTGACCCTCTACCCTTGAGAGGTGTCTCTTTATAGCTGTTGTAACCCCTTATAAGAGTGTCCCCCTAAGATGGCACTGATATCTAGGGTACTTCTTTGACATAGGTCGGGACCCTCCGTGTTGGATCAAGAATGGCATGTTGATATGATAGCATATAATATAATGACTCTGTCCTCACATCTATTACCTTTACCACCTATACCCTGGCCAGGTCACACTTGATCATGTACCTATCCCTTTTCCCTATAATATGCCTCCTCTCTTGCTCCTAGGCATCCTATGCTAATCTCATCTGATCAACATGGGCCTATAACTAGGATATCCTCTAATCTTGGGCATCCCTCTCTCCCTAGAACAGATGTACTTGGGCCTCTAATACCTTTTCCCTCTCCATCTACCCCTTGTATCCCCCATCACATCCTCTACACACTCCACCCTATCTCTCAACTCATCTCTCTCCCTTTGTGCCTCATCCCTCTCCCTCTGGACTGCATCCCTCTCCTCTTGTATCCTTGATGCCTCATTTGTGAGGGCACTGTAGTCCCTCTTTGCCACCCTCTCTACCTCCTAAATCCTCCCCACCTCACCCTACAGCCTACCAATCTCTATTTTCAGCCTATCTTGGTCTACCTTAGAGACTCTCAATCTCCACTTTGTGATCCTCAGCCTAGCCAAGGCCCTTGTCAATAGTAATACGGGCTCCTTGGGAAATGGTGGTGCATAGGGTACCATCACTAGTGGCCCCATATCTGGGCATCTATGTCCATTGCCTGATGCTCATCCCCTCCATCCTACATCTCCACATCCTCCCCACCTCCTCTCCTCTATCCACCTCCTCTCCTCCTCCTTTTTTTTTTCCCAGCCAACTTCCTCTCGTCATCTAAGCCAAAACCTAGTGCCCCCACAATTGACTCCTCCATGGTCATCCTCCTAGGGGCCACCTTCCCCCACCAGGCAACATATTGTGTTGTAGTATATGTGTTTGTTGGCCCTCCCCTCCACAGGTACTGGTTCACTTGTTCCATCTCCCACAACTATCGCCCATAGTTAGTTATCACCCTCTCCCCCCATAATGCACCTAACTCACATGTAAACCACCTGAACCTCTACGGTCCTATGGAAATGTCTTGTGGGATGCCAAACTTCTCGATCACCCTATTAGGTATGTGAAGATCTATAACTAGGGGATCCCAACCAATCAAATAAAAAACATAAAAGAAATATCCTTTGTGCAATTTTTCCTCCTCTCTCCACCCCTAGAACCATCGTGCCAGGTATAGAATCCAGGTGATTTCCTCTAGCCTCAGCTCATCTATCCTCCTCCTCCACCCCTTCAGTTATCCCACATCTTGATAATGGAGCCTCCACCCATGCTCCATCCCCCACCATTAGGCTACGGGCAGGGTCTCATCCTGTGCCTAGACAATCAAAATGTTTGGCCTTGAAACATGGATACACTCCCAGGCCCATAGTTGTATTTGTGTCACATGGGTGACACTCAATGCTCATCTGTAATAGATGTCGTACATGTTTGTATATAGTTACACCAACACACTAGCCCCCCATGCAAATACTCCCTCTTGGCTCTCTATTATGTGTCTAACAACCTCAATGACCTTGAGGCTGTAGAGTCGCCCACTCTTATCTGGCAATAAAATTCCACTAATCAACCCACATAAATATAGTGGCAAGGTTGGTATATCAAACCCCAAACATGCATCTATATCCAACTCTCTACCCCTGAAGAGTAGCTCCACTAGTCCAAAATAGGCCCATAGGCTCTCCTCCACCAATCCCCTATGGGTCCAGCTAACTAAGTGCCCTCAAATGGGTAGCCACAGTATCCTCCGCACATCCTCTATAGTGACTATCATCTCCCCTGTCGAGAGATGGAAATTTAATGTCTTAAAACTCCATCTCTCTGTCAGTGTTGTCAAGATTCCTCGATGCGCTCGCATGTTGGGATACCCCAACATGTGTAGAAATTCATCTCATGCAAGTGACTCATGATTATGGACATTCATAGCCCCAACTATTACCGCTAGCACTACTGAATGTCACTCTCAATTCCATAGTCTATCAAAGTTTTTCATCCATGTAGACCACTTTGTCAATTTCAGAAAATTTCTTTTCTTTTTCTTTCACTTTTCATCCCTACCTTGTTTCGACGATTTAACCTTTTTCGCCCTCAGGTGCGAATTTTCTTGTTTACCTAGTGACTTCGACCCTTTCTTCCTGAGGCACAAATTCACATGTTTTCCCTATAGAGGTGATTTCAAAATCACCTCTACGTCATTTTAACCCAATGGGAAAATTCGCATTCACTCATTTCCCACAAGGGATGGATTCGAATCCACCTGTATCCCTTTTTAAGCGAAATCATCTTCACCTTTTCCCCTTTTGGGTGATTTCACATTTTCCCTTTCCCTATTTTGGTGAATCTGTATTTGCCTACTCCCTGAAATTTTCACCCTTGTGTAATGCAGGTTCACCATCTTCGAGGAGAGGCGATTTCGAAATCTCCCCTCCCTTTCACGCATATGCCCCTGCGTTGCACAATTTCATTGCTTTATTCACCCATCCCCTAGGACAAATGAGTACCTTATGGATGAGAGAATTTTCTCTTTGGTACCATGGCCGAAGCCTACCCTACCCACCCAGAAATTTAAAATAAACTTAGAAATTAAATCAAAATAACAAAGTAGAGTTTTGAAGCTGCCTAGCGGGGTACCGCACACCTATAATAGAACTATCATAGCTCCTCACCCTAGTGGATAAGCTCATTATTTGCAAACCCCTTGTCTCTTCTTGATCCACCAGTCATATGTGTCACTTGTCTTCTCTCTCTCTCTCTTGCTTAGTCAACTGACACGTGTGTACAATGAGAATTAGGTGAATAGTAATTTTTCAAACATACTATTTATATGATTTTCAATTATTACCCTAATTATCCTTTTAAATTTTGTATATTTTTTTACCCTTATTTAACCTTTAATTAATTAATTCACCCATTTTCTTCTGAGGACTGCCATTCGCACCTCATGTGTTCATTTTCCTCCATTCAAAATCCATTCTTCATGGTTTTTCGAGATCTATCACATGGTACCATCCATTTCTCCATATCAAGAATTCATTTAGGACCCCATTTTCTTTCGCATCCACCCTCTCAAAGGGGCATACCCTACCATTTTCCTCCATCTTTCTCTACTATCCACTTCCTTGTGACACTAGGGCATCATCTCACATCCATTTCTTCTATTGAGTCACTTGTGTTTTATTTTTCTTCGAAACACTATTATTTTAACAATATTTTGAAGAGGGGAAAAATATAGACACCTAGATTTGACCACCCCCGTATGGTCAAATTCACGCTTGTATTCTTCTATCATGCACCCTGTATCCACATTAATTAAATAATTCATTATTTGATTAATGTTACCTTATAGCCTAATGTCCTTAAGGTATTTAATAAATCAATTAAATACCTTCTCCTCTTCCTTCTCTAAATTAAATAAATATCCTAATTTAATTAATTTAGTCATCTTATGCCTTTTTTAATTAAATCAATTTTTAATTCAAATTCTTCTCTCTCTAAATGTCACATCCTCCATAATTCCTTCTAATCCAGATTAGTTTAATTACTCTGTGATTACGATGTGCACAATCCTAATCTTGATTAGGGTCACATCCTACATAATCCCCCACTTTCTCTTAATCCATCATTAACTCGAATAATCACTTGTTTGCACAACCTAATCACCCAAATAGGTCAACCTAATCACCATGCCATTTATGGCATGTGTCCTAAGTCAACTTCCTTAAATTCTTTCTCCTTTGGGAGAAAGAATCACCTTTTCCAAATGAATTTTTAATTCACTTTTATTTGACCAAGGAATTTTAAGGAATTTAAAATTCCTTCTCTCATCCCCATATGGATTTTTGAGGAATTTTTAATTCCTCATATGTCTTTTCACCCACAGATGGACAAGGACCTCCTTTATGAGGAGATCTTGTCCAAATCCCAAGGTAATATGTAGTACCTCCATGTCATGTCCACCTCATCTCCTCTTTCCATGTCACCTGCCACATGGTGAGATGTGAGGGCTTGTGAGTTCTCAACTCACCCTAGCCCTTGATCTTGTCCATCTTGGCTCAATCTGAGTCATCCATTTTTTTGAAGCATTTCCCCTAAAAATGGTGGAAATCACCCCATTTGCAACAACACAAGAATCCACATTTGCAAGCACACTTAGTACTCAAGCATTCAAACATCCACCATTCTTGCATCTTAGAGCTCACATCGTGCATCCTACACAATACCCACAATCTCCATTGCATTCCTCATCATCATTGCTCCATATTGTAGTAGGTTTTAGGCTATTTTTTCTAAGGAGAAAGAACACAAACAATGACCATCAAGGGCCAACCAAAACAATATTTTAAACAAGGTAAAACTTTCCAATTTATCATGTTTTTGTTTAGACTAAACTAGGCCTAATCGTGAGTGTTTTGTTTGTGCCTTTGGTCCTTGCATTATTTAATTTTTGTATCTTAGATAGTTCAAATTCACACTCACATAAATGAAATTAATATTTTATTCACATTGGAGAATGAGTGTCTTGGATTTTTGGGCCAAGACCCATTCACTCAAGGGTGAATGGGTCCCCTTCAAGTCCTAGGACCCATTTGTAAATATAATTTTGGTGGTCTTTTAATGATTCAAATTTCATATGTGATTGTTAGCTTTTGGAATCTATTTTTTAGGAAATTAGGTAAATGCCTATGAATACATAGTCTTTTTATCAATTTAAATCTAACACTTAATTAGCAACTTTTGAAGAAGAAAATATTATTTTCAAGGGAGTTCAAGAGAAGATTTATCAGTCATTTTTTGTAGCAATCAAGGTCCTAAAATCATGCTCAAGCATGTGTGTGTTCATATTATCTTGTAAAAGATAATATTCATTTTTGATCCTTAAAGCATCCAAGCATTCAAGTATCCAATAAATTAAGAAAAAAAAGATCAAGCTCCTTGGAGTGATGTGTTTGTCTTGGGTCCTCTAAGGGAATCCATTGAAGGTTTGGTGAGTTGTAGCAAGAAAAATTTCATTCATCATTTCCTTCTCAATTTTCATTGTATTTCTATCAAGGTTTAATTACCAAACATGGGGCTTGACTAAGGAAAACCCCCATTCAAACAAAACAATGTTTCTCTCTTTGTATGTGTAGATTATAGGTTCAAGAAGGATTGAAGATCTTGAAGAGAAATTTTACATTCTTGCATTTTTTACATTCATTGTTGTCAATTCATGGAAACTCGGATTCAAACTTTAATTTTTTTTTCTTGATAGTGGAATATGTGTAAAATAGAAGCCAAGATCCTGCCTCACAAGACTGCAAAAAGAATTTCCAGGACCCCTAACCAAGACCCATTCACCCTAGGGTGAACCTGTCCTTCAGTAGTGCTCAGAATAAAATTTTGGTGTGTTGTGTACATGTCAATCGACCCTTCTCGGATCTACTTGTAAACTATGATTTTATTTTCTATTTCTTTGAGAATTTTCATTTCATGTTTTAGTTCTAATTGTACATTTAGTTTAAGTATTGCATATCATTTCAATTTAATTATAGATCTATCCCATTATCCTATTATCCTAAAGTAACTGAGATCGAGATTTGAATGACTCACCTTTGAGGTTGAAATTCAATCTCTACTCCATGTAATCTCTTTCCTAATTAAATTCCCCTGGGTAAAGACACCTATTATGGATCCTTAAATTCCTATTTATCATCGATTCCCTTTTCCCTACATTTCAATATTGTTGAGTTTGAGCTAAGAGAAAAATACTTTGCAATTATATAGTATGACATCTCATAGTCAATTATAGTGATAAATACAAATATTAAATAAATATAATCAAGGAACTAGACTAATATAAGAATATTGGATTGCATTATAATATTGTTGTATGTCTTCATTCAATAACTTGAGTATTGATTGTAATAAAAGTAACTATGTAATTATTGTTGTATTTTTAGGTTCAAGAGGATTTTAGGTGGCCTCATTGATGCATTTTAGGTTCCATCTAGGAGGAATCCCTATTCCATTATGATCCTTGATTTTATATAACCCTATTGTTGTGGGACCTCACTTGGGTCCATTTCGAGGGTTTTTACATATTTGATACATGGTAATAATATTTTGACTACTATTTTATAAGGATGAACACTCTTTACTAGTATTATATTCTTAGATTTATTCTATATTGCATGTAAAATTTTACCTAGGTATGTTTGGATCTCAATTCTTGGAGAGATATATTTTGAATAATAGTATTATTGTCAAAACCTAGCTAATCCTTGTTCTAAGTTAGCACAAGATAATCTTAATATGTATAGTTCACCTTGGTGGGTTTGCACAACATAATTAATATTATTTTTCCAAAATTTAACTAACTCCCTTGAGTGGAAAATTATATTATCTTTATATATTAATTACATGATGTTTTTATATTGTACGAATTCCAAGTGTATTTTCATTAAGACTTGGTAAAGAGAACTATATGTCAATTTGATCCTATTTGGAAGCGAGTATGTAGATATTCCTTGGGAAAAGGATTCCCCTATGACCCCAAGTTTATAGGGGGAATGTTTATGGGAATAAATCCAAGGTTTGGATTTGTTCCTAACTTGTTTGACCTTCTCTCTTCATTAGGATTCAATTTGAGGTTGAAATTGGTATTTATGGTTATGAAGAAATTTAACAACTCATATCTAATAAAGATCAAAAAATTGGTTAGTAGAATCTAATTAAGTGAATAATGGGTACTCATATTATCTATGTAAATGGTAACCTTATTTTATTTATGTGCTGATTATTTTGGTTGATCTTGAGATAACATTCTTTAAGATTTGTTATGTCATTTGTAGGAAAAAAATATAAGTATTATTAGGGTTGGATATTTTGGCCCTTGTATCTATCTAATCAAGAATGTGTTTTTGAAGATTGTTTTTTGGTTAAAAATTTGAATGAAATGAGTGGATTTGACTACTTTACAGTTGGTATTTTTTATGTGTACATGTTGAGTTGAGGTCATCTCATGTGGGTCAATTATTTGTATATTTATAAAATTTAACTCCATACCCATAGGACTCTATATATAGGCTCTTAGATCACCTGATTGTGATATACATATGTAGGTCCACTATACCAATACTTGTGAAACCCTATTATGTCTAGATTATGTACACATATATATAAAACCCCATGTGTGAACCTCTAAGATACTTAGCAAATGATGGGTAGTCATTGGATTGTGTTAATGATCGGTGATTGGGTTACTACAAGGGATTAGCTAGCATTCACTTGGCTCAAATAGGTGAAGGATCAATAAGTGCTACCATGGTTGTGATAAGTGAATGATTGAGTTGGTATTTACCATAATATGTGGGAAATGCTAACTAGAGATAACCATTTTATTGGGATAATTAGTAGGAATTCACCTATAGCATGAAGGTGGTTTATGCCTTTTTAGATTAGCCAAGATCTAAAAATTTGAATTGATAACCTTCCATAAGTGAAAAAATATGAGAAAAATATTATGTAGATCATATTAAAGTGAAGAGTGTAAATTTAAAATAATGAACCTTTCATATATAAGCAAGGATGAGGAGTAAAGGTAAGAGTGAAAATCCAATGATCCCTTCAAATATGGAACACTTGGTGGAAATTATACATGCAATAGGTGTCTCAAATTATGAGGATGCATGTATCAATCATATGAAGTATGAAAAAAGAATTAAATACCTAAGTAATCTGAATTTAAGTTTGAATAGAGCAATCCTAGAAAGATGATTGGCTAACTAGAAAATTTATAATGTATCTACTTACAATAACACCCCCTAAGTTAAACTTAAGGAGTAATGTATGTAATATGATGAGTCTCAAATTCTAAGCCATCTAAGGTGTTATATTTTTCAATAAACTCCATAAAACCACTTGAGATCACTTGCAAAACCTTGATTAGCCTTCTACAAGGAGAAAAAAAAAAGATGTAGATCAATTTACAAAACATGTGGAAATAATATTATTGAGAATAAATAATCACATGAGATAACTTTCTTTTATAAATAAATATGTAAAACCCTAAAGGTAAAACATAATTAGGACCTAATTAAACTTAATAAAGTGTAATTAAATAATTAATTACACCAACACCCCCCTTAAGTTAAAATTAGAGAGAATAATAAATATGCAAATAATGCAAGGATGGATGTATGAAGCATGAATGGGTCCCGACTACAAGGCCATGTTAAGTACCCATGTACATATGCAATGAAAAATTAATAGAGAATACAACCAAGTGATGAAATATGGAGGAATCCACAAGATCCCCCAAGTACACCATCCATCACATAGATACATAAAAAATGCCCCCCATAAGAGGGAATGATATGATGAAATAATATGGAAGCTATGTGTATCTCGATGTCGATGCCAAACTATGACTAAAAATAGATCCATAGGAGAAAGTACCATGAAGATAAGATTTTGAAACATTAACCGTAAGATGAATGGCCCTCAAGCTGAGATGTAACCCAATGAGAATATGATATGATTTAGGATCATTAACCATAGGCTCTCACTCTAAGATGTGAAACGATACAAACCAAAATGTGTCAAGTCATGAGCAAGATTGTGGCCAAAAGAAACTAAATAATCCAAATATAACTCATATGGTTTGTCATCAATATGAGGATGGGATCAAAGTGCATTTCATGTTAATACAATTTAATCAAATTATTATGCAAGAAGCCCCCCTGATGGAACTTTATTGAAGTTAATTTATTACAATACCCCAATATTGTAAAAGGAAAACATGCAAAACATGCAAAAATCAAAGAAAAAATGAAAACATGAAGCATGAAAAATTGAAAGAGTGCATGCAAGTATTAATGTTCACATATACCTTAATAAAATAAAATTGACCTCAAATCTACGTCAAGGACAAAATCAGTTTGCGACGATACAAAGTTTTCAAAAAATGGACACCATGTGCTCAAGTTATGATTATTTGAAAAAATGGTTAATTATTTCCAACTAACAATGCACACATACCTCTTTTGATTTGATTTCTAAAAAAATTACTTTTTGCATTAAAAAAATAATGGATACCTAGATAATATTTTAGTGCTCCCAACAAAACCCAAAAAAGTGTTTTTGAATCCAAAAATTAGAGCATGTGATTTGGTAAAAACAAAAACTTCACCTGGAGGGAAAATAACCACAATTTTGACAGTCATTTTTACACGTTTTTCTCATAATCTACAAAATCTAATAGATGCCCAAATGGTATTTCAAGATTCTAAATTGAACCCATAAATTTTTTTCTCAAAAATACACGAAGAAAAAGATATTGGATGTTTTTTATCCAAAATGCACCAAAACAATGCTCAAGGTCAATCCCTTGAGGATCCCTAAAAAAACTTTGATTGAATTTCTCTCAGATCTGAGAAGGGGCTCACAAATCAAGGCTCGATGTACCATGTTATAATTTTAAAAAACATGAGCCACAACATCAAACAACGAACAAAGACACCTTCCATGGAAGAGATCTACAAACAATATATGCAATATTCTTAATAGGAAAAAGCTATAGAAGCAAGAAACTATCCAAAAGGTATGGATCAGTGCAAGATCATGGGGGTCCAAACTAGGCCCCTAAGTGGCAATGAAAATTCAGAACAATAGATTTAGTCAACTTGACATAAAAATTAGAATAGGTTATTAACATAATTTGAAAAATATTTAAGAACCAAATTTGTAGAAAATTGAATGTAGTTTCTAAGCTACTAGTCATTTTTTGGAAAGAAGTAAATCTATTTGGTGAAAATTTAAAATTTCAAGGTTTTTTGGGCACTAACATGGCAAGGTTTTCTCATTAACACGTCAAATGAAGAATGACCTTGTAAAACCCTAATTCTAGAAGGTTCCAAAAATCTTGTTATAAGCAATTGGGATGTATGTTGCAGCAGTGTGTTTGCAATATTTTAATATGTTTTGCAGTGGATAATAAAATCATTGGGTGGTTGATTTTCTATGGATGTAGCCCATATTGGGTGAACCACGTTAAAATTTTATCTTGATCTCTTTTGTGTTATTCTTCATTGTTATTTATAGGTTATTTAATTTTCATATAATTGTTAATGTTTATTTCTCCAATTTGCCTAAACCCTAACATGCATTACATTATCCAACTCAAAATTCCAGACCAATATTACTTAGTTATACATCTACACACACATAAATATTCATTCATGTCAAATAAAATTAACTTGTTCTTTGAATAAGAGCATTAACAATGAACAAACATTCAATTGAAATGCATTGAAGATGAATAGAAAGATCCTTAATCATTTTTATTCATAATTCATATAAGGTGTATAATTAGAGAACAAAGGATGAGAAATATTCTATTTGCATTCATATGTAACAGTATAGGAATTCAATACTAAAATCAAAGACTTGCACTCCAAAACCTAGACAAAACTCAAGAAAATATGTGTTTGTATTCTCTATTACAATATTCTTCTCAAAATTCATTCTACAACAACCCCGTCAATGGCCCTGAATTCCCTTTTATAAAAATAAGGGAGAAAAACAAGCTTTAGGACAATTGACACTCATCACATTTATATTTGACAATTATAATTCTCTTCAAAATACGCTTATATTTGCAAACTGTGAGGGGGAATATCCTAGATGAGACAAAAGTTATTTTCAATTTTTGATGCAGATACTTCCTGCCTTCCAAAAGGATCTTTATTCGATGAAGGCACTCCTTCCACGAGAAAATAATTTCCTCCATGTGCACCCAAAACTGCATGACATAAAACATAAAAGAATTAAAATAGAGAAAAGGTGAAACAACTTCCATGTCAATAGCAACCTAGCACAACTTTGAAGTGAGGAGGAAACAATATTTTAAACATTGATATATCAAAGGCTTAATCTGAAAAAATTTCAAGCCATGTATTGTATTCCCCTCACTAGGCCAATTCACATCCAACAACCTCTGTATCTTTGAATCATGCAGGTTGTATTTGGTATCCATTATTATTTTGGCCTCCTTGAAAAACATTTCCATGTTTACTTTAATCCTAAATATGTCATCAATGGCAGCATTCAATGTAAAATAATCATGATTTCCAAAAGAATAAATGATCGGAGGGAAGTCCTTGAGGATATATCCAAATTATTCCTTACATGTATTGAAGTCTTTCAATTCTCCCTCCTCATTTAAAATATTTGATACTCCATATCCCTCCAATTTTCTAAATATTTTGATCTTACTTTGTAGCTGAACACCTAGTTTCCCATGGAAAGTTGATAATTATCCCAACAAATCAATTGCTTTTATTAATTCAAGGATGTGGGTGGTTGCTTCAGGTTCCTCCTTCATATTAACCATAATTTATTTATGAGCACCAACCCTAGCACTCCTCTAGCTCCATACATTCTAAAAAGTGTCCTATACCTAGATATATCTTTGATGTGCTTCATGGACACTTTTATACACACTCCAAGTGTTACTCATTTTGTTTAGTGCACAAGATAACCTATGCTATAGAATTCTGTCAATTATTTCTTTAGACATAGTTTTTGTGTTTTTCTTGGCTTTCTTCACATTGTCCTTCTTTGTTTGCAGTTCTTCCTTCAAGCTCTTGATCTTAAGAGAGAGATTCTCTCTATATTTTGAAGACAATTCAAAAGAGGAAGGAGAGGGAAAGGCTCTTTGTGACCCAAACTTTCCATAACACCAAATTTTAATTCATTGCAAAAGGCAACATAGTTGGCAGGGGCAATTTTCATAGATATGTGTCCACATTTGCATAGGAAAATCATTGTATTGTTCATCTTTCTCCCACAACTTCATGAAATTTCTCCATGCCTTTTGGCCCATCCACAAAATCATATGCATTAGCAAGAAATAATGGTTGAAACTCAAGGGGGGCTTCCCATCCCTTAACTCCACCAAATCCTTATGAATTTCCTCTACAAGATAAGGCGCATAATCAAATTCTCTATTTGAGTGCTTATTTTGTATGTTTATGGCCATCACCATTAATGGAAAATTCACCTTCACATCACACTTCCTCACAAGAACCTAGCACAAACTATATTTTTTGTTCTTGAATTAGTTCTCAAACTCATCATATTCAAAGGGCTCCACATCCCTTGGCCCAAACCAAACATATTTTGTCCCCTGGTCTCTTCTCTTATGCCTAGGCAGCACATGTCTTGTGTATCCAAATTTATTTTTCTCACACTCTTGGTATAGTTTAGCAAAAATGATTGAAATAGTGGCACCAGGATTAAAATTAAAAATCTCCACTATTTGGCTCTTGGATATGTCCAATAGTGGGACTCCATTTACAATTTGGATAATCTTATCCTTGTGATTGTAATTCTTGGCAATTTCCAGTATCAAATCTACCTCTAACACATTGGGAACATCTAGCTTCCCAATATCACATTCCCATAAGTGGAAAGTTGGGTGTTTTTCTCCTCTTTAGTTGAATGCATACAGAGTTAAATCTCATCCACTCTAAAGAAACGTTGCTTCCCTTATTTGCCTTGCCAAATACAATAGTCTATCTATCATGATACCTTCTCCTATGGGCCTCTTCCTGACTAGAATCACCCTAGGAAGTACCTCTTGAGAGTCACCCTCCATGAAATGGGTGAAATACCTCTTGGCACCCTTCTTCTCAGAAGCCTCTGAAACTTCTGGTTGTTGAGCTTCAGCCTTGACTTTAGGTTTTCTTGGATTTTCCTTTGGCTTGGATGACTCATTTTGAAAATTTTATAGAAAGCTAGGGTTTCACTAAAATTAAATTAAAAAACTAGGGCCTTGCTAAAATTGATTCAACAAATAATTTTGTAACGAAACCTATTGGATTTTTTCCAAATAAACTAGGCTTAATAGCTAACCCCTTACAATTATGAACAATAATTGTAGAAAACCTAGACTAAGGTTTTCCTTCACTAAAGCTAATCAATTTTACCCTAATTTTAATCCTACTGGGAAATTCACACAATGAAGTATAATTTTTACTTACTTGGGAATACTAAGCTCTTTTACTTTTGGATTTGCATGTTCAAGGTCTCCTTCATGTTCTTCAAATTCTTGTAAAGATGATGCGAAAATGAGTAATTCAATCTTTATGGCTTTCAAATGCAAGTAGATACACCATTAATGGCATGTGATGTCTTGCATGACCAAATATGGATGCATCTGACACTTAGTTTTTCATATTTGAATTATCACCATTGATTAATTTATTTTAAAACATGATCAATGGTTGTCCATGTTCATCACTCAACATTGTTTTATTTTTGGTGCATTATCATGAACCAGTAATGTGAACACTTGGTGCGATTTCTTGTGGTGATTCAATCTAGTTGTTTTAAAACTTAGCCATCAACCTTGTCTACAAAGTCATCGCTCATCACTATTTTGTTTTGCATTGAAGAGTTGAAAACCATGATGTAAAGAATCCTATCGATGAGAAGAATATTCCATAATATTTCCCTTCATAACCCCATCGTGTTGGGATATGTTGTTGTACACCATTGCATAAATTGATTTACTATACTGTTGTAATTAAATAATTATTTATTTGTGATGCACCTAGGTGGTGTGTTTAATCACACTAGGTAATTATTTGGGAGACCACTTATGTTGTATTGTAATATTCTATTATTATTTAATGTTTAGAAGACATGTGATAATAATTTAACATTGGGGAAACATTAAATAAAGTGAAGTCTTAGTACCCAATATTAAATAAGGGGTTAGTGGTTTTTTATTCACATGGTTTTGTGGTACGTGGTTTTACCATACCACTAGTTTAATTTTGTATGAGCTTGATTCTATAAAAGCAATTACATGTTTAGTGGTTAAGGTTGGTTGTGAGAGTGGGCTATCATTATTGAATCTTTCTGAGTAGATTTGTCAAGCATGGTATGGGATGTGTGGATTCATGCTTGGACATATGAGAGTGTATTGGAGGACTTGATGCTTCAGAGGTATATTCATTGTAACTCTTTTATTGATTTATTTTTGAATAATATGATGGAGTATGGATGGTTTTGGAGTTTGGGTTTTTCCCTTTTTAGGGTTTTCCCAAGGTATATCTTGTGTTATCTTGTGGCTTGTCTATTTGATCTATGCATTATGGTTACTCGTATGTATGTTTATCTTTCATGGGGTTATGTAGGAAATGGATTAAGATTGTGGGTTGAATGCAATATTTCCTAACAAGTGGTATCAGAGCTTTCACAGTTTAAGATTTTTTGTTATAACCCTAGTTTGAGAGTTTTTTGCAAAGTTTAATCCATGGACATGAATGTAGGGTTTGATGAATTACAAGATATGGAACACATGTTGCAAGTATTTGTATACAGATTTAGGCTTTTGGGTTGTCAAGATTTGTTGGGTTTATTGCAAATCTAAAGTTTTCCAAATTTGGGTAAAAGAGGGTTTCTTGGTTTGAGTTTTTATATGAGGATTTTGTAAGGGAAATTTCATGTAGATGGCCTCTTGAGATAAAATGGACCTCATGATTGGCCAATAGATGAATATTGATATAAAGCTTGACCTATTTTGGAAAGGTTAAAAAAAAATTAGTTGTATGGCCTCTTCGGTTGCCCAATTATGTTTGTCGCAAAAAATAATTTTAAAAATAATATATTGAATTTTTTTGTCAAAAAATATAAAATAACCTGCAAAAATCAAAAATCCAAAAGTTAGAAATCATATTGAATATTTTAAAATATTAAAATAAATAAGTAAATAAAATATTTGGGGGGGGGGGGTCTACAAACTTCCTCCTGCACACCACGCTGACGGTGGTCGTCAACCACACAATTTGATAGTCCATCAAGCTACAATCGGTCGGCCACCGATGGGTTGTCAGTCTTGCTCAACAATCCCATTTGATAGGTCCAAAAAATTTAAACCATTGTTTAAAAAAAAAAATCATAAATTTGAAAATACGCCATGAATTAAAACCCCTATTGGATTCTAAAATGAAATTAAACCAAATTATAAATGGCATCTGGTTCAGAATTATAAGGGGGGCAATGAAATTTTAATTTTGAAAAATTTAATATGATTTAAAATGGATTTCAAGTCCACCACTAGTCGGCCACCGCTGCCAGCAAGCCACTGGTGGACCACCCATCTGCCACCAGAGCGCCACCCCAACAGGCCTAATTGCCCACGATGTCCATTTTTAAACTTCTTGTAGTCATTGGAAAGCTCTTTCTATGCTCTATGTATGGAGTTGGTTTGGTTCCCTTATTTTTCCATTTTGGCATGTTTTTGGATCTTGGAAGTCATATGTTCTCATTTTCACTATTTTGAGCATAACTTTTGCATACAAAGTCAGTTTTTCGATTTCAAAGAGGCATTGGAGAGAATTTGTAGTGTACTACATAGTGGTGTAGATTATTTATCAGTTTGAAGAGAAAGATGATTTTGGTACTTGTTTGATTGCATGTAGGAGCCTAAGATTCTAGGTGTGATTATGTGAGCATTCAGATGAGTCAAGAGGAAAAAACTTGAGGGAGTACATTTTTTATATAATATTTATGATGGTACAAATGATTATCAGTTTGGTGCTTCTTGGTATAGGTTTACAGGTGTTTTTTCAAAGTTGGACTTTGATGGTGATAGGTACCAAGAACAATAAAAATGATCATTATTATTATTCTTGGTACATCTTTCTTATTTAATACAGAAGTCTTTTCCAATTACATCTCCCATTTCTCAAGGTTGTCCTTCTTCTAAAACGGTGTAAGGAATGTACTTAATTCCATTCCCAAAGTAGAGGTTATGCTTCCTTAGGAGGTAGGTGTTTATTCTGCATGTATTGCCTTCATTGGTAGCACTCAAAAGTCTAGTAATCATGGCCATCCATTTACTCTATATGCATTGGATGAAAATTGAATAGTCAAAAAAGAAAAGTTTCTAAGTGTGAGCTCTCTAGTAGAAGTGAAAATTCGCTAAGTTCAGAAGTAAGTTCCTATAGAATTATTTCAAAAATCGCAAAGAAATGTTTTTTGAAGCATCATCCTCTAGCATGTGCACTAAAATTTATTTTTCTCAGCCAGGCTATGTCGACATATTTGGAGATGTTTCCTATGCTTACACACAAATACCAAAATAATGAAGTTTTCCTCATAGTAGATTCATAAGTCCTGGCAACCACATCGAACCAGAAGTAGTCAAGGACTTCACAAATAATATTTTCAACCCAAAGCTACATACCAACCCTAAAATTCTATGAGAGGGGGCCTTGCAAAGAATAAATTTCAAGTTACAGGTTGGAAATGTTGAGGGCCTTGGAGTAAGACTCTGGCATTGTGTTCTACCATAGTATATGTTTCCCTTCATGCATAGAGGTGATAGATATTTGTGCAAAGAATCTAGATAAGGACACCGGATTCATCATTGGTGGAAAGTTAAAAATCACCATCACTACAGCAACCATCACTTGGATATGCTATGTATCCCCTCTAACATGGAGGCCAAGATTTTCTCATGGAGGGGCATGCAAAAAAAATTGAAATCAAGGAGAGATAAGTTAACATTTTACAGAACTAAGATGAGTCACGGACCTAATAGTGAGGATCTCGCCTTCCCTCTAGCATTAAGTCAATTTAATTTTGACTTGAAATATTTCTTTTTGATGTTGTCCTTCGTATATGGCATGGATCATGATGATGAGGTTCTCAAATATCAGATGGTTCTAGCCTTTATGCTCAAAATAGAAAAATTGAAAACATCGATTTGACTTTGCCAAGATAATTATGGGTGGGATGCTCTGGAAATTGGAGTATAACCATTCTTTTAAGCTCAAGTATTCCTCTTTCTTGGTACATTTGATATTTCACCCAAACCCTAAATTTTTCACAAAGAAATTATAACTTAGCATTTGGAGTGGATCAAATTTATTCAAACCATTTTTTGTGTGAACCCATGTGCTTTCAAGCACATCTGACTATTATACATTTTTTGAGTATTTCTTGAATCTCGTTCTTCAAGATCTATTCCAATAGCCTTTGCATAGGTTCCCTCTTGAGGATCTGGAATGGATGAGGAAACACCAAACCCCACTTGATTATTTCATGGGCCTAGATTTTAATTTCATTAGATGACATCGGTTTATAAGATAACACTTTCGGCTAACAATATTTATAATAAACAGGACACTTCCCTAGAAATATGCCAAAAATTATCAATTATAGATTATGCCTATGGCACAAAGAAGAAAAATATGAAACTTCATGCAATCCCTCTCACCATTAGCAAGAGAATTGTGACACTTGTGAAAAAGGAAGAGTGGGATATATTGACCAAAAATTGGCCTATCTTAGCCTAGGTCTTATCTATGATAGATAGAAATTAAATCTCGAAGGGCACCTAATATTTAGGCATGAATCATAGCCATATTGGGAAGAAGGGTGAAATCCAACTGAAGGCAATGAAGATGCCTATGTCGACTTGGATGCCATACCATTTGTATGGACCCAATGGCTCACTTTCTATGAAGTTGTGGTGGAATTCAAACCAAGTGTTCAAATGGAAAAATCCATCAAACAACAACAGAAGGAGTGGTCTAAAACAAAAGAGATCAATTTCTAGAAATGTTGGCAATAAATCAAGAAAGTAGGCCCCCTGCACGAAACTATCCCAATAGATGAATATTTTGAAGATATTTATGATAAAGAGGTTGGGTCTGATTCAAATAAAGGATTTTATTAGGATCTTGAATAGGAGTATGTCCAAGGTTCTAACTTGCCACCTCAAGTGGCTAAAATAGGAAAGGGGAAGGAGAAGGAAGTATCACAATAAAAGGAGTTGCAAGTCTCTTCCTCTACTAGCATTCTGAAAAAATAAAAATGGACCCAACGATCTACGAGGAAGTCTTCAGCAGGTTGAGGAACTCAGGGTTTGTTAGTGGTGGAAGGATCTGGAGCAACAAGTGCACCTTCCATGAAAAGAAGGAGGATCCAAGGATTAGGCAAGCAGGGACTTTCAAAAAAATAAGATGAAGAAGTGAATTTTTCCCCACAAGTATCTTTAGCTCCTACAATCCAAGTAATTTTTTCACTTGTTCTTTATTCCACTAATTCATTAGCATCACCATGACTCCCATCCTAGGAGTAGAATCCTCCATCAGTCAATTTTGACCTACTTATCCTTGAAACATCAATCGTTATGTTTGCTAATGAGCCTCTTTTTGAAGCCCCGTACGCAAAGCATGCATCCTCTACTGTCATTTTGCTCAAAATATTAATTGATTTATTTGAGGCCCATGTTTCAACCTCAAAGCCACCCATGCTACAAGTTTCATCGCCATTGCCTGCTTCCAGGCTTGTGCCTCTATTTTCAACCACTACTCCCCTTACCTCAATGAGCACACTGCACTCCACCTAATATTTGTGAAGCATCCCTCCCTTCTCACTCATATATTTTCCCTTTGCCTCTCCCCAATCCCAAGTGTCTAGAAGCACAACCCACACCACTATTTATGGCCTCCCCTCTGGTGTCGCCATTGCTACATAGAGTATCAAATCTTCATAGAATCTATGGACCCAAATAGAGTTGTCCAAGTATGCTTTTAAGGAAATAAAATAGAAGCAATTGGAAAAGGTTGTGATAGCTCCGGCCACCTTGAAGCTAGAGACATGTTTTGATGAAGAGCGAAGGTCTTTGATGACTTCATCCATGAAGTCGCTAGTATCTAAGCCAAAGGAGAGATGAAATATGAGGAATATGATATTGAAACCATGGGCCTAAACCTAAGTGAAGTGATTCCTCACAACAAGATAGGCCTCACCAAGGCCACACAAAAGGTGGTGTACACTGATCACTACATGAATTTGGAGAGGAAATTGAAAAATCAGGAAGAAGAGTTAGTAAATGTGAAGGCTAAGGTTGATAGAAATTAGGTGGAGATCAAGGCAAAGGATATAGAGATTGCTCGCCTAAGGAAAACATAGGATCATCAGGGAGAAGTGTCTATGTTGCTTGACTTATTTTAGACTAAAAAGGATTGGATTTTGGTCGATCTGGAAAAGATGGCGGGCGAGGTCGAGACCAAGAGAAAAACAACAAAATATTTAAAGGCCCAAATGCAAGAGGTTACAGAGGAGTGGTAGTCGAAGAAAAAATAATTCACCAACATATCAGGCTAACGAGAAAATAAATGTGAAAATTTGAAAAATGAGTTGCAAGAAATGTAGGGTAAATGGTCTTAAGCTATGGAATAAATTAAGCAATTAGGCGAGCAATTTGAAAAGGAAAGGAATGAAATGCAAGGAGAGCTAGCTAGCACCTAATCTTAAGTGATGGAAGAGCTCTGAAGGGCCCAATCAAAAGATGAAAAATAGAGGCAAGAGAAACAAGATATTGATTCCACTCTATAGACTTGTAGTGAAGAGGTTGAACGAGTGCATTCTGAGCTTTTAGGTACCCTCCAAAAAGTCAATAAATTAAAGGAGGCTAAAAATGATAAAGAGTATCAGTTAAAGTAGGAACATATCATAGCACAAAGGTCTAAACTCCTCTTGGTATGGAAAGGATTGGTTTCCTCCCATTGGGAAAGAATCAAGGTTGCAACAATAGCTCTAAAGCCAACTTTGAGATTCATAGCTAATGTGTAGGAGTTGAACATGAAGGTTAGCCTAGTAGTCGACCAAATCATACATATAGTCACCCCCCATTTTGTAGAGTTAGGTAACTTAATAATAAAGTTATATAAGGTGACTGAAGAGGCTCTGTAAGCATTGGGATTTTAGATGGAAGAGTAGCTAATAGGAAAGTAAATGAGTTCATCATGTGCAACCAGGCCGCTTAGAGGAGCAAGAACTTTCAACTAGCATTGACTAAGAAGGTCGATGAAATGAGAGAGGACTTAGAAGTATTAATCAAAAAAAATTACCCTCTTCATTTTTCCTAATAGAGTAGTATTTATGAGGATTAGCTCAGAGAAGCATTAGCAATCAAGCAGCAGGACCAGTCGAAACTCCAAAAGTTGAGCTCGTCACCTATGGGAAAAGAAATTGAAAAGTTACTTCTCCCCTTGGCCCGGCTCTACTTCCACATTGGAGCAGCACAAGAAAAATAGGGAGGGGTCTCCTTCAAGGAGATAATCAACCTATATCAGGCTTCTAATATGTTACATGCATTGGCTACGCCTTCGGATGAAGATTGGGAGTCTTTGCATTCTCCATTCCTCAAACTCTAAGGGAACGCAAATTTATTTTATCTTTTTATGTTGTTTTATTTCTCTTTAGGTTCATGATTCTACAAGAAGAGGCTCCCTATGATTTCCAGAAACTGTGGAGAAAATTTTTCTCTTAAGTATGTTTATTCTATTCTCTTTGTTTCTTTCAACCCTAAGGTTCTTATTTTTTGGCTTTTGTATTCCACCCGTCACATTTCACATTGGAACATCATTTTGGAGGTCATGAGTTGATTTTAGCTAAAAGGTACACAATGGTGCCACATAGTAGTTGCACAACCTTTTTAATATCGTTTTCCTTTTTGGACTTGAAACAAGATACGTAGATGCCCTATGGGGATTTTCCACAAGATGCTCCCAAAAACATTTAGGAATGCCCGCCAGCATGCCATTTTTCCCATCTTTTGTTGGGTGGTTTTCTTCACTATCGAAAATGATATCTTCACAGATTATGTTGGATGGAAAAAAAAATTTGTTCCTTCACAAACTCAAGGACCAGCTTCCATTTGACAATGCCATTATTTCCTGCAACCAATCAAATCAGATTTATTGAGCATTTACAACCTCGTATCTTCCTTCAGATAGGGAAATACTCATGAAGCACTTGTGGCATCTAGTTCATCAAGTTGTTACACCCATCATCATTATTAAAGTAGCTTGATTTTTATTCCTTGGGATTGTCGTGATCAAATCTGATCTTTGATCATATTTTTAGGTTGTCTGGTGATTCCCACCTATTAGGGTTTTTTCTTTTGACAGTGGAGATTTCTATATGCTTGTATGTTTCCCTTGTCTTATAAAAGGGAATTTCCATTAGCCTCTCTGCAGTAGTAGTAGTAGTAATGATAGATAGATACATAAATAGATAGATTAATTATGTGTAAAATATTTCTTATAGAATTTTCATTGATCTATAGCAATTTTGTAATAAATTTCAAGATAACTATTTAGATCTATTATTTAAACTTAGCATTTTCATTGTTCTGCAAGATCAAAGCAATAGAAGAAGGAAATTTGTATTAGACTATGCACATGTGGCCTTTGTTTTATATTTTTTTTCTCTATTTTATGCATGCTAAATGATCTGTGTCACTTTATTTTTGGATACATTCTTGATAATTAATTTGAATTTACTATCTTTAATGTTCTTCTTAGACACTCGGGAATTGAACCATGTTATGATACTCTTTTATTTTCCTGTTCAAATTATGTTAGATTTCATATTATGTTGTCAGAGAAAAATAGTTATATAAGGTTCTAAAACATCTTGTTCAAGCTCGGGTTCCCTATTTTATGTCTAACCTTAATGGGTTCTTCCCATGATGAATGACTTCTTTGTGCTTGTATGGGCCTTAGTGTCCCATTCTCCTTCCAACAATGAAGGGTATGTGGCATTCTATATTTTTTTTATGAGTAGGTAGATATCTATATTAATATATAAAGATAAAATACATATTCACAAAAAAAGGATGGGTGGTAAATAGGCACACCTCAAGAGTCACATGGGCATCACCCAAAAAATAAAAAAAGACTTACTTGGGTCTAGCCTAGAAGTCCATAATCATAGGGTGATCCTAGAATAGTGGTTTACTATTTTTGGCCAAACTGGACACTGCAATTATTATTTTTAACTAAATCTTTATATTTGGGAACCTATAGCAGCTAAACCATGAGGAATTTGAAGATGATGCAAACTAGAGTCTCATCATATTTTGTATGTAGATTCTAAAAATATTTTTTTCAATAATTTTGGAATATGATTTCACTTTGTTTTCCATCTCCCACGAAAACTGGTCTTTTTCAAAAAACAACATTTTTTAAAAGTGACACTCACCATATACAACATTATTTTTTTTGCATGAAGGATAAAATTCTAATTTTTTTGAATTTAGATTTGTAACTATGATATCTAGCACTTTCATTTGGTCTCATAGTTTTTTATTGAATATTTTTTCCTTAATCAAGTTTCAAAGTCAAACCAATTGCAATTCAGACATAGGCGGACTATATACAACATTAACTATTTTGTATGAATCGAAATTACATTTTATTTTTTTTAATGGATCAAGGATATCAATACCCAGCCTCAACGTATTTTAAAAAAAATTATTTTGATAATCTGCTATTTTTCCACATGTGCAAAATAGAGAGCTTGATTTTCGGTGAAAAACCTATGTTTAATAAAACTAAAAAAACACATACATAATAAAACCAAAACATATTAAAATTTAATTCATTGGATAACTCATTCTAAGGACTACCATCTTCTGGCTGGATTTGTGAATTCTCCTCCATTTTCATCCTCAACCTGAGCCTCGAAAGGCTGAAATCTGCTAAAATTTGGTGGAAGAGGGGGAGAAGGGCAAAAAAGGGGGGTTCAAGGCAGCCCCCCTTCGCTCGAAAGGGTGAAGGGGGGTTTTTTCGAAGGGGGCTCACTTGAACCCCCCTTTATTTTGAATTTTCCATTCATTTCTATGAAGAAACATGGCATCATAGGGTTCGAGCAAACCCACCATGCAAAAGGGGGTTTGCTCGAACTAGGGGTTCAACCGAACCCCTCTTTTGGGTTCATACAAACCCCCTAGTTCGAGTGAACCCTTATAAATATGAAATTTCAAATGTGTGAGAATTTTTACAAATTTCCTTCCTCATCAAAATTGTACACCACTATTATGGGTTTACCCCATAGCAACATAAAAAAAGATCATCAAGCAGTGAGAGTAGTGCCAGAAGAACCAGGAGGGTCTTTGTCATCCATTATTTTTCCCCATACATCGGTGAGGTCAAAAGTGACATCGAGAGGAGGACCCCAGTCATCATCAGCTTCCTTCTCTTTTTTCTTTATCTTCCTCACGTTGGGGTGAGATTATAGACGCCAGAGATGGAAAAATCTTATCAGAGTCTAGCCAACCAGAGCTTCTGACAGGAGTGGTATCCAAAGGCCACCCAGAATCACCACCACTGCTCCTTGTAACACCTCTAGAGGGCCACCCCTAGTTAGTTTGTAAGGGAGGAGAGCGATAGAACCAAGGAGGGTGGGATCCATGATGAGGAGGATGTTGAGAGTGAGGGTTATCAGAGCCACTTCTTTTTCATCCCCAAGAGGGCGACCGACTATGAGAAGAGGAGGGAAAGGCAGGCACCCAAGCCATAGTACATGGGGCATTACCCCAATGATCTAGAAGCACATGGAGGTGATCCACCGCATGTACAACTTTGTTCACTTAAACTTGAATCTACAAAATCACATTAGAGAAAATAATAGCTTTAGAATAAAAAGAAACATTTTTATCCATTTCAGTTTGAGCAAATATGTAGGCATTTCTATCTTCCTAGATACTGAAGAGGATTTCCACCCTAAAAGTGTGTGAAAGCTAGGTATACTTGGTTGGAAGCCTAGGTGAATCACCCAGTAAAACCATATGCCAAGAGAAGGGTTCCAGTCTAAAAGCCCAAAAGAATTCATGAATCCAAGTCCAAAATTATTGAGCTCTAGTGCAAAATCAAAAGAGATGCTTAAAACACTTGGCTTTCCCACAAAAAGGGCATCAAGGGTCTTGAACCCCCAATTGAACAAACTGAAACCCCACAAGAATGCCTTGGAAAATAATACACCAACTGAAGTAGGTTATTTTTGGCTCAACACTTGTAGACCAAGTGGCAAAAAAAAAAATCCAAACATGAGCGGAGGATTGAAGAAGCCATCTCTAGTTAAGACTAGCAGCCATAGGAAAAAGCAACGATAGCCACATATAGCCAAGCCTTGGCTTGTAATTTCTGAAAGGGGTGTCTAGGTACCACTTCCAATCCTTCCACGAGGGCTTGGGCCCACCAATTCCCACCTTGTGCAGACACTCTATAGGGATAGCATTCACCAGACCATCAAAAGTATCTCAGTCATGGTTCTAAAGTCTATAAAGCACACAGAAATCCTCCCATGACATAATGTGCATTATGGTTCTGTGAAACAATTGTTGTAAGGTTTGAATGCCTTTCTTATGGAATCTTAGCACCTTGAGCTAAGGTAACTTGGCCATAAGTTTACCGTTACTAGCAAAGAGAGGTGACCACCACAAATTTTGTTGATCGAGTGAGAGTGCATCACGAATACTAGATTCGGCCCATCAGAGCCAGGGCTTAACCACCTCCTAGGCTTTCCAAATGCTCTTGGCCATAAAATTTCCCATGATTTGAACTAGTTACTTCATGACCAGAAGGGTTTGAAATATAATCCCCTTCTAGGAAATTTAATTGGTAGGAAATCCTAATTGAATACAATGCTTGAGGAGAATTTTCCAGAATTCATCTCCAAAAATGGCTCTAATAATCCATTTAACACATAAGTAAATCCCTTTTCATTGAGTGGAGAGCAAACCAAGCACTCCAGAGTCTCTGGGAAAGCACCAGAACTCCAAGAAACATGGTGAAACCCTCTATGGGACTTTGTAGAATTTGAGAGAAAGTCTCAAAGTAACTTTTCAAGGCTTGGCATAGGCAGCTTTTGAAGGAGCCCAACAAGAGGAGTAATAGACATGAGTAGCTATCAGAATCTTCAAACACATTTGAAAATTTCTTGCCAAAGAGAGAGGCTCAGTTATCTAGTAGGCTAGCTTCTACTCAATCTTGGAAATAACAGCTTGCCATAACTCAGCGGGAGAATCCTAAAAGGTGAAGGGAATGCCAAAAAACTGAAATATTTCCCTTGGCCCAATCCACTTCCATCTGTATTGTTGTAGCCAATGAGAAGTGGGCAGAATAGATTATTCGTAGAAAATATTTTTATGCCATTTAATGGCAAAACCAAAATTATCACAAAAAATTTCAAGTCACGCAAGAGCCACCTTAATATTACCTTCTTCCTCTAGGAGAGTGAGGAAAGATTCATCAGAAAAATGGTCATTAACAAACTAAGATTGGGAGTTAGGTAGGGTAATGCCATGAACCCTTTGTTGGGAGACAGCATTGGCCAGAAGATAACCAAAAACTTTGATAGCAAGCACATAAAGAGAAGGAGCAAGTGGACACCCTTGCTGAATAGAGCGGAAAAGGCCAAAAGAGGAGGATTGGTGGTCATTAATGGTAATACAAGTAGAGGCATCTGAAAAAATAATTTTGATGGCCTAAATAAAATTGGGGCCAAATCCCAAGGATTTCAACATGGCAAGAATGTAAGTCTATTCTATGCGATCATAGGCTTTAGCAAAATCAATTTTGAGAAAGTAGACTCTCTAGCTTGAGTGCCTAGCTCACTCCATTCCCTCCCAAACAACATTGATGTTATCAAGAATAAATCTGGATTTGGCAAATCTAGTCTGCTCTGGGCACACAATCTGAGGCAAAATATGGTGAATCTTTAGAGCCAAAGCCTTAGCAATGATTTTTTAAGAGACATCAAGGAGTGTAATTGGATGCCAATTGAAGATGTCTTCAAGATCTCTAGGCTTAGGTATGAATTCAATATTTCCCTTATTGATAATATTACCTAGATTTTTTGAATGAAAAGCTTCAAGATAGAATTTATGAAGATTGTGGCCAACACAGTCCCAAAGGGACTTGTAGAATTCACATAGGAAGCCATCAACCCTCGAGGCCTTGTCGCCTACCATAGAAAATATAACTTCCTTCAAGTTTTCAACTATGAGAAACTGCTCACAATAGGATTTTGAGGTAGAAGAAAGCCTAGCTAGAACAATCACAAGGCATTTTTGAAGGGCTTGTTGGCACTCCAGAGTGTAATCTTGGGCATTGAAAACTTGCTCATAGTGTCTAACAAAGGCCTAGAGAATATCAGGTAGCTCAAAAAGTACCTGGAGCCCATCTTTGATTTTTTAATGCTTGGAGAGGAGTGTGGGGTACACAAGGCTAGGAAAAATTCCTTGGAGGCACGATCGCCAAATTTTAGCTAATGAAATTTGGCTTTAATTTGTGCACCTCTAGCAACATAATAATCTACAACTTTATTTTTATGCCTTAACTCCACCATCCTAACTCGCAATGGTGGGGAGAAGGGGTTAGCCATAAGAGCCTCAGTATCCAAGTGCAAGTCGGTAGTGGTCACCTGATAAGACCGCCAGAAGAAAATGGCCAACCAGCACCCATAAATGTAGAGAAACCTAGTTGTTCAAGTGATAACATCATTCCACCAATTAATCTAGCCATTATTATCATTTGGTTTGCACTCCAAATTCTAGACTCTATGAATGTGGGCTAATGTGGGTTGATGTAAAAGTAGAGACGTATTCAAAAAGAACTATGTTTTTCAAGCCTGAGGTTGTCTTTTCTCCCATTCAATGTGAAAAGAAATGGGGAAATGATCTAACAGAGTGACATCCACTAACAGCTTAACTGAAAGTGAAGAGCTATCAAAAGAGAAAAAAATATTGAGTTGAGATCATTGCACGATCAAGGCACTTAAATATCTTGTCAGAGCCAACCTTGAAATTACACCAAGTGTGCCAGAGGGAATGGCAATGGCAGAAACCAATATTGGGATCAAAAAGCCCCAATTTATTACGCATGTAAAATCATGCCTCCCTTTTTCCAACTACCCATCTGAATGGTAGAGTACCATCCTTATCATACGCTATCTCAACCATGTTGAAATATCCACACAAAAGAAAAGTGGCCACTGGTAATGAGTCCACAATCCAATTCCAAAGAAAAGAGTGTTTGACACCATCATTAGAGGCATAAACAGTAGTAATCCCAAAAGAGTGATTATCAATATTAAGAAGGATCCAAACGAGTCGATGTGTGGGGTTAGACCCATGATCAACAAGACAAAAGTGCCACCATGGAGAGAAAATAATGATAGCTCTACCATGTCTAGTTTCATTAGTATTACAATACATATGGGTGCTTGGTCAAATAGAACGACACACGGAAGCAAGAAAAAAACCAGAAATTTTTAACTTCTTGGAGACAAAGCACTTCAATACCACCATACTTCTGCAAAGTATCTAGAACATAATACTTTTTGAAGAGGTATGTCGGACCTCGAACATTCCATGAGAGGAAATTCATGAATGAAGCTCCTCCACATCGTTGGATTCTGGCTCCTCCTCATTCAAGGTGGAGAAGCGATTTTGCAAAAAATCAAGTAGAACTGACTTGATTTGAATAGAGGGAGAAGAAATTCTCCTTTTCTCTTGCATATATTCTCCTTCTTCTAATGGTGGCAAAGGACTAAGAGAACATCATTGAGCTCCTAAGACAAGATGAGAGACTTTCAGTTGTGTCATTATAATGGTAGCAAGCTAAGGCATAGCCTTCGGCCTGGACCGTTTCGAAGAGTTATCAGGCCCTATCGAGGCCTCTTTCCCTTTTTCCAAAGGGTTTGAAATAGCTTTAGCTAGCTCATGGCCTTTGGAAACTTACCCAAAGCCACTAGCCTTGTTCTTATAGTTTGTAATCATGGTCCATTTTTCATCAGTTTGGTAGCAGTATTCGCTTGATGGGACTTATCATATTCCCACGATGAAGAAGGAGTATAAGGCGCTGCCAGAGGGAAGTCCTTGATCTTGTGCTCTATGGACTGACATCTATAGCATGTTTTCGGTAGATTAAAGTAAGTAACTTTCTAGGTATGTCAGAAATTACCAATTTGAATATCAATGGAATCTTTCAAATCTTGAGAAAGATCCACTTCAACATAGACCCATTTTTGGGGTCAAGCCTGGAAAAATCTATCGAGCTCAATAAAAATAACCTTCCCTGAAGAGGAAGTAATATTGCTCAAGAAAGGCACACGACACAAGGGTAAACCTAAAAACTCAATCCAAATTGGGACCCACAACTTGGTGTCATTTGAGAAAGAAAAATCTTGGGTCCATGATTGGAAAACCAACAAAGAATAGTTGACATACCAGGGACCATGTTCCAGGATTGCCTGAACATGATTGACCTCCATAAAGCAAAAAATAAAAAAACCCTTGGTTAAGTTTTGGACCATATCAAGGTGGACCCCATGAGGGACCCAGGCCTTGCTGACTCATTCTTTAAGCACACTTTTAGGGGGATTCCTCCCAACAAAATATCCAACAAGGGTATGATTTTCAAGCCATTGACAAGAAAAACCAGATTCAAGCAAAGGAAAAACCACATCAGCTGGGGAGTCAAAATACTTACCTCATGAAAAAAAAAAATTGGGGTCATTTGTTCGATGGAGGAGCCATTGAGTAGATTCGTCAAACCACCAACACCAACATGAACTGCTAGGTTAGAGCCGATTGAAGGCATATTAAAACAAAAACAACACAGTAAATTTGGTTGTACACATAGGAAAAGAGGTATTTCCTTAACAAAGAGTGCAATAAGATGCAAGAGGGGCCAAGAGTGACTACAGACACAAGAAAACCCTAGGATAACTCATGCACCTTCTATCTCCTTTTCATTTCCTTGTTTACACTGGAATTTAATTGTCTCAACCTTAGAGTCCTAATATTGATTTAATTTGATCTATTAATGTATTTATTTGTATTATTTAATTTCCTATGGTGTCATGTCACAAATTGGGCCCACCGGTTGGATGGCATCCCCATTGGAAGTGACTGGATGACACATAATCATCCTAAGTGGACATATGAATCCCACTTTGGAATCTATGACATATGATAGATTCTATGACGCATCATAAGGCATCTTTGAATTTACGGGAGAAATTTGGCACCCAAGTTGGATTATGGTAGGTTGTAAAAGAATTGGCCATTTTTAGTCAGTTATGACATATTAGCTTATAGTTGTAAGTGTTGTTAGCTATGAAAAATTATATGATAATTGTAAGATGTGTAAGGCATCTGTCATAAGCTATTTTTAGCATATTCTAGGTGCCCAAGCTTTAGGAAGGAATATTTGCATGTTTGACC
Organism: Sequoiadendron giganteum; assembly: GCA_007115665.2. Taxonomy (NCBI): domain Eukaryota; kingdom Viridiplantae; phylum Streptophyta; class Pinopsida; order Cupressales; family Cupressaceae; genus Sequoiadendron; species Sequoiadendron giganteum. Next base: position 702,087,783 of record CM021102.1, read on the forward strand.
ATTGTAAGGGGTGTAAGGGAATGTTGTATGTGTCCAAATGCATGTCTATGACATGGGATATTATGCCATGTGGATTTGGATGCCCCTCTCCTTCTAGATGCTTCTTGAAACTTGTATCTCTCTATAAAATGAGTACCTTGCATTGTAGAATGCATAGTTTATTTGAAGTTAATGAAGTTTTGTCGGGTTAACTCCAGAATAGATGTTGGTGTTGAAGCACTTGTGTCGAAGCTTTGTAATTGGGTAGTATTGTATCTCCTATTTGAACTAATATATAATTATTGTTCTTTTGGAGGGTGGGTCTTTCTACTCGAAAGGGTTTTCCCCACGTATATATGGTGTGTGTTGTATGTGTGTACTTGTTGTTCTATCTTCTATTTTATGTATGTGTTTCTCTTGTTGTAATTGTTTAAATGTGTTAAAATTAAATTGTGTACCTCTCCCCTACTTAGATTAGTGTAGGAAGCTATTTCTGCTCACCCAACTTCCTTTTAGTTTGAAGGAGAAAATTTCAAACCAATTGAAGGGGTCTTATTTGGACCTTCTTATTGACAGGCCGGTAGATTTAGAATGCTCACTTTCTGATTTCAAAGCACAGTGTGAGAACCACCTTGGTGAAATGGAGGGAAGGACTAAGGAAACGAATGAGGATATCAAGAAATTACTATAAATTAGTCATAGATCCGTTAAAAATAGTGCAGAGTCATTGAAGGTTCTATTTGGTAAGATTAGTTAGGTCAAGAAGGATCAATTGTACTTTGCAAACATGATTGAGAAGGACCAGACCTCCAAAGGTAAGGGGAAGAAGATTATTAAAGAAGAGGCCAAAGGCTCAAGCACTAGAACAAGGGGTAACCTTAGGAAGACTTTCAAAGAATACAATAAAGAATTAATGGATGTGGTTAACCTGCACTGCAATCAAGAGATCGAGGTGTACATAACCTTGAAAAATATGAAATGGTTTTTGTGTTTGTGTTGTTTTTTCTATTTATTATTTTGAGTTGTTGGGTCGCTACTTTTTGATTGTTTGTTTACTTTTGGTTGTTTTTTATGCTATAATCTGTTTTTATCTCATAGAATCATTTTATTTTAATGTGATGTAAAGGGCTTCGGGCCCCTTCAAAACTTGTTTATCCAATATAATCAAAACAATCCAGTAGAATATTGTTTTGTTACCTTGAAACTACATCTAGTTTCTTTCCAAATTGGAAATCTTTGTAGATAGCATTGATAGGAATTGTAACTCTTGGCAGATCTCTCATTGCTTGAGCTAAACTAATTTTAACCAAATTATAAAAAATTATGTGATGCATTATCCTATGCCATATCCAATGATCATTAATATGATTCATAAACTAATGACCATTAGTACTCTTGAGCTATTAGTGTGACCTATGGATTAGCATGGGTTAACCACACTTGATCCTTGAGGATAGGAAATGTAATTTAGCCACTAAACCTTAGTCCCAATAAATTCATCCAATGTAAGTTAAAATGGAAGCCATTAACCTAATCAAGTTAAACTATGAAAACTTTTAGAAACCCCTACTTTAATCCATTGAAAATTATTTTATTCGGGAATTGGTGTTCTGTTGATGTGGACACACGACCCTTTCCCAATCTCGTGATCAATGAGCCTGTCTCAATCAATTCTATTGAAGAGAATCAATGAAACCATTATGATATATGGATGAAAACATAATTAATGCTAAATTGATCCTGATGCAAGAGTTAATCTACCATGATTTAATGCTAAAATATGTAGATATGCAATTTCTAAACTAATATAAATGATATTTTAAACTAAAAATATTCAAACCCTAGTACTCCAATTAACTAAATGGATGCATGGAAGCCATTAATGGAAACTTAAAGTTATTATGCATCTACAGATGAACTTAAAATATGTTAAATGCATGAAAATTATGAGTGTGAGTGTGAGTGATTTCAATAGCATAAGTTTGATGTTGAGAGATGGATCCATTTATCTCTAAATAGTGACCTATTTATAGGAAAGAAAATGAAAAATGGAGGGTTGAGATCAAAAAGGTCAATCAATGGTCAAGGATGGAGGAAAAAGGAGGCAAGGATCATGGATTCTCATCAATGGGTGAGAATGCAAGATAAGATTTAATCAAGGGTTCTCATTCCTTCCAAACAAGCACACTTTTGACCTGTACAAGAGGTCAAAAGTTAAATTTCACAAGAAGTTACAAGGTAACTTGCACATGAAGAAAGGTGAGAATATTCCCTATCTTAAATGATTGGAGGAGAAAGAATATTCTTTGGAATATTCATGGGTGAGGAAATAGATATTTTACTAATTAAAACAAAGTTTAATTGTGCAAAAGGGGAGAGAATAATATTCCATGGTATTATTCCCTTGCAAGTGGGAGGAATTGGATTAATTAGATAATTACTAATTAAACAAGGTTTAATCATGCCATTAGGGGATTTAGAAGAATAAAGTAATATTCATTAAATTAAATGATTTAATGAATAGGGAAAAGGTGAAATGATATTTAATTAAATAACTTAGAGTTATTTAATTAAATGGGAAGACTTGGGGAATTAAATTAAATATTTTTATTTAATTAATTTAATGAGATAAAATGTTAGCGTGAAAGGGGGTGAATTAACCTGATTTGATGAATTAGGTTAATAGATGTAAATGATGCAATTAATTAAATAGCTAAGCTAATTTAATCAATTAAGCAAAAAGATGATGCGTTTGAGGATGAAATGATGTTAGTTAGCCAATGTGATCCATCTAGACATTTTTTAGGTGTCTACATTTTTTCCCTCTTTGAAGCAATGTACTCATTGCATTGGTTCAAAGACTAATACATTGATTTTGATGTTGATGACAATTTAGAAACGGATATCAATGATCTCTTTGAGATGTTGATATCCAAGATAAAGTTGATTAATCTGATTGATCCGATTGATTGGTTGATAACATTTTTGAGGATTCACAACAATGCAAGGATTGTGTTGAATAACACGAGGATTGATAGGGAACAATATATCCTAATGATGGTTGATTTGATAGATTGACCAAGCCTTGCTAGCAAGGCTAGGAATAAAATTCATTAGATGATTTGATATCAATATGATAGAAATATGGTTGGTTTCCCCCTTGAGAGATCGATTAGAGAATAAAGTGTTCTAATCAGGCTCACGATAGGTGAAAATTAGACTTATGCTTGATATTTTAGGTTGCTTTGAATCAAAGAGCTGTAATTTTTCAGATGGTTGAGTTGAAGATGGTATAGATGCCCCACTATGCTCCAATGGAAAATGGATTGTTGGCATGCTAGCTCATATATTGATGTAGATAGATTTCAGGATCTATAGATAGTCCTCGGCTATGGGTAGCCTCATGTATATTTTGATATATCACACATATTCGATACTTGGATAGAATTTTTAGTAAATATAGAAGAATAAGAAGAATAAGATGAATGGATTGACCATTGATTTTGAGATTGATTCCAAAAGTCCAACAAGTCCATGATTCACCTAGACTTTATTAGAGATGGTGATGAGAAATGCATGATGATGATGATGATGAATGCATGATGATGATTTTCTCAAATCTTGAGATTGGGATTTTTTTCGTTCCTTATTGTTTGATATAACACATAGACATGAATCATCAAGGTATTGATAACCAAGATGGTGTTGTATCTAGTGTAATGGACTGTGACTTGACAAACAGATAGGATAGTTCTTGTTCACACCTTGACATATGGAAACCTCATTAGAATGCAAGTTAGAAGCTTAGAATACATTGGACCAAAGCATACACAATAGTCAACAACGTACTCCAAACAACCTCCCTACACACAACCAAGCAAGTATGCACCAACATTATTTTACAAGAGTATCCACAAGCATAGAAAATGAAAGATAATGATCGATGTCCAATTCCTCTCTCTCTCTAAATCATTTTGATAGACATCATCGAGAGGTCCTTAGAATGGGTCATTAAGATAAATCACAAGAAAAGATCAAAGAAAAACAATCAGTGTTATCTATATCTCTTTCTAGATTAATTTAGCTAAGGTGATTTATGATACTTATGTCCATTGCACGAAGGATACATCCTAGGATATGTTGATCAGGGGTTGTTTGATGTTAGGATGATGATGAGCTTTATGATAATCCATTCATATAAACTTCACAAACACATTTACCTATGACCTAGACTTTAGATTTTGACAATTAGGTTCTCACTTGATGACTTGTTATACATGCTTTCTATTGGTTTTACCAAAGGTTGAAGGTGACACTTGATTTATTATGGATGAAGGTTTATTGCGGGTGAAAGCAAAATGGGATGGATGGTTTTGCGTTTTTTGGAATATTTCAATGTTTTTGATATTTTGAAAATATTTTGATTCTTTTTTTGGTCTTTTTCAAAATTTTATGCGACTATTTATGTTTTTGATTATTTGAGGCCTTTTAGGATTTTTAAATTTTTTAAAATGTTTTTTTATTTTAGCTATTATTTGAATTTTTTTGGAGTTTGGGAATATTTGAATGTTTAGGTATTTTTTTTATTTTTGACCAAGAACCTAACCTAAAGGACATATCCTAGGAGCCTCAGGGGTTGATCAAAGATAATCCTTTCCTACATTATATACATAGATACCATGTAGTTCGGCCTTGACTTATTTACAATGAGATATTAATAGATAAAAGGATGTCGGTTTATTATGGAATACTCCTAAAGACTGACCTAGGGTGTCTCGGGGACACATTAATGATGGCCTTGCCTATGTTCAATCTCAGAGATGACATAGCTCGACAAGGTACCACTTTTTGGATTTTTGATGTTTTGACCTTTTCAGGGATTTTGATGTTTTATAGATGTTTTAGATTTTGACTTTACAACTTTTTAAATGTTTTTGGATTTTAGCTACACAAGATTTTTCAAATATTTTTGGATTTTCTAATGAACGTTTTATGATTTTTTTTGGATTTTCAATGAGATTTCTAATAACCTCAAGATATACAAGAACCTGATATGATCCATAATGAATTTCCCCTAGTGTGATATGATAGACTACCTCGATATAGGTAGAAAAACTGTCCTTTGTAATATGCCAATTAGTACTAAGGGGATTGTGATACTTCACAACATCAAGCTATGATAAGGACATTGATGGGTGATGGAATAAATAGGTTGGGTGATGAGGTGATGGATGGGGGTGATCCCACAATGCTAGTTTACAATTTTTGGGAGATTTTTTTTTTTTGAAATCACATATTTTTAAAAAATATAATGATTTAAGCCTTAAGAAGTTACATTTTAAGGATTCCAATTGAATATGGTTTGATCAAACCCCCTTGAATAGAACCCCACTAGTTTTAAACCATACCTATAACGGAGTCTCCTTTACACTTATCAAAATGCTGATAAAAAACCACTTTTGATTTACCTTTTGGGGTATCAAATAAATTCATTTAAAAAAAAAAAAATTGTAAGTATGTAGTCCTTATTATAAGCTTCCCAAAAAGTATAAGTTTAAAAAAAATTAATTTTATTATTATATTTATTTTTTATTTCATGTGAATGTAGGTTTTTCATCGAAAATCAAGCTCTTTGTTCTGCATATGTGGAAAAATAGAATATTATCAAAAAAAAATTAAAAAATACAAGTGCACCAGATATTGAATTCCTTGATTCAACAAAAAAAATAAAAAATATTTTTGATACATACAAAAAAAATTATGCATTATACGGTCTGCCTATGTCTGAATTGTAACTGGTTTGACTTCGAAACTTGATTAAGGAAAAAATATTCAATAAAACACTATGAAACCAATTGGAAGTACTAGATATTTTAGTTATAAATCTAAATTCAAAAAAAATCTAATTTTATCCTTCGTGAAAAAAAAATATGTTTTATATGGTGAGCATCACTCCTTAAAAATGGTGTTTACTAAAAAAAACTAGTTTTCAAAGGAGATGGAAAAATAAGTGCAATTTGATTCCAAAAATTTTGAAAAAAATATATTTAGAATCTTCACAAAAAATACATCACAAATCACTATTTTGCATCATCTTCAAATTCTTCAAGGTTTAGCCGCTATAGGTGTCTAAAAGTGAAAATTTAGTTAGAAAAAATCAGTTCAGTGTCTAGTTTGTCCAAAAATTGTAAATCAGTATTGTGGAATCACCCATGGAGGTTGAGGAAAAGAATGATAGGATAAAGAGCCAAGGAATAGATGAAGGTTCTTTATTTATGTGAGGTGCATGTTTTCCAGGTTTTCACCAAGGTACTTCCCCAAAGAGCCACCGAAGTGGTTTACACTAGAGGATTATTTTTTTCTTTACTTTTTCAATCCTTTTTCTCTTTTTTTGGATTTTGATCATTTTTTGATTTTTTGTATTTACGGGATTTACACCCTTTTAAGACTAGGCATAAAAAAATTTAAGATGCAAAGTATTAGTTGGCTCCTACAAGGGTTCACCTTTAGGTGTTGATAGTTGATATGCTCTCAATCCACAGCTTGATGTGATCATAAAGGGACCCAGCCAGTTAGGCTCAAACTTTCATTTACTATCCTAATCTCGTAGATTCTTCTAATTCTTCTTTAGGACAAGATACCCTACCTGGAAAGACTGGAATTTGATCTTCTTGTTATATATTCATTTTAGTTACTTTTTATATACTTGCAAGTGATTAAGGGCATAAAGATGATGCTTATCCAGGAATTCTAGCTCATTCAGTCGAGAGACTTTTCATTCTTTATTAGGATCAGGTTCTATAGTGACACTCACAATGATGGGATCTCAAACTCAATAGTAAAAATTGATTTGTATCCATAGACCAAGGAGAAAAGGGTTGCACCTATTGGCATGTGGATATTTATTTGATAGGCCTAGAGAGCGGGATTTAGTTGCAGATGCCAATCACGGATAGCTTCATTGATCCTATTCTTTGGGATTTTTAGGATGGTCTTGTTTGTAGCCTAAACTTGACTATTGCCTTGGGGATAATATGAGGTAGAGAATTGGTTTTGGATGTTGAATCTTTGAAATATCTCTTTCACATCTTGATTCTTGAAGGGTTTGTGGAACACCATAATGGCAGATTAGGTAATTCAAGATAAACTAGGTAATTTGCTTCCCCATTATGTAGGTCATATGAATGGCTTGGACCCACTTTGTAAAGTACTCAGTGGTTTTTATGATAAACTTATGGCCATTGGATGAGGTTGGAGTGATTTATCCTATTAGTTCAAGTCCCTACTGTGGAAAAGGCCAAGGTGTAATCATTAATTGTAAGTCCTGAGTTGGAGAATGGATCAGATCTCCATTTTGTTGACACTAGATACATTTTTGTACATACTAATGAGCTTCTCTTTTCATAGTTGGCCAATAGTACCCCATACTCAATAGTTTCTTGGCTAAATTCATGCTACTAGAATGGGAACCACATATTCCATCGTGTACTTTTATTAAAGTGGTTAAGGCTTCCTCTTGGTTAATACATCATAGTAATGTCCCTTCGATGCTTCAGTGGTAAAGGGTGTCCTCTAGGATCATGAATCGAGATGCATTTTTGACAAATCTCTTTTTAAGGCTTGAGGTGATATCGGATGGGATATTTCCTCTGTTTAGGTACATAAATATGTCATGATACCATAGAGATTCAGGACCAACAATGACACACACAAATTTAGATTCATGGATTTTGAAAGTCAGTATGAGAAGTTTTTCTATCAAGAATTTACATTGAAGGATGTTGATCGGTATTGTTTAATAGTGATCTAATTGTTGTCATGGGATCTCTTGCTTTGTTGTTCATGCGAGGAATCTACTCAAAATTTATATTTATGGAAAATTCCTTGAGATTCTCTACCATCTTCTTGTAAGGAGTAAGCTTGTCATCCTTAGTTTGATAGTCATCATTGACATGGTTGATAACCAGTTGTGAGTCTCCATAGACTTCCATCTCTATTAGTACATGGAAATTATAGTTTGTATTATTTTGGAATGCAATCACCTTGAGGGGTGATAAAGATAATGCCCGCTCCTTATCCATGTTGGGTGAATGATCCATCAAATTACATATTCCACTAATCTGTGAGATTGACAAGGAACATTGATTCATCATGGAATTCAGATATCAAGGGTTTCTCTGAATAAATAGGTGCATCTTCTACTTGGTCTATGATCACTTTTCCTTTGATTTCCTTGCACTCTACATACTCTATGTCAAATTTAGTTAAGATCATCACACATTTGGCCATTCACCTCATGAGAGTTTCTTTAGATAAAGGTATTTTGATGGGTCAAACTTTGCAATAAGTTTGATTTGATGTGACAGCATGTAGTGCCTGAATTTTTGTGAAACAAAAACTAATGCTAGGAATTTTTTCTCAATGGATGAATAGTTTATTTCATATACCACCAATGTCCTACTAATATAATAGATATATATTTACTTTTTGTCTTCATCATGTTGTGCTAGAAGAGCTCCTAGTGGTGTATGTTGTTGAGATATATAGGATCAATGGTTTGTTTGGTATTGGCGGCATGACAACTAGAGGTGTCAATAGGTATTCTTTGATCTACCAGAAATCTTTATCGCATTTTTCATCCCATTTTTAAGTTATTCCTTTATGGAGAAGATGCAGATCAGGGTGGATTTTATTTGATAGTTGTGCTATGAACCTTCTAATGGACTGAAATATTCCTTGTAACCCTCTCATATGCTTCAGTGTCTATGGTGGTTCCATTTCTAGGATGGATTTTTCCTTTGTTGGATCAATTTCTATCCCTCTTTGTGAGATGATAAAGCCAAGAATTTTTCTTGATGTGAGCCCAAAGACACTTTTTTGGATTTAGCCTTACTTTGTATTCTTCAATCCTGTCAAAGATGGGTCCTATGACTCCTATGTGCTCACTTCTTTTCTTTTATTTTTCCAAAATATCATCCACATAATCTTCAACTATGTTTTGGATCATTTCATGAAAGATGAGGTTCATTTCTCTTTTATAGGTTCCCCCTGAATTATTTAACCTGAATGGAATTATGTTATAGCAATAGGTTCCCTATGGACAAGTAAATGAATTTTTGTGTTGATCCTCTTTGGTGATCATGATTTGATTTTAGCTTCAAACACCATCCATGAGTGATAGCATTTCATGCCTAGCTATTAATTCCATGATGAGGTTGATTTTAGGAAGAGGAAAATCATCCTTTGGGCATGCCTTATTTAAGTCTTTGAAATCAGTGTAGATTTTGATGTCCCCAGTGGGTTTTGAGACTAGTACAAGGTTTGAAACCCACTCAAGATAATCTATATTTCAAATGAATCCAACCTCTAGAATCTTTTGTAACTCTAGCTTCACCAAGAGTGTTATTTGAGGGTCATCTTCCTTAATTTTTGCTTGACTGGCTTGGTTTCAGGATAAACTACTAAGTGATGCACAACTACCTCTGGATTGAGCCCTTGCATATATGTGTATGACTAGGCAAATTTAGCTCATCGCTCTTTCAAGAATGCTACTAATTTTTTATGTTCTTCATCTACCAAAGATTCGGCATAGAAAGTGATCGTAGGTGCACTTATTTTGTTCCCACATTAACTGGAGTATCCTTTTCTGCTAGCACTATTGAATTCTTTCAATGCATTATAGTAAGGGGGATATTGAATCCCTCATCCTTGGGTGCCTTAGAGAGGTTTTCACCATCGAATGCTTCCTTTTTTTTTACTTTTTAAAGATCACAGAGAGTTTTCACTCAAATATTTGTATGTTACTTGCATTTCATCAATTTTGTGACTAGAGGATTCAATCATCTCCCCATAGTATGTGCTTGTGTCTAACTCTATGTCAAAACCTACTTTATGATCTACCCATGATAGGTGGTCATGGATTCCCATGAATTTTGATATTAGTTCATCATTTTTGAATAAATCCATAATTGGTGGCCCTTGTTGGTCCATGTCAATGAGTTGTGGGTATACTAGGCATATTTTTGTTGGTTTATTGCTTGGAAAAAAGGATGTAATTGATATCATGAAGAGGTATTTATTCTCAAATAGGTTAGCAACATCAAGGGGGAATTCATATAAGGTTGTATCAAATGATGTAGGTAACCAAGAGGAAGCCTTGTCTCATTTAATGGAAGTACCTTTGCTAATAAGGGTTATCTTGCTAGTAGTACAACCTAAGATGAGATTATTTAATTGTTTCTCAAGAACAATAGATTCTAGCAAGCCATTACCATTCTATCTGAGATTCTCATTCTTGTTATAACCCCATCCTTTCATTAGCTACAAGCCTTTATTTTCATCTTCAATAGGAAGAGTGGGGACAGGTTGCTCATCCTGATAAAGGAGTTTAGAGACATCCTCCTCATTGATATCTTCTTGATTTAGATCCCCCAACTTGGTGAAGGTAGTAGCTTCCATCTTGATTGTTTCAAGCTCTTTTGTGCTATATGTGGGCTTCCCATGGCATTGAGGAGAAAGAGGTAGCTCTCCTAAGACAAAGGTTTCCTTTGGTAGCTAATAGTTCCCACAACCATCATCTTGGATTACTACTTTGATGTTCGAGATGTTCTACACAATAGGGTTTTTTTTGTTGAGGTAGATGCAAGGGATGATAGGTCGACAAATGAGGTAGGTGTTTTCGTAGGCCCTTTATCATTTTTAGGGACTTGGGGTACCTTGTAAAACTTAGCCTCAAGATTCTTGCAGTAGTAAAAGGGTTGAGTATCTCCATGGATGGTAATTTCTCGACCTTCAAGAAGAAACTTTACTCATTGATGGCAGGTCAAGGTTACAGCTTTTAGGGCATGGATCCATGGTCAACCAAGCAAGATGTAGGGAAGATCAAGTTATAAGAATTGGCATGTAGTTTCTACAATGATCATCCCCACTTGAATGGGTAATACAATGATGTCGTGTGATACCCGCACTTGGTTGTCATATGCTTTGATGGTAGTAATATTTTATTTCTCAATAATATCTTCTAAATAGCCTAATTTTTTATTAGCTTAAGGGTACAAATGGTCATAACAACACCTCCATCCACTAAGACTCTTTTAACCTTGTTCTTATGAATAAAGACCTTGAGGTGTAAATCACGATTATGAGATGGTTGTGATGGTAGGTCTTGTTTCGAGAAATTGAGGAGGTGATTGGTAATATTCCCTACCATAGCTTGAAATTGATCTGTATCGATATCCTCAAGGATGGATGAGTCAGACAAATTTTTCTCCAATATTTCGCTATGTGTGGGGGATATCCTTAATAGCTCTAAGATTGATATCTATGTGGGAGTCTTCTTAAGATAATCTAGGAGACTATACTTGCTAGGATTTGATGTTGGAAAAGTAGGTCGTGTCCTATATTGAGATGTGACTCCTTGTATGGTGACCTTTCCATGTTGTGTGGTGACTCCACACTCCACACTAGCTCCTTTGATAGTGATAACAGTGATGACACTATCACAATAAGCGACTACATTGGAATAGTTATGTTGTACATTTGTGTAATCCTTGGATTTTCTAGTATTGTTTTCTTTTCTATGTTCTGGCATGGGGTTATTTTATATCTTAAGATCCTAATTCCCAATTGGTACTTCAATATATATGGTTTCATTCTCTATGAGATCTTGGATAATGTTCTTTTTCCTCATGCAGTTTTTCATTTTGTGTCCTTTGATTTTATGAAAGTCACAAATATCATTCTCGTTGTACCAAGATCGTTTCTCTTGCGGTTCTTGGAATTTTTCGAAGTTGGGAAGTGTTATCAAGTTTTACTCTACCAAATTTTTCATGATGGTTTCGATAGGCTTAGATAATTGTTTGCTTGCATTTAGGATAGTTAAACTTGTTGGTAGTTCACCTTTGTTGCATGTCAGTGTTATTGATCTAATTTTTATGAGGTATTGTTTGTTGCACCATTGGTTGAATGTTAGAAACTTGATTTTTGTTTGGTCTAGGAGCACTTAAGACTACCATAGCATCTACCACACTATCATTTGTTATATTCTTGTTCTTATCCCAGACATGAGGTTTGTTGCTGGAACTAGTTGATGGGTGATTGTAAGCTTGAGTCTTGTGAGATTAGAGCTCATTCAATGTTAAGGGATCTAGGGACAAGCTCATAATAAGATGTGATGCACTTAATTTTCAAGTGGAAAGATAGATCTGGATCTAGATTTTCTATGATTATCTTGAATTGTTATTCATCGGGAAGGGTCCCCTTGCTCTTACTACATTTTTATCTCCATCGTTGCAAGAAATTGGTGAATGATTCTCCTTTGGTTTGTTTGAGAGTGTAAAACTCTTCTAGACTTATATCCATGCCAATATTAAAGGAGAAGTGATCAATGAATTTATCAATGATTTCTTGGAAATTTGTGATTATCGAGAGGTAAATGAGAAAAACAATCTATAGTAGGACCTGTTAAACTTCAAGGGAAGAGGTGCATTAGATAAGAATCATTATAGGCCACCTACATACACATGATGTTGAATTCTTTGACATGGTCCACAAGACTTCCTCTCCCTTTGTATTTATCCAATTTGTGGATTTCAAAGTTGGGAGGGAATGGTTTAATTGTGATGTTTCTATCAAATAGATAGGGACACAAGTTTTTTGTGTGGTGCTTCTTTGTCTTTCCCATTCAAAGGCCCTTTTATTTCTTGGGATAGTGCCTTAAATTACGAGGCTAGATCATCTTGTGGATTTGGTGGAGGAACATATGGTGAGATGATAGATGGGTTGTATGTAGGATTCTAATATGATGGTGTGTTGTACAAGGTGTATGGTGGTGTAGGATTCTATGAAGGTGATTGTGGTGTTGATGTGTATGTTCCCAATGCATTTGTATCGATTATATTCTATTGAGGATTATAGTAGGAACCTTGTTGTTTATGTTGTTGTCATTGTTGGATATACTACTGAGCTAGTAAGGCTTGTTATTTTTGTTGAGGTTGTTGTTGTTGTTGGGCCACTAGGGCTTGTTGTTGTAATTGTTATTGTTTTTGTATTGCTAAGGTTGCTTGATGTTGTTATTGAGCCACTAGGGCTGCTTGCTATTGTTATTTTTTTGGTGCTACTAAGTCTTCTTGATGGGCTTGATATTTTTGTTGTCCTAAGACTGCTTGATGTCCTACTAAGGTTGCTTGATGTTGTTGATGCTATTTTTGGGCTACTTGATGTTATTGTTATTGTTGGATGGCTTCTTGATATATTTTTTTTTCTTGTTGTGTTGGTAAGGTTTCTTGATTTTGTTGATGTTGTTGGATGGTTTGTTGATAATCTTGTTGTGCTTACTGTAAAACTAGGGCATGTGCTTGCATTGTGGGATTAGTTGGTTGTTGGGATGTTGGTGATGGATTATGCATGTTGATGTTTTGAGTGGATATCGGATTTGTGATGATAGGTTATGGATTCCCTTGGTTTAACATTCCTTGTAAGATGGTGGATTGAGATGGAGGAATGTAAGTTTGAGGTTCTATTTGATTTTGCATGGTGAAGGGGACTGTGGGAAAAGATGTGGATGGTTCCATTAGATTTTTCAATGGTAATGACACATTAAGACCTTGAGTCCATTGATTGAAAAGTTTCCCTTGTCCCATATCTTGAGGATCTCCTTGTGCTAGAGATGTAGACAAGGTATTACCTGGGTTGATGGGATTTATGACCAAGGGATTGTTTTGAGATGAGTTGATTATGGATGGGATGGATGTGTTTTGTGACACCTGTTAGAAACCCTAGATCAGACATGCAAACCTAAACACCTTCCAAATAAGAGAAAATATCAAAAAAGCAGAGATTTGCATGAAATGTGCAAATTGATAATATTCAGAATTAAGAAATTACAATAAGAGAATTTCTTTATAAAAGAAATGTATGCAACCCTAATGTTGACCTAAAAAAAGCTCAACAAAATAAATCTTACTTATTAATTAATTAAACTAATTATTACCTAAGAAAAACCTAATTAAAGTTATGCAAGTGTAATTAAATATTAATTACACTAATAGCCCCCCATAAGTGCAACTTAGGGAGACTAAAAAAGCATGCACCTAAAACTAAGATGAATGCAAGAAAGCATGAATGGGTCCCAGCAACAAGGCCTGATTAGGTACCCATGTACAAATGCAATAATGAGGTAGAGAAGGAAAACCCAATGGGACAACCCCCCCTACAATGAGATAACTGTTGCAAAGAAGCATTGGAAGAACTCTGTAGAGTAACACTGGAACCGAAATCTAGAAAACAAGGAAAGATACTTTTGTCTACTACTAAAACAGGATAAGAGTCACTGATTTACTCAAGGAATCATGATAAAATAAATAGCAGACCCGATGCCACAGAACACTCGAACACTCCAAACTGGAAAAACCCTCGAATCCATAAAGCAACAATAGATGATATGATGGTGACAGAATCTGGAAGCCATGAATCTCAATGCTGATGCTAAACTGAGACTAAAACTCTTCCATGGGAACAAGTACCATAAAGACTCAGGAACATTAACCACAAATGTAGTGGCCCTCAAACTGAGATGGATCCGATGCGGATCATTAACCATAGGCTCTCAATCTAAAATATGAACCAAAATGAATCTGATATGTGTCACTTGCTCAGACAAAAAAAATGGCCAAAATAAATTAAGAAACCAGATTACAACCCATGTGAGTTGCCATCAAAGCATTATTAAGATCAAATCGCATGCACACTCTAATCAGATTATTATGCAAGAAACCCCCTTGATGGAACTTTATATTAGTTCATTTATTACAATCCCCAATGACTAAAAAAGGAGAGAATGCATAAACATGCATAAACAAAAAATAAAACTTGACCTCAAATCTATGTAGAGGACTTAACCATCTTTCCAATGTCGCAAGAATGGCGAAAAAAGGATCACTGAGTCAAAAGATATGCCCTCCGGAGTGAAAAACACAAGTTATGAGTTCAAAGACCAGAAAAATAAACCTAGAGCATAATCAAATATAATAACCTACACCAACAGAACAATCTTGGAACCAGATTTCCAATGATATCTCATTTGTGAAAAACTGACTCCGTACGCAAAAGTTATGCCTGATTTGGTGAAAGTGCTCCAGAATGGCCAATAAGGCCCACAGGCAGCCCAGGGGGCTAAAAAAATTTTGGCCCCAAGTCTTGTGCACGACCAGGGGTTGGGGTGAAGCCCCTGGTCACCCATGTGACCATGGCCAGCAGTACAGAAGCCCTCAGGGGCTGGCAGAGGGCCCCCAGTCTTCCATGTGACCGGGGCGAACCCAGAAGGAGCTCGCAGGGGCTAGCTCGGCGAGCGGCAGATTTTGGTGGCACAACCCAGTGATGGTGGAGCAGCAGCCGCCTGGTGGCTGCCTGATGGCGGGTGGATTTGCATTGGGAGCATTGGCCCGCATCCCAAAACCCATTTTTTTTAATTTTTTTTGAACATCGTGCCTTGGAGTGGGTGTTGGGGAGGCCGTACGGCCTTCCTAGCAAAAAAAATTTGCCTTCCGAACCAACTTCGCCAAAATCGACAAAACGAAGGGCGATCTTATGGTGTTGGGGTGCTGTGAACGTGATGGCGGTGTCCGTTTTGCTCCAAAATTCTCCGAAAAATAGGCTACTTCCAGAGCTTGCAAAAAATCAGCAAACATGAAACCCTCACAGATCTAGCAAATGATGACCAAAATCTACAAAATGAAATCCAAAACTAACTTTTTCCAGCACTCTGAATCCAATGGTGAAGCCCAATCTGATCCAAGATGTTGCATAGATGAACTCAAGGCATCAAATCCTCGAGGAACCTCGAACGAACTCTTCAATGATTTTCTCCAGATTTTGAGAAGGGGTTGCATGTCAAGGCTCTGATACCATGTTAGAAACCCTAGATCAGACATGCAAACCTAAACACCTTCCAAATAAGAGAAAACATTAAAAAAGCAGAGCTTTGCATGAAATATGCAAATTGATAATATTCAAAATTAAGAAATTACAATAAGAGAATTGCTTTATAAAAGCAATGTATGCAACCCTAATGTTGACCTAAAAATAGCTCAACTAAATAAAGCTTACTTATTAATTAATTAAACCTAAGCAAAACCTAAGTAAAGTTATGCAAGTGTAATTAAATATTAATTACACTAACAACATCAATAGTATAGATGAACCCATCGGGGGTTTGGGTAAAGATGTCCCTATTTGGATTAAGGGTTGACTCTACAGGATGCTATTTGCATGCCCTTGTTGGTCAACTTGAGACATTTGGCCTATAATTCCTTGTTTGATGTTGGGGACACTTGTGGTACACATGGATGTGGATGAAGAGGGGTGTCCTTGATATGTAGAGGTTGTCATGGAGTAGTGAAGTTTAAGTGGTTTATATGGCTATTTGGGATCTTTGAGAATGGGAGGAGCACCAAAGGAAGGTGTCCAAGTGGTTTTTTGAGATTGGGGATTGCTATCGAGGGTACCCACAAGTGTGTTGCTTTCAAATGGAAAAGTATTCCCAAATCATTTAGAAAGACTAGTTGCAATACTAGGAGTGCATGTTTGAACTAGCCCTTGCAATGGAGTTGTTAAGCCTTGGGTCAAATTTTGCGCAACAAAAGATGGAGAAATTGGAGATATGTTTTTGAAGGCTTGATGTTCCATGTTTTCTTCCCTATTAATCTCAAAGCGATTGTTCATGACGTCTTCAATCTCATATGGTCTAGATGGAGATTATGGTTGTTGTGATGGGGTAACCTAACTTCTCAAATCAAATTATAGGATGAACCCATTGGGGGTTTGGGTAAATATGTCCCTATTTGGATTAAGGGTTGACTCTACAAGATGGTATTGGCATGCCCTTGTTGGTCAATTTGAGACATTTGGCCTATACTTCCTTGTGTGATGTTGGGGACACTTGTGGTACACATGGATGTGAATGAAGAGGGGTTTCCTTGATATGTAGAGGTTGTCATGGAGCAGTGAAGTTTAAGTGGTTTATATGGCTATTTGGGATCTTTGAGAATGGGAGGAGCACCAAAGGAAGGTGTCCGAGTGGTTTTTTGAGATTGGGGATTTCTATCGAGGGTACCCACAAGTGTGTTGCTTTAAAATGGAAAAGTATGCCCAAATTATTTAGCAAGACTAGCTGCAATACTAGGAGTGGATGTTTGAACTAGCCCTTGCAATGGATTTGTTAAGCCTTGTGTCAAATTTTGTGCAACAAAAGATGGAGAAATTGGAGATATATTTTTTAAGGCTTGATGTTCCATGTTTTCTTCCCTACTAAGCTCAAAGGGATTTTTCATGATGTCTTCAATCTCATATGGTCTAGATGGATATTATGGTTGTTGTGATGGGGTAACCTAACTTCTCTAATCAAATTCTAGAGCATTTGGATCACTTGAGGTAAATGTGACTTTGGTTTTCTCCATTATTCTCTTGTGTTGTGATCTTCTCTTTACCATAAATTTGGAGTCACTTCTAGGATAGTTGTGTTGAGATTTTTAATGTTTGAACTCTCTAGTTGACTCAAATCTAGGTAAAAGAGATGCTCTAAGTCGTTTTTGGATCAATGATGATAATGGGGGATGAAAATATGGGTGATATGGAAAGTGATCTTTACAAACATTTTTAGGACAACACTTTGACTTGAGTTTGATATTTTGATGTTAGGATAAAGGATGTTTATGAAGTTAGGAATCTATAAGGTAGACTTGTGACCTTCAAGATAAACTAGTTCAATAATGATAACTAACTTAACTAAGTGCATGGAAAATAATACATTTAACATAAAAAATAGCTAAGTTAGGGTTTGGGTTTGATACATGTTGAAGTCAAAAAGTGTTGGTGTATTCAAAAAATTTACAAAGTTTGGTGAAGTGAAGGATGGAATTTTTATGGAGGGGTGGATAAAATGTTTGAACCAATTTGAATTAGAATGAGCCTTTTGTTTCCAAGACCAAGGTAGTGAGAATGATGTTAGACATCTAAAGTTTTCAAATCCAAAAGACTAGTGTTGGCATAAGTGAGAGGGTAGATGTAAATCTGGTCGGTTCCTCCTATATCAAGCATAATATTTTCTTAACAAGAGGTTACAATTGTGATAAAGTATTACAACCCACTTCCTGCCAAATCTTGAATTATGATGCCTATGTCTATAATGGCAGAATGTAGATCTTCCCCTGTAGATTTTGATTGTGTGATAGATCATTCAGAGAAGTTTCAAACCATAAAAAGGACCAATATTTTAGATAGGTTGATTATCATAAAAAAGACCTGGATTTTGACCCATGGACAATGCATACATGTCAAGATGTCTTATTAGTGTACGTTCTTAAAATTTCAACAATTTATTTAAGTTTTGGTATAATTCTGAAATGCAATTTTTGATTGTCTTTGAACTTCGATGCCTTGGTTTGAATTAATGACCTATAGACCTTCTTTTGGGGTTTTTTTATTTTGCGTGAGATAATTTAGAGAATTCTAAATCAATGGAAGAAAAGAGGATATTTATTACCACATGGAAGGTGGTAATATAGGCCTTCTAGCCAAAATATCGGATCTTCATTCTTCTTTATCTAAGATGGTTATAAAAAATTTCCCCTGATTAGATGTGTCCTTGGTTTCAAAGTGAAGCTTCTCAAATTGCTAATAATATCTATTTTTTCTACCTCAATGAATTCAAATTTTGGTTGAATAATAGAACCCACAAGGTTGGGTTGTTGAACAAGAGTGATTGGTCTCAAAATGGTCATGTGGTGTTCAATTGTCAATTTATCTTGCTTAAGTGAATTTATTTTTTCACAAACACTCATCTTGATTATGTTTTCAAACTAATATGTTTATGTCCAAAACATCATAAATTTTATAATTTTCATTTTGTGAGAATCATGAGGTTGAAGCCATATTGCCTATATTTTCTTTGGAAAATATGGATTGAGATATCAGTCAAGATATTTATAAATCCTTAGGACAAGTAGTAATATCAAGGCTAATTCAAGAGGTATCCATATTTAAGTGATTTTTTTAGAAATTTTGAGGAAGATAATTTGAATGTTTGTTTTTGTAACATTTTGGAACCAAGCAATGTATTCAATTAACTCATGATAATTTACAATCCTAGTTTTGAAATGGTCATACTTGTTGATTCCCCACTTGGATTTCTCCAAACACTAAGACATTGCGAACAGTTAGAGATTTGGTTACACTGGCTCCCCTCCACAACACACTTCTCAAGACCACCAAATCTCAAAATTCTAAAGATCCTAAGATCCTAAGGATTTTTCTATTTCAACAATGAGTAGTAAAAATGTGGGGCAGCTTCAGAACGACCATTCTCGCACCAACAAGTATTAAGGATTTTGGATTCTAAATAATGGTTTGTAATAAGGGCTTCCAATTCAGGGAATACTATGATAAACTCCCTCAAGAGGTCTCCCAAGCCTTAGAACAAGGAATTTTTTCATAATAAATATACTAGGGGAGATATATCACATACCACTTCCCATTGATCATAATTTTCATTGCAACCACACATTTATATAGTGGTTGGGAAGAACTTGGCTTTAGCCCGTTATCGCTTGGGTCATTCCCTCCTTTCGAAACAAGGATGCAGTCTCTTCTAAAGATAAACAATAGCAAGGAACTATGTTTATAGTTTGATTTTCCAGTTTTGCATGAAAAAAGGAGAGAACACACACCACGCCTTTTCCCTACACTCGCAAGGGGTTCATTTTTAATCTGAAATGAAAGATGTAAGTTATTTTGAAAAGTGTTAAGGAATGTTTCTGTTTCTCAAGATCACCAAGTGGCATGAGATAATTTCATACACATCCAATAAAAATGTTGTAAATCAAAACACAACAAACACTCATAAATTTTAACACCTCAAAGAAATGATGAGTTCGTTTTAAGCACCAAATGAAATGTTAAGTTTCCTTGTTCAATTTTAGTCCCATTTGAGTATTCGTTTTAAACCCAAATTGAAATTTAGTGAGTTCTTACAGCATAAAGTAAAAAGAATAAGAAATTGGGTTATAAGTTCCCCAAAGCATTAAATTCTTGTTACAATCATAAGATATTAAGAAAAGAATACTCCTTCACTTCGACTTTGATCATCAGACCTGCAAAACCCAGTTAGCCTAAAAACCAAAATGAAAAGGTCAGAGACATCTTAAAAGTTAGATAAGGCCAAGAAAATTCAAAAAAATGTCAAAAAACTAGTTCAATCTTGTTTACCAGTAAATAGCGACAGTGAAATCAATTGTGTCACTAAAATTTGTCAATAGTGTCACCATACAATTGTGTCACTATATTGAAAAATCAATTGCACTTCTTTGCAAAAATAGTGACATCAAATACATCATCGGATTGATAGCATCGCTATACTAAAATTCATTCTATGTTTAAAAAAACCAATAGCATCGCTAAATTAACATGCGGTGACGAAATTAATTATGCATTTTGATTTTAATTGTGTGTCACTAGAATGAAATTACAGATGCATCACGTTATAGTGACACATCATCAATTGCATTTTCTGATAATCAAATGCATCATTGTACTTGAAAATAAGGAAAATGGAATTTTGGCAAGAAAATCATCAGATTAGTTAGTTCATGCCCTCCTTCTAGCACTAAAATTTTGTTGAATATTCAAGATATTGAGAGGGGGGTGAATCAGTATCTTCTAAAACTTATTGAAAAAATACCTTTAATTACTTTACTGCATAGAACATATAAGAGCAAGAATAAAACATGAAGTTACCCAACACAAAAACACCAAATTTTTACATGGAAAATCTAATGAGGGAAAAACCACGGTGAGGATTAGCTCACAATATATAGTTATTTCAATATCGGTTACAAAATAGGCTCACTTCCAGATACAAAAAGCTCACTATTTACAAGGACTAACTGTCCAAACATGGAGGCTCACTACCTACAAAAATTATGAAAACAAAATGGTTAACCACCAGAGTTTGAACTGATGAAAGTACACCACAAGTGTAGATTCAATTCCTTTGATGCTCAGAGTATTTGCTCACATAATAGAAGAATAACTAAAATATACTCTTATATTCGCACACTTTGATTATCAACACATACTTGCTTGTATTCACACCCACACTTCTTCATTCACTCTCATTCATCTTCAACATCAAACCATCTTGTATATATACCTAATATATCTACATGCATCAATTAGGTCGGCCTAATTGCATACAATTCATATTTAAAAAGGTAACTTGTTGGCTTCATACAAATATTCTCCAAAATTAATTCAACTATTTCATGCAATATTATGTCAACTAGGACCAAAGCTAGGTCGCACATATAACCATAATTTATGTTTAGCTATAAATTGATTATTCGGTCGGCCAAAATTAACCTAATAACAAAATACAATCTCCAAAACCAATTCCAACACTTCATCCAATCGTATTAACATATGGGAATACATATATGCACGCTTCTAGTGATCATAAGCCTTTTCCCAAAACTTTAAACCACACTAATTACTGAAGAGAATATGCAAACCAAAATATCGGATCAATTACCGGATGTTCTGCACACCGATTCAAGGTATTGGACCAACATAGTGACATCAATGAAAACATAAGACTAATCTTCTACATACTTCCAACAAATGTGACCTATGAATTAGCATGGGTTAATAGCGCTTGATCCATGAGGATACGAAGTGCAATTTATCCATTAAACCTTAGTCCCAAGAAAATCATCTAATGTAAATTATTAAAATGAAAGCCATTCACCTAATCAAGTTAAACTATGAAATCTTTTAGAAACCCCTACTTTAATCCATTAAAACTTATTTTATTGGGGAATTAGTGTCTCGTTGATGTGGAACGATGACCCTTTCCCAATCTTGTGATCATTGGTCTTATCTCAATCGATTCTATTGAAGAGAAATTATGAAACCATTGTGATATATGGATGAAAACATGATTTATGCTAAATTGATCATGATGCAAGATTTAATCTTCCATGATTTAAAGCTAAAATATGTAGATATGCAATTTCTAAGCTAATCTAAATAAGATTTAAACTAAAAATATTCCAACCCTAGTTCTCTAATTAACTAAATGGATGCATGGAAGTCATTAATGGAAGCTTAAAGCTATTATGCAACTACAAATGAACTAAAAATATGCTAAATGTGCGCAAAGTATGAGTGTGAGTATGAGTGATTTCAACAGCTTAAGTTTGATTTTGAGAGATGGGTCCATTTGTCTCCAAATAGTGACCTATTAATAGGATAGCAAATGAAAAATGGAGGGTTGAGGTCAAAAAGGTTATTCAATGGTCAAGGATGGAGGAAATAGGAGACATGGATCATGGATTCTCATCAACGGGTGAGAATGCAAGATGAGATTTAATCAAGGGTTATCATTCCTTCCAAACAAGCACACTTTTGACCTAGATACAAGAGGTCAAAAGTTAACTTGCACAAGAAGTTACAAGGTAACTTTCACATGAAGAAAGGTGAGAATATTCCCTTTCTTAAATGATTGAAGGAGATTCATGGGTGAGGAAATAGATATTTTTCTAATTAAAACAAAGTTTAATTCTGCAAAAGGGGAAGGAATATTCCATGAGAATATTCCCTTGCAAGTGGTAGGAATTGGATTAATTAGATAATTTATAATTAAACAAGGTTTAATCATGTCATTAGGGGATTTAGAATAATAAAGTGATATTCATTAAATTAAATTATTTAATGAATAGGGAAAAGGTGAAATGAAATATAATTAAATAACTTAGGGTTATTTAATTAAATGGGAAGACTTAGGGAATTAAATTGAATACTTTGATTTATTTAATTTAATAAGATGAAATGTTAGCATGAAAGGGGGTGAATTAACCCAAATTGATGAATTGGGTTAATAGATGCAAATGATGCAATTAATTAAATAGGTAAGCTTATTTAATCAATTAAGTGAAAATAGGATGGTTTTGAGGAGGAAATTATGTTAGGTATCTAATGTGATCCATCGAGACATTTTTAGGTGTCTATAATTAGGTATTTACATTTGTCCTCTTCCCAATAGTAATTACAGTTTCAAACCCTTTTTGATCTCACATCCATCATCCTGAAACTTAAGATTGTATCCTTTGCTACACATTTATCCAACACTCAAAAGGTTATGCCTTTAGCCCTTGACATATTAAATATCGTTAGTATTATGCTTGCCATCAAAATTGATTGAACCTAATCCATAAATCTCAACACCTGAATCATCTCTGAATTTAACAAGTCCTCCATCATATTTTTCAAGTTTAATAAACTTACTCTTGTCATATAATTTGAGAAACCACAATCAATAACGCAATATTTCTTGTCTTTTCTAGCATGAAAATAAAATACCAAGGTACCCTGAGTCTTATCTTTCTTCTCTAAAGCACTTTCCTTCACACATCTTTTAGAGTTAGCAGAAATATATTTATCTTTTAAAGCCAAAAAAAATCATTCATTATCATCAACATCTTCATAATAAAATTCATCATTACATATACCAATATCTTCTCTAACATAGTATATTTTCTTGATCATCTTACCTATGTTGTCCTTATTCTTATTGTTCGCAGCTCTTTTTGGACATCTTGATGCATAGTGACCTATATTTCAACAAATAAAGCACTTGAAAGGTAGTTTACCCTTGTACTTACTGATGCCATTTTCATTCTTCTTACAAAATTAGCCTCCATATTATCAAGATCATCTAAATTTGATCTTCAACTTTTTCTCATTTTCTAGTCCTAAAAGCAGTTTCTACTTTTCACTATTTTTTAGACCATTTTTTCTCATTTTAAATGTAGTTAGTGTACCATACAACTGATCTCTAGTGTATTGATAAAATATGTAAATTCCTCAATAGTAGAAACTTTTTCACTATAAGAGGTAGGAAGAGTTCTAATAATTTTCTTTACCACTTTAGGTTCTTTGACTTGTGCACCAAGACCTCTCATAGCACTTACCAGTTCATTAACTCTCAACATGTAATTTGTGATTGTTTCATCATCATACATTTGAAAAGTCTCAAATTGTGCCTTTAGATTTTGTAACTTAGCTTGTTTTACCTTATCATCTCCTTCGTAGATACTTTCTATGTTATCCCAAAATTCTTTAGTAGTTTTCATATCCATAACTTTCACTAATTCAGTATTTGCAAGACTAGTCAAAAGAACAAACCTTGCCTTACCATCTATTTCATAGGAATTGATTTCATCACTCGTGTGTGGTCCATTTTCAGGAATGGTATATGTAGTCTTTACTACCTTTGCAACTTCATATCCAAGATAAATTAGATAGCCTTCCATCTTCGCCTTCTATAATGCATAGTTTGTACCATCAAGCATAGGAGTCTCCTTCTTGTTCACCATCTCATATCTACCTCAAGAGGTTAATCTTTTCTTCAAGTAACCTTTCTCTGATACCAATTTTTGAATGAAAAAATAATTGAGAGGGGGCTGAATTATTTGTATCAAATTTTAAAACATTAAAACCCTCAATAGTAACCAGATCCACATGCATTCATTAAACCTTTAATCTGTTATAATGTTTAAACATGAAAAAAATATAACTGAAACTGAAACACACAAAAACCATACACAAGATAACACTAGATCTATATGGAAAACCCAATGAGGGAAAACCACAGTGAGGATTAGCTCATAATAAAAGTAATTGCAAAAATTGGTACAAAGAGGCTCACTCCCAAAATAGGACACACTATCTAGAAAGGCTCACAGCCCAAGCTCACTATCAAAATAGAAATAATAAAGAAGATAATATGTTACATAGATAACACAATCTTAATACAACATAGATTCCACCACAATAGCTCCAACATCACTAGAAACCTTCAAGAGATCAAGATTCCTCATCTTGAGCACTACATTCAAAAATATTGCATTATAGCTCACACTGCATTTCACACATATGCACTTATTTTCACATCACATCACTTAACTCTATTCCACACTTCATCTCACATCAATTCATCTTGCATTTATACCATCCACAACTTGAAACAAAACATCTTCAAGTTGGCTACACTCACTTTACACCCTACAAATTCAAAGCATTCTTGCGGTGGATAAGAATGAAAATTTGACCAATAGAAAACTTAATTGGGACCCAAATCAACTCTCACATGTCACACTATGACTTCGTTAATGCTTAAGCATCTTCAAATATAGTGTAAAAACTAGGTCAGTTGTTACCCATGCAAACACCGTTTAACTTTGAATTACACACTTCCTCAACTCCAAAGACAACTTGTAAACCACATACCACACTTCATCAATATCTATAATATTCCTCTATCAACCTAAAATCCATCAAAATTCTTCACAACAATTGACACCTTCAGAATATGCATAGCTTGTATGCTCAAACTACACTTCCAAACACTGCAACTCTATAATCCAAATTTTGGAGTACCAAACCACAAATCCTCTTGACACAATAAATATATCAACACTATCAACATACCTTGAGAATCACAAGACTTGAAGATAAATTATAGAGAAATGGAGAGAAAATAATTTTCTCCTAGACACCTTTATAAGTGACACTCTAAAACCATTTTACACATTGGTGAACATAACTTCCTCTAACCATTGATCCAAAATCCAAAATTTTGGATATATAAACTCTAAACATCTCTATCCAACATATCCAAGCCACACAAGCATATCTTCAACCTAAAATAAATGCAAAGAAAAAATAGAACACCTCTACAATACCTTGTTTCCTTATATTATCAATTTTCTCCATATCCTCGACATCTAAACCATAAATAGAAGCTTATCAAAGAAACACTAGAGGTTAACATCAGCAACTTAATTGATGTCAAAACATAATGCAACTAATAAAAGAAAAAATATCTCTCAACCACTGCACAATTATCATCAATCAAAACTATAATCAATGACAACACCTTCAAACTTGTAACCTATTGTTATTGATAAAGACAATCTAGATTATCATCTTGTATAATTTCTACCTTTGAAGTTGGAACCAAAGTATTAAGAGAGTTGGAATTTTTCATGATCATATTGGACTTGTGAATTATAACCTTTTTATCCACTTTAACTATATATATCTTGTTATTATATTCACACTTCATCTCACGAGGAAGATTAGATAGGACTCCCCTAATTGTATGAATCCATGGTCTACCTAGGAGAAGATTGTATGAAAGAGGTCCTAGCATAATATGGACAAGGGTAGTCAAACCCACATGTCCTAACTTAATTGGTAGTGTGATCACTCCTAATGGTTTCTTATTAACATTATCAAAGCCACAAAATAAGAAATCATTAGGTTCTATAATATTCTTATCCATACTCATTTTATCTAAAATATCCATCCTACAAACATTACGACCCGTTCCATTATCTATGAGGGTGCCCCTAACTTTGATTTTATTAACGACCACCTTTATCATTAAAGATTCATTTTTATTTAATATCTCAAGTGAGGTTAATTCATGTTGAGTTAATATAATACCCAAATTCATCACTTGAATACAATCAAACAAGGTGGTTACACATTTTGTTTAACATAATTTGAGACATCATTTTTTTCATAAAGCCTCTTGGAGAATCCGGTGGTATGTAGGTTTAATGTTTGAATCAAATTCCCAAAGATATTTTATATGGATTGTTACAAATTTTCACAACGAGATCATATTATTTACCACTATTCTAAGGAATTTTATTTATGAGAGACTACATGGTAACTTGGTTGTTGTGACACATGAATATTAGTGAGTTGTTTTATAAATTTTAAGATATGGCCAAGGGGTTTAGGAGGTCCTACAATGAGAACTGATTTAGGAGGTCCTATAATTAGAGTATTTTTATGAGTTCCAATAATTAAAGGAGATTTAAATGTTAATTTTTTTTTTCATAACCTCAACTAATTTATCTACTTGTTGATAATCTTATATCGATGTGGGACCTATTGAAAAATTGGCATCTTAATCTATATAATCCATCTTACTATATTTTGAAAGGAATATATCAATGATTTCATCCTCTTATGCCACAATATCTTCCCAAGTAAGAGAGGTATTGGGAGAAAAAAAAATATATTCTCATGATGCTCAATGATTAGATCCTCCAACACCAAGATACCTTCTTCACAAGTAGATGAGATATCAGGAGAAGAAAAATTATGATTGTCATTATTATCAATGATTGCATTCCCTTGCATAAAAACATTCTCACAAGTGGGGAGATGTTGGGAGATGAATTAATATTGGGAAAAGTGATATTAATAAATGTGGCAATGATTTTATTCTCTTGTGCCAAGATATTCTCACAATTAGGAGAGATATTGGTAGAAGAGCTAACATTATTTTTATTATTATCAAAGATTGCATTTGTTAGAATTATAGAATCCTTAGTGGATGATCTAGGTGAGATTAAGTCCCCAATGGAATCATCTAGCATATCAAATCTATCACAACTAAAGGTCTTAGTAGGTATATAATGCACTTGCAAAAAGAAATGTGACATGATCAGATTGCTATACTTTCTCCAAGATTAATCATTAATTTCCAATTTCTAATTATTTTTTATGTGTGTTAAGATAAAATAGGATTAAAAATAGACTCACTGACCTGTCAAAAACACAAATTTGGAACTCAAAGTTCAAATTTTTAGAGTGATAACATATATAATTATGCTCCAAAAATTTGAGATAGATATAACTAGACAAGGTCACCTAGGGAACCTATGTCTAGCTTGGAATCTATCTCAAACTTTAGGTCCTAAGGCACTAGGGACAAGTAATGGATGTCTTACAATATGCTGACCCAAATATGAAACTGAATTTGTTCATGTTTTGATAAATTTTAAATTGGCAATGTAGTGTAACAACCTAGGGTTTTTTAATATTACCAAAATGAAAGCTATTTTATCCCAATTAAGCAACATGCTTCAATAAATTCATACAATTCACCTACAAATATGTTAACTTTCAATAGTGAAATGAAATAATTTTTAACAAAATTGTACCAAATCAAGTAAAATGACACTTTTTCTTTCACATGAAAAGATACTTTTTGCAAACAAAAAGACTATAATTTCTAAAATTTTGACAATATTACACACCATTTCAAGATTGAAAAAATCTAAATGATTTTCAAAATGTTAGATTCACCAAAATGTTTAGTTTAAAAAGGAATCCTAGGTCTAATGTATAGATCACTAACATCAATCATTTTTCAAAGAACAACAAGATGCAAATCAACAAGGAAATTAGATTGTCTTCTAACTTCAAAGGTGAGTCAATCAACCTTGGATCTAATCCTTTTGTACCTTGTAAATTGATTGAAATTAATTTTCTTTTATTGACCTAATGAAACTATGTGACCTAATCTAAAAAATGTAAATTTTCTATAATAGAGAGACTATAAATCTAAATTCTAACAACATATGTGGAAAGAGAAAATTACTATGGACTTTTCATTCAAATTTGAGCCTAGTTTTGGAGGACTAGGTTGCCTAGGGTGCCTATGTCCTAGTAACTAAATTTGAAATTTGTCTCCATAGTTCTCATGAGTCAGACTAGAGGCTTCCTCCTTCTAGATCCCACTATCACATCTTCATCAGTTGTCGAGATAATTAATTTTTCATAACTTTCCAATTTGTAGGGTTTAAATGCAACAATGAGCAAATGATATTGAAATTTTCTTCCAATCTCCCTCAAATATGTAACCTGCACATTTAAAGAGAGAGGAAGTATTGTGCCATATAGGGGCTTTCCTCAATCAAACCTCATGTTGTTGTTTCAACCTCCACAATGGTAAAGATGATGAAAGATAGTTTATCCTTTTGAGGGATAGAGGCTAAATGATTTAAATAAATTATGAATCAATAACATGATGCAACTCACCACTTGGATATGATATTATTAAAGGAATAAATTCATGAACATATCCTCAAGTATTTACTGAAATTTTTCTTGAATTGATTTGAAGACCAAAAAATATTAGTACTCACAAAATTGAACCACAAATTGTAAGGGAAAGATGTACTCTCTTGCACTTCTAGGTTTTTCACGTAAAAGGAGAGAGATTTTCCACACCTAAAATCTCGGAGGGTTCATTCAAATATTAAGGGTAGATGTGATGATGTGTGTGGAATGTGTCTAAATTAAATTCCCTAAATGCTAGAAATGAATAAAGGAAACCGAATGCTAATACAAAACCTAAGAAATGTATTATTTTTTAAAACACATAATGATATGCAAACGTGTACAAGATGACCTAAGAAACATAAACAAACTGCTAAAAAAATGAGTAGAAATGAAAGAGTGCACTTGGAAATGAAATGTGATGTAGAGAGGCTCTACAAACCTTCAGAATCTATTGTTGATGTTGATTGGGACAATTGTGCCAGTCTGGGTGACTTAGTCCAGTTTTTGAGAAAATTTGTCAGAACGGGTTTCTAGAAAAAGGGTGTCCAGATCAGCAAAAACCTCTGAAAAGTAGAATTAGTGGGACTAAGTCGCCACTATTGGTGACTTATTCCACTTCTATATTTTTGGAAATTAGAGAGTGGAAATAGAAGCCCTCGGTTTGCACTATGGTTCTTCACAGATGTTCACTTCTAAAACTCTGGTTTTCAGGCCTGAAAGTGACTTTTTCTAGATTTTTTTCCCTAGCCAACAAGGAGATATCTTCAACAACTTTTCAGAATTTTCTTCAATGATTTTCAAGCCTCCAAGATACCTAAATCTGCAAACACACACAAATAAGGAAGAATAAATGTTGATTGTTAGGGATTGGGAGTTTGCCTTGGTCAAACCCCTTTTAAGTAATTAAACCAAAATGATGAAATAATGTAATGAAGCATAAAACAATGGAATTTACCATGCCATGATGATTGATCTTGAGTTGAAAGAAAGGAGGATTTATCCCTCGAATGCTTTGGAAATATGCCTTGATGACTTAGAATGCCCAAACCCTAGCTTGCTTGAGAAGAATGATGAATGATGAAATGAGAATGAATGAATGGAAGAATTAGACTAGAAGAAGATGAAAAATGAGGGGAAAATCCCTTAGTTATACATGTTGTGCCCTAATTTGTCGAAAATAACACATCACAGGCCAACCTTAGGTTTTAGGAGATAAAATCTCGTCGGAATTTTAAATTTATTTTTATTTTTATGCCACATGGGAAAGCCCTTATTTATACATGTTGTGCCCTAATTTCCCAAAAATAACACATCATAGGCTGACCTTAGGGTTTAGGAGACAAAATCCCTCCAGAATTTTAAGTTAATTTTGATTTTTATGCCACATGGGACTAAGTCACCCAAGGTAGCGACTTAGTCCAGTTGGATAAATTTGAGTGGTAGTCAGGAATTAAAGTATGATTATAGATGTTTGTCAAGATTTTCTTCCGAAACACACTAAAGTAGGACCTATAAGTGCATTAAGGGGCCATTATTCCATAAGAAAGGGTTGATTTAGTGATCACAAGCCTAGGAAAGTGTCAGGGTTGGTTACAACACCGTACAACACTTTAGACTAAGGCTTGGAAAGAGGTTATTTAGGTAAATTGTGATGAAAGGGTCCTAGAAAAGTGAGGAAATATGTTACAACACTTTGCAACACCTTTGCAAGACACCATAGAATCTAAGAAAAACTAGGCCAAAAACCACAAGAAAGGGCCCAAATGAGTGAAAAGTGTCAAGACTACAATTCTTGGTGACACATTTAGCCCCCACTTTAGTGAGAGGATGAACCTGCTTCAATATCACACTAAATTAGCCAAGTGATATCAAGGTGGATGTTGAAGAATGACAAAGATGAAGGAGGTGGTCAAGCTCTCAGGATTCTAAACAAGATATGTGATCATGCAATGACAAGGACTAAAGAGAAGAGAAGAAGGAAAGGTGAAAATTTGGATCAACCTTCGACCGTTTGTCCATATTGTTGTGCATCAGATCTAGGTTATTTGTCCAAAAAAAAGTGTACTCACTTTGGAGCGACAAGAATTTTGGTTGTCCATCGGGTGAGAAGGCCCAAAAGGTGAGAATCAGACACACAGTTGGTATGTACTCACACACACACAAAGGTGGCTATAGGGAAAGTCATGCCTCTAGTTGGGCTTCCCACTTAAACCATACCAAATTTATACCTCTTGATAATTTTGATAAGGTGTCACAAAAGAAAATGATATTTGTAAATGATGGTGTAAGGAATGTTCAAAGGGATTTTGCTTAGTTCGTGCAATGTCTCATCTTAAGGAACATCATGTGTAACATCTCCAAGAGAGGAAAAGTTAAAATTATCTCATCTTATTTATAAGAGAGGAAAAGTGCAATGTCTCATCATGGGAAACATTGTACCTAATGTTTCCAAGAGAGGGAATCACAAGAAAAGGAAAATAACACAATTAAATGTGATTCTCAATGTATTCCCCCACCTTAAAGCGGTTTCTAAGACCATTACTGTGAGAAATTGCTTTAAATTAGAAGAAGAGGAAGAAATGAGATCTTGCTCGTAAAGCCCTATACCAATTCATATGGTTCTAATAATTTGTGACATGAAAAGGGTAGTATGTCACATGCGAGTCAACTTAAGGCATGTCATCCACATCTCAATCTTTCTCTTATATGTTCATGAAAGGATAACGACAGGGAAAAAGAGACAAGAGACAAGTGACATTCAAGTACAAGGCTAACTAACCCCTTGCCCCCACTTAGTACAGGACAAGAGTGAGCCGAAAGGATTGATGGAATGCAAGGTAGAGTGAAAATCAGTATCAGTTAGAGGAATGCTTAGCCCCCACATAAGGGAGAGCACCAAACTCTTTAAGATGTTGGATTTTTTGGTTACTTTTTTAGAACAAAACTTATTATCACCACAAACCTATGAACTTTCCAAGTACAATTATCAGTAAGGGAAAGGATTGGCCAATAGATAAGTAAAGGCTATTGGGTCTTCACTTCTTCACTTTAGGCTCTATGAAACCTAGGAGGATGAACCTAAAAAACCGTGTTATACCAATGTATATTTAATATCAAACACAAAGAAAATAGATGATTCTCCTTAAATGTTTTAAAGGCACCATACCCTGAAGATTTGGCTAATCTTCATAGTAGTGACTAACTCAAAAAAGAGAAGATATAATTCCTTCAACACTCCTACACCCAAAAAAAAAAAAATCCAAAATTAATTTGATTATATTTGTTTATCATCAATCGAGTCGATTACCACAATTGGAGTATGAATATTATACCAATCCAGTGCTACATTCTTGGGAAAATAAATTCAAACCATAAACATATATGATTAGATAACAATGTTGTATTTTAGAAAAATACCCACAGCCTTTAAAATACTGCATTACAATATTCCCACCAATTATTTCCATAGTTAACTTCTTACTAGCATCCTCACACAATGTTTATATCAAACCCACTATTAAGTTTAAAAATTTACATAGATTTTTTGAATGGATAAGTGAGAATACAACAAAACATCTATTAAAATTAAAAAGAGATGAATAAGATAACCATTGATTATCTTATTCATAGCTTGTATAATTTGTACACAAGAGAGAAATGTACAAAAAATTAGTATTACTTAGTTATCTGTATTGTTATCAAAAAACATACAAATTGGTTGATCCCTTTCTAGAACCTATTACTGAAAAACTTAGTATCCATTTCCCCTTGTACCTATTCTCTTCTTCTTTTTTTAATAACTACCTATTGACCTCTCGACTTCTCAACCTCTTGACCCCCCTTTTTGCAACAACCTTAGAATCCCTTTTATAAGACACGGGAGCAACAAGCACCAGGCTGAATTACATTTTAAATTTTCATTTCGTTTTCATTTCAAAATGAATTTCAATGGAAAGAAAGAGAATATTCCCCAATTGATTGGGGAGTCATTATTTTTTAGTCTAGTGAGAACAAAAATAGATTTCAAGAAATCGTTAACCAGAGCAACCCCACCACTCTTCAAAAAGTGTCATTGTGGCAGCACCAAAACATGTAAATCCATTCCATCCCAAGAAATGTCACTATTAGCACAAATAGCATAAATAATCGGAGACCCACTTCATAACACACCAACCAAATAAATTAGATTAACACACAGGACACAAAATTTTGAGAACCTACTAAGAAAAGAAATAGGATGTTACTTTACCTTGTCACCAACAAAGTAGATGTGCCCACTTGGTTTTCTTATTTTAAGTGGAGTATCCATCACTACCTCATCCTCAGAAGCAACCCAAATCCTTCATAGCTATGAGATATTGATGATAGCTAGAATCAGTCTTGTTTCTATTGTCAAAAGAATCATCAAAGACCTCAATGGGAGAATGATGGCATCCCATGTAAGCTCGATGATACCTATTCCTTCTTGTAGCTTCCCTTTCTGGCCTCTTAACTTTCTTATCCTTTCCTTTGGCCAATTCCTTCGAGATAGTTCAGCCCCTTAGGTGATAGGAACATTTTAGAACACCCCATGTTGAATCTTTGGTAGCTCTTATTTTCTTCATTGGTATTACAAGTATCTTTGGTCCACCCTGTTCACCTTGGGGAGAAATTTCTTGAAATTCAAGAGGATTAAGCCTCTTAGGTCGATCGACTGGGATAATTTTCACACTTACCTTTCTCATTCTCTTACTCTAATACTTACTAAAAAATTCTTAGAGAAAAGTTACCACCCCACTCAAAAATAACAAACTCAAAATCACTCCCTCTCTCAGACTTCTAATTTTCACAATTAGATGGTGCAATTAATCAAGCAAGAGAACCTCATTAAATAGAGCAATTGTTGTGTGTTTGCATTAATATTCTAGGAAAGCTTGTGTGAGAGCATTGGCAATCAATTTACCTAGTTTTAAATCTCAACTGTTGATCATAATTTTAACCAAATCATAGGTTAGATACTCTAGATTATTAATAATGCCAAAATTAAATGCATGTATTTGATACTCACCCCAAATCAAGAGAATCAAGTGAGATAAGTATTTTCTTAACTTTAATATTAATCATACGCTTAATTTCCCAACCAGACATGTCGTTCTACATTTACCCACTTGCTCATAGAAAATAACTCACTTTTAATTCATCATAGCAGGGCAGTGGGTAACGATAATGATTTATCTTCAGAATATCAATCCATACCCTTTCTTACTTCAATTTTAACTTCCCACGTGTACTAGCTTCTAACATATTTGGTCCAGCCATAAAAAATTTTACAAATCTCACAAGAGTGCTCAAGAATTAGCTCTAACTTAGCACCATTTTTATCTTGGAATGATCTCAGCTAATATCTCCAACTGTATCCATATTTACCAAGAACTTTCTAAGTTTTTAAGAGCAGTCTACATAGCACTTGCCCGTGTGCCCGTTGGAAAATATGGCATTAAGGAAAAAGCTCAAGGGATAGCAGGAAGTGGTCAAGACTTGCCCACATCACTAGCCATCTACCGTCAGTTTCAATCTTTTCAAATAAAATTACCATCCCCAAGACCTATTAGATCTCACATAATGAAAGATGTCACTCCACCCACTAATCTGTGTGACTATCTTTCCACACTGTTAAAAATGGACGGGCACTCAGGGAATGGCTTTGATGAGAACATGTGCAGTTACATACATCATTGAGTTTCCTCTACTATCATCAACTGTCACTTAGTATATACTGGTCACATCATCAAGCATAACCACATGGCCATCGCCCGCCAGCCTGTGTCTTTAAAATAACAAGAAATAAACCAAAACGGGCGCGCACAAAGTGGTAGAGCTATGGCCACGTCTTCAATCCCCCAGCCATTGATCTTCTTTGAAAAGTGTCAGTCAACTTCACCAAGGAGACCAGTCCCACTAGCATACTAGACATGTGGTCAAATCCCACCTACCCATGTGAATAAAATTAAATTAAATTAACTAGTCTAAGTATACGGGAAACAAGAGGGATTAATTTCCATAACCAGATGACCATCATGAAGCTTCATCTTTGCATATGTTGAAAATATTAATTATATAAGGGGGTCATTTATAGGTAAAGGAGATACTGACCCATAACAATAGAGGTTAATGATTTAAGTCTTTAAGATCAAGCCTTTGATCACAGAAAAATGAATACCAAGAAGAAATTAATGGGATTGTCAAACCTAAGATCAAGGGTCAATAAAACAATGACCTTCGATGCCACAAGTGACAACTTAAGTGACCAAGAATGAGGAAAATAGGTCAATGCAATTTTAAAATGACCAAGGATTTTTTATTTACAGACCAATTTTGGGAATTTTTATGGATATAAAACCCTATCATAGTGATGAGAATATGACCTAAAATCATAAACAAGGGGCCAAGCCAAACTTTGCAAAACTTTTAGGGTGGAACCAAGAAATTGTTTGAGGGGTTCCATCACACACAAAAAATTATTAGGAGTACTTCAAACATTTCAAACATCTCAAACCAAAACACAAAAAGGAAAAACCTCCTATTGTAATAGTCAACAAGGCATTCAAAACATCCTCCCTACAAACCGAACGAAATTAGCATGACCAATGTTATATTACAAGAATATCCAACAAACATAGCAGAAATAAGATAGTGATAAATGCCCCATTCATTTATCTCTAAATCATTTAATTATACATCATTGAGAGGTCATTGGAATGAGCGCAATAAGGTAAATCAAAAGAAAAGATCAAGTAAACAAACAAGCTAATGTTCTATGTGGCACTTGCCCACATGCCCGTTGGAAAATATGGCATACAAGAAAAAACTCAAGGGATAGTGGGGAGTGGTCAAGAATTTCCTACGTCACCATCCTTCGACCATCAGTTTCAATTTTTTCAAAGCAAATCACCATCCCCAAGACCTGGTAGATCTCACATAATGACAAATGTCACTTCGCCTGCTAACCCATGTGACTATCTTTCCTCACTGTTGAAAATGGATGAGTGCTCGGGGAATGGATTTGGTGAGAACATGTGCCTTGAAATCCATCAGTGATTGTCCTCTGCTATCATCAACTATCATTTAGTAGATACTAGTCCCACCATCAAGCATAACCACATGGCCATCGCTTGTCAACCTGTGTCTTTAAAATAATAAGAAATCAACTAGAACGGGCATGCAGGGAGTTGTACAAATATAGCCACATCTTCAATCCCTCGGTCATTGATCTTCTTTGAAAATTGAGAGTCAACTTCACCAAGGATATGGGGCCCACCAGCATACTAGACATGTGGTCGAAGCCCACCAGCCTGTGTCAATAAAATAAGAAGAAATAAACGAGTGTGAGTATACGGAGAATGGCTAGGATTAATTTCACAATCAAATGGCCAGTGGAAAGCTTCATCTCTGCATATGTCACAAAGGTTAATCATATAAGGGGGCCATTTCTAGGTAAATGAGATACTGACCCATAATAATAGAGGTTAAGGATTTAAGTTGTTAAGATCAAGCCTTCGATCACAGGAAAATTAATATCGAGAAGAACTTAAGGTGACCGCCAAACCTAAGATCAGGGGATGGTAAAATAATGACCTCCGATGTTACAAGTGACAAATTAAGTGACCAGGAATGGGGAAAATAGGTCAATGTAATTTTAAAATCATCAAGGTTTTTTATTTACAAGCCAAGTTTTATATAAAACCCTATCATAGTGATGAGAATATGACTTGAAATCGGAAACAAGGGGCCAAGACAAACTTTGTAGAAATTTTAGGGTGGAACCAAAAAAAAATTGAGGGGTTCCATCAGTGGTTGGTATTGGGGAAACATGCCTCTCGTAGGCATGGTGAGATCCTAGAATCATTGGGAGAGCAGACCAAGTGCCAAAACATTGGGTGACAAATTCTTATTCAAATTCTCAAACCACATTTCAGTGAGAAAGAAGAACCCATTTTTGCCTCTATCAAACATGTTGTTCTTTGTTGTTTGTATTAAGCCAAGTTTGAAAACACTACCATTGTCTATATGAAAATAAATACCACCCCTGGGATGCTTAACCACATCACTATGGTTTCCAATGCCTCCATTAACTCTATCAATTTGACATTGGCAATCAAGTACCAACTAAAATCCATCAATATCTGACAAAATATATCACACTTATCAAATAGAGGAAACTTACAACTGGGGTAATATCCTTCATTAACAAGATCATTCTCATACACAATCACTTTCTTGTAAAATTGGACCAAAAAGTGGAAAAATTCATAGTG
The DNA here is from genome assembly GCA_007115665.2 of Sequoiadendron giganteum. Classification (NCBI taxonomy): domain Eukaryota; kingdom Viridiplantae; phylum Streptophyta; class Pinopsida; order Cupressales; family Cupressaceae; genus Sequoiadendron; species Sequoiadendron giganteum. The sequence goes on from CM021102.1 coordinate 702,125,033, forward strand.
TGCTATAAAAGGTTCACTATGAGACTTCTCCTCATCATTCATCTGCACATCAAATTTGAAACCCTCATAGTGATTAGGCTCAATAAATATTTCATGTCCTACACACAATATGCAATCCTCTTGTGTTTTGAGAAAATAATTCTCACACATTTGAAACTCCTTTAACTGAATTGCACCATAGGTCCGTTTATTATCATTCCAACAACACAACTCAGACACATCATCACATGCTTCAAGGTTCTGAAAATCATATTTACCAACACTCACAATAATTCATCTAAATCACTTTGAATGTCATCACTTTCAGGATAAACAGGATCAAAAAAAACACTTTCATGTGTACTAGTAACTTCGTGTACACTATTAGTTGATAGGAATATTGACCTATGTGTCAAAGACTCAATTTTATCTAAAATTTGTTCATTAGCCCTTGAACAAGTATCTTTCTTTTCCTTCACATAAATTTTTTTCTCATTCGATGAAAACATGTCCATAATCATACGGTGAAGATAAGGAACATCAGCAAAGAAATCAATTTCACATTCACTAACATGGGATCCACCATTGTTTACACCATCAAGATCTTTATCATTTTTAACACTTTACTTAGGTTAAAAATAATGAACACACAAGTTTTTATCTTCAAAGTGATCATAATCCATTGAATCAGTATGCTCCAATGATAACAAACCTATGCTACACTCCAAGTATTCATCATGTGAGACTTGTTCATTTACTTGTGAACAAGTGACTTCATCATCATTTACATCACTGCATCCTTCATGTGAAGAAAACACCTCTAGCTCCTGATCAAAGGAGAATTCATACCTCTCAAAATAATAATCAGGTTCACTATCATCATAATCTTCATCACAAGGAAACTCATCACTACATAAACTATGCTTAGATTTTTCAGAGTGAATGTTTCAATTTTCATCTTCGATATCTTGACCACTGACTTGTGATAACAAATCAGAAATACTTGCAAGTATATCTTTATCTTCATAAATGGTCTATAGATCATCACATATGTTGCTTGTGGGTTTATTACAATCACTATCCCCATCCATACAGCCAAATGAATTTTCATTTTCTAACATACCATTTTCATTTTTTTATATCATGTTCTACTTTTCCTCGATGGGATAGATGCTATCTTCATTTTGAGACATCACATTTTTTGCATAATTAAGTTGCACTCCTTCTGTACCTTTTATCCATTAAAGTACTTTATCAAACCTATGAGGTTTCAATTCTTTGAAAAGGTATTCAATCCTAGCTCAAGGATTTTGTAAAATAAATCAATGCAACATGAATCCTCAGGTCTAAAATTTTATGGGACTTCCAAAAAGGCATCCAAAAATCATGAGAACAAATCATAGGGTAATTCTCCCTTGTGCCTTTTCATATTAGAAAATTCTTGAACAAAAGACATATGATCAACACTACTCAAGTTTTGTTGATGTTCAACTTGGAGCTCACTGTGATCTATGTGTTGTAGTGATGGACAAATCAAAATGGTAGAAGCATCATCATCTTGAAAATCATTTATATTGTCTGATCTATGAATTATATTTGCATGAGGTGTGCTAGAATAACTAACACTAGCATCCATGTATCCCTTCATCATTGAATATTTTAGAATGTTCTCAATATCCATGGCAATTTGATACGCTTGATGTAATGTTGCAAGCTCTTTATCTCTTAGTATATAACTCATTTCTTCTTAAAATGCATCAAAATATACAATCAAAAATATTGCATCATTTGGTCTCACACTTTCAGGAATGTCACTTAATTTTTTTGAAAATCTGAGATTGAAAGTTGGGACTAACTCCTCTTCTTCTTTCTGGATGTTATTATCTCATTGAATTTGGATTAATTCTTTCTCCAAATTGTTCTATGAATGCTGCCATGAACTCATTCCATGAAGAGATAGAACACTATGGAAAATATGAAAACCAATCTCTAGCATCTTTCTTTAGATATTGAACAAATAACTTCATGACAAAATCTTCATGACTTATCTCATAATCTCCCATCAAATCAGAAAATTCTTGCAAATGTTGAGATGTTGATTCAGATCTTTTCCCTTTGAACTTTGGAAAATTCTCCCTAACTTCATTAGGAACAAGGTTTGGGAAACCTTCAATGTCATTAAAATTCAAAGGTCTATATCTTTCCATAGATAAACTTATCCTTAAATATTTTAAAGGAACCATACCCTTAAGATTTGGATAATCTTCACAGTAGTGACTAACTCAAACAAGAGAAGATATAATTTTTTTAACACTCCTACACACCCAAAAAGAAATCCAAAAGTAATTTGATTATATTTTGTGATCATCAGTAGAGTTGGTTAGCACAATTGGAGTATGAATACTATAGCAAGCCAGTGCTATATTCTTGGGAAAATAGATTCAAACCATAAAACTATATGATTAGATAACAATGTTGCATTTTAGAAAAATACCCACAACCTTGAAAATATTGTATTACAATATTCCCACCAATTATTTCCATAATTAACTTCTTACTAGAATCCTCACACAAATTTTATACCAAACCCACTATTAAGTTCAAGCATTTACATACATTCTTTGAATGGATAAGTGACAATAAAACAACACATCTATTGAAATTCAATAGAGACGAATAAGATAACCATTGATTATCTTATTCATAGCTTGTATAATTTGTATCTTATTCATAGCTTGTATAATTTGTACAAAGGAGAGAAATGTACAGAAATTTATTATTAATTAGTTATCTGTATTGTTATCAAAAACCATACATATTGGTTGATCCTTTTCTAGAACATATTACTGAAAAACTTAGTATCCATTTCCCTTGTATCTATTCTCTTCTTTTTTGAAATAACTACCTATTGACCTCCTGAATTTTCAACCTCTTGGCCCCCCTTTTGCAACTAGCCTTAGAATCCCTTTTATAAGACAAGGGAGAAACAAGCACCAAGCTGAATTACATTTACAATTTTCATTTCATTTTCATTTTAAAATGAATTTAACATAAAGTAAGAGAATATTCCCCAATTGATTAGGGAGCCATCATTTTTAATTCAAATGAGAACAAAAATAGAGTTCAAGAAAACATTAACCAAAGTAGCCCCACCAGTCTTCAAAAAGTGTTGTTGTGGCAACACCAAAACATATAAATCTATTCCATCTTGAGAAATGTCACTATTAGCACAAAGAGCATAAATAATTGGAGACCCACTTCATAACGCACCAACCAAAGAGCATACTAATACACTGGACCCAAAATTATGAGCACCCACTAAGAAAAGAAATGGGATGTTACTTTTCCTTGCCACCAGCAAAGAAGGCATGCCCACTTGGTGTCCTTATTTTCAATGGAGTAGTCATTACCACCTCGTCCTCAAAATCAACCCAATCTTTCATAGGCATGAGATATTGATGTTAACCAAAATCAGTCTTGTTTCCACTATCAGAAGAATCATCAGAGACCTCAATGGGAGAATGATGGCATCCCATCTAAGCTCGATGGTGCCATTCCTTCTTACAACTTCCCTTTCTGCACTCTTAACTTTCTTATCCTTTCCTTTAGCCAATTCCTCAGAGATAGTTTGGCCCTTTAGGTGATAGGCACGTTTGAGAACAACCCGTGGTGAATCCTTGGCAGCTCTTATTTTCTTCATTGGTGTCATAGGTAAATTTGGTCTACCCTATTCACCTTGGGAAGAAATTTCCTAAAATTTAAGAGGATTAAGCCTCTTAGACCAATGGACCAGGTTTATGTTCACACTTACCTTTCTCATTCTCCTACTCTGCTACTTACTAAAAATTTCCCAGAGCAAAGTTACCACCCTACTCAGAAATAAAAAACTCAAAATCACTCCCTCTCTCAGACTTCTAATTTTCACAATTAGATGGTGGCAATAATCAATCAAGAGAACCACATTAAATAGAGAAATTGGTGTGTCTCTACATTATTTTTCCAAGAAATATTTTGTGAGAGCATTGGCAATCAATTTACCTGGTTTTAAATCTCAACCATTAATCATACTTTGAACCAAATCATAGGTTAGATACTCTATATTATCAATGATGACAAAATTAAATGCATGCATTTGATAGTCACCCCAAATCAAGAGACTCAAGTGAGATAAGTATTTTCTTACCTTGCATGCTAACCATATGCTTAATTTCCCAACCAGACATGTTGTGTCGCATTTACCCGCTTGCCCGTAGAAAATAACTCACTTGTAATTCATCATAGTCGGATAACGGGTAACGATCATGATTTATCTTTAGAATATCATCCCATACCCTACCTTACTTCAATTTTACCTTCCCACTTGTACTATCTTCTAACATATTTGACAGCCATAAAATTGTTTACCAATCTCACAAGAGTGCTCAAGAATTAGCTCTAACTTAGCACCATTTTCATCTTGGAATATCTTAGCTAATATCTCCAACTGTATCCATCTTTACCAAGAAATTTCTAAGTTTTTAAGAGCAGTCTACGTAGCACTTGCCCGTGTAACCATTGGAAAATATGGCATACAGGAAAAAACTCAAGGGATAGCGGGTAGTGGTCAAGACTTGCCCATGTCACCATCCATCTACCGTCAATTTAAATTTTTTCAAAGAATATTACCATCTCCAAGACCTGGCAGATCTCACATAATGATAGATGTCACTCCACCCGCTAACCCATGTGACTATCTTTCCTCACTGTTGAAAATGGACAGGTGCTCAGGGAATGGCTTTGATGAGAACACACGCCTTTAAATCCATCCTTGATTTTCCTCTTCTATCATCAACTATCGTTTAGTAGATACTGGTCCCACCATCAAGCATAACCACATGGCCATCGCCCACCAACCTGTGTCTTTAAAATAAAAAGAAATAAACCAAAACGGGTGGGCAAGGAGTGGTAGAGATATGGCCACATCTTCAATCCCTCATTCATTGATCTTCTTTGAAAAGTGTCAGTCAACTTCACCAAGGATACCAGGCCCACCAACATACCAGACATGTGGTCAAAGCCCACTAGCCCGTGTGAATAAAATAAAATTAAGTAAACCAACGCAAGTATACGGGAAGTAGTTGGGATTAATTTCCATAATCAGATGGCCATCATGAATTTTCATCTTTGCATATGTTGCAAATATTAATCACATAAGGGGGCCATTTCTAGGTAAAGGATATACTGACCCATAACAATGTAGAGGTTAAGGATTTAAGTCATTAAGATCAAGCCTTCGATCACAAGAAAATTAATACCGAGAAGAACTTAAGGCGACCGCCAAACCTAAGATCAAGGGCCAATAAAACAACAACCTTTGATGGCACAAGTGACAACTTAAGTGACTGAGAACGAGGAAAATAGGTCAATGCAATTTTAAAATGACCAAGGGTTTTTTATTTACAGGCCAATTTGGGGAATTTTTATGGATATAAAACCCTATCATAGTGATGAGAATATGACCTGAAATCATAAACAAGGGGCCAAGCCAAACTTTGCAGAACTTTTAGGGTGGAACCAATAAATTTTATGAGGGGTTCCATCACATACAAAACCTTATTAGGAGTACTTCAAAAATTTTGAACATCTCAAACCAAAACATAGAAAGGAAAAACCTCCTATTGTAATAGTCAACAAGGCATTCAAAACATCCTCCCTATAAACCAAATGAAACTAGCATGACCGAGGTTATATTACAAAAATATCCAAAAAACACAGCAGACATAAGATAATAATTAATTTCCCATTCCTTTATCTCTAAATCATTTAATTAGACATCATCGAGAGGTCATTGGAATGAGTACAATAGGATAAATCAAAATAAAAGATCAAGTAAACAAAAAATCTAATGTTCTTCATACCTCTATCCAAAACTAAACTACAGTGATGCTTGATGTTGATGTCCATTGTAGGAAGGATGCCTCCTAGGAAATGATGTTATTAGATGATTTTGGAACTAACTAGATGATAGAATATTGATACAAAGAGTTGACCAACTTGTTTACCTACTGACCTAGAATTGAGATCTTGACACTTGAGTTTCCATTTTTAATTGCTAATATTGTTGTGAGATGACATTAGCATGAAGAAAAGAGGCCTTTTTGGTTTCAAAGGATCAATTTTGATGTTTGGGTTAGGAGGGTGATTAGGGATGGTGTTGGTGTTGGATGAAGGCTTGATTATTTTGATGAAAGGAAAAAATCCAAGACCATGATTGGTTGTCTATGTGTTAGGCTTGATATGGGTGTGAATACCTTGTTCATGAGAACCACATCCTTTTCCACTATAGACAAGTTTTTTCATGAGTTGATAACCTTTTCCATAAATATTTTTCATTTCTTTTGGATTGGGTGGTTGTTCATTGTTTTCTTTTTTTTCTAAAGTAGTTGAGGTGGATGTTTTTGAAGGATATGTTGAGTCTTGTGGTGACAATACTGTGGTTCCCTTTTCAAATTCTTTGTTGGTGATCTTGGATTCTCATTATAGTAAAAGAGGTGTAAATTCTAAGGAACCCCAATCACTAGCTAAGGGTGTTTTTTGGACAGGTTCCACTTGTTTGGTTGGTGTTGAAGTGTTGAAGGGTTTGGATTTTTTTTCTCAAGATGTAAGACACTGTAAGGTTCAGGATCAATGGAAAGTATGTACACTTTATTGTTGTATATGTACTTCATTTTATGATGAAGAGTGCAAGTCACTCCATTCATTGCATGAATCCATGGCTTGTCTAAAATAAGATCATATGAAACATCATGACACATAATATGGATTAGTGTATCTAATGTGGAAATTCCAACTATAAGAGGCAAAGTGATCACACCAAGCATTTTTTGTCCTACATTGTCAAATTTGCTGATAGATAAAGAGGTAGGTTGAATAGTTGATTTATCGATATGTAGCCTATCCAAAAGATTGACACTACACATTAATAGTAGAGCCATTATCAACAAGGGCTCGCTTGATCCCTATGTGTTTGTATTGAGATATGATCATGAAAGATTTAGCATGTTGTTGTACTTCCAAAGGAGGGATCTCACTTTGGTGGAAAACAATGTCAGCATTCAAGCCTTGAATCGTAGTTGAAATGTCATTCATTTGTGCATTAGAAGGGATATGAATTAGTTGTGATGCATTCTGCATCATGTTGTGATAGTGAGGGGAGGCTTGGATAAGGTCCCATAATGAGATCTTAGAAGGAGTATTCCTTAGTTGTTCAACAAGGTCATACTCCCTAAGGAGTGAATTTAGGCGAGGGGCAGTAGGTAATATGGGAGAGGATGTAGGTAAGGGTTTTGAGGTTGATTGTTGTGATTACAGGTTTTTTCTTATGTAATGTGTATGAGAAATGGTATTATAGCTTGGCTGATGTGACATTATTCTTAGGTGGGTAAAGGATAATATCAGGTTGAGGTTTGTTTGAAGGGGGGTAAAGGATAAGTTGAGGTTGAATAATATTAACATCCCCTAGGGAAGGAGATTCGAACATGGGCTATTTGAGTCTTTTTTTCATTGTTGTCTATGTCTTGCATCATGATATCCTCCCTAGGAGGAGATATTTTAGGAGAACTACAAGCCACATGTTCTTGACATTCAAGGATTGGTTCTTCTAAAATGACTTTGTCACAAGTAGGGGAATGATCAATGATGGGATTATCAATAGTGGGATGATGAGGAGAGGTTTTTATTTGATTGTATTTATTTTCAAAGGTCTCATTCCCTTGTGCCATACTATCTACCCTAGTAGGAGAGCTTGGAAGATGTTCAAAATGAGCTTCATCATAGGTAGGGGAGGTATCAAGAGAAGGACTACTATGAGTGTAAAATAGATTATCCAAAATGGTAGGAGAATTAGGGAAGGGAGGGTCAAGAGTCTCATGACTTTTAAGAGGTGTATCTTCTAACACCAACCTATCCTCTATGCATCAAGGAGGGATATTAGAAGAAGTTAAATTATGATCGTCATGGTTAGGGAGACTAGGTAAGGAAATGTTTAGAAATGTGTTTATGATGACGTTGTCTTGTTTAATGTCTTTGGAAGGGGGATGAGGAGAGGTACAATCAATACCCTCAATGTTTGTAGCTTCTTGCACCAAAATACCTTTGTCACAAATAGGAGAGGTATAGGGAGAATCACAAGGATGATTGTTATGATTGTCAACACTAATAGCTCATCAAGGGGTAATGTAATGTTAAGAATTGTGTCAATGGTTTGGTAATTAACATGTTATTTAATGAATTCATTATTTTAATCTATATTGAGATGAAGGGATGTCGTATTTATGCAATCCATTTGAAACCAAATCAAAGCCACATCTTTTGAAAGAAAACATGTTATAAGAAAAAGAAGAAAAGAAAGTGCAATGCAATAATTTAAAGTGGAATGTTGAAATGTAATTTTTTAGATGGGAAATAAAGTAATTTTCAGATTACACTATGCAAAAATCTGAAAAATAAATGTAGTATATGCAAAAGTGAGACTAAGCAATCCTAGGTCTAATGCATAGATCACTAACATCAATCCTTTTTCAAAGAACATTAGAATGCAAATCAGTAAGGAAATTAGATTGACTTATAACCTCAAAGGTGAATCAATCAGCCTTGGATCTAATCATTTTGTGCCTTGTAAATTGACTGAAATTAATTTTATTTTATTGACCTAATGAAACTATGTGACCTAATCTGAAAATGTAAATTTTCTATAATAGAGAAACTATAAATCTAAATTCTAATAACAGATGTGGAAAGAGAAAATAATTGTGCACTTGTCATACAAATTTGAGCCTAATTTTGGAGGACTAGGTTGCCTAGGGTTCCTATGTCCTAGTAACTAAAAATTGAAATTTGTCTCCACAATTCTTATGAGTTGGACTAGAGCCTTCCTCCTTCCAGATCCCACTATCACATCTTCATCGGTTGTCAAGATAATTAATTTATCATATATTTCCAATTTATAGGGTTTGAATGCAACAATGAGAAAATGATCTTGAAATATCCCTCCAATCTCCCTCAAATTTGTAGGGTATGTGTAGGATCATCATGGCAAAAGCAGGCCCTTAAGTGGCAATAAAAAGACAAAAAATCAAAGTTAGACAACTTGACGTAAAAATTTGAATAAGTTATCTATATTATTTCAAAACAATGTAAAAATAGAATTTGTATAAAATTGAATGTAGTTTCTAAACTACTAGACCTTTATTTAAAAATTAAAAAATCTATTTGGTGAAAATTTGAAAGTTCAATGTAGTAGTATTTAAATTTCAGGGTAAAAATAAGAGGTAGGTGTATGTCTGACCACCCTAACCACAATAAAATGATAATTTTTTTTATAATCTTTTAGATATAAGTAGAGGACTCATGTCCCAATGTGATGCATATTTTTTAATAATTTTTTTCCATGCAAATAATTAATTATGAATTTTTTATTACAACTTTTAAAAAATATAAAACTTTGTTTGTCTAACCACCTTAACTGGGTCAAAAATTCATGAAATTCAATTTTCTTTTTTTAATCCTATAGTATGCAAAGCATAGAATGTGACGCATGTTTCGGATTCAAAAAATGTGATACCATTTGAAATTTATAGATGTTTTTCAATTAGCCTATCAATTAGGACTTTATTCGTAATTCTAATAGAAAATGAATAATAATATTAAATTCAAAGTAAAGCAAAATTTATATTGGTGGAAATTTGAGAATATCCTCTAAAAACCCTTTTTGTTTCAACAATTTTGGGTATAAAAAAAGTCGTCAGCCACATGGGCCATCATATGGCTTACATATTGCCACTTTTTGGCCCGTCATGATCCTGCGCATACCCTGTAACCTATACATTTAAACAAAGAGTAAGGATTGTTCCATATAGGGGCTTTCCTCAATCAAACCTCATATTGGTGTTTTGATCTCCACAATGGAAAAGATGATGAAAGAGATTTTATCCTTTTGAGGGATAGAGGCTAAATGATTTAAATAAATTATGAATCAACAACTTGATGCAAATCACCACTTGGATATGATATTATTAAAGGATTGGATTCATGCACATATCCTCAAGTATTGATTGAAATTTGGCTTGAATTGATTTGAATACTTAAAAATATTAGTACTCACAAAATTGAACTATAAATTTTAAGGGAAAGATGTACTCTCTTGCACTTCTAGGGTTTTGCACCTAAAAGGAGAGAGATTTTCCACACCTAAAATCTAGGAGGGTCCATTCAAAGATTATGGGTAGATGTGATGATGTGTGTGGAATGTTTCTAAATAAAATGCCCTAAATTATGTAAATGATTAAATTAAATTGAATTCTAATACAAAACCTAGGAAATGTATTATGTTTGAGAACACATAATGATATGCAAACATGTACAAGATGACCTAAGAAACAGAAACAAACTACTACAAAAATGAATAGAAATGAAGGAGTGCATCTGGAAATGAAATATGATGTAGAGAGGCTCCAAAAACCTTCAGAATTTTTTGTTGATGTTGATTGGGACACTTGTGCCAGTCTAGGTGACTTAGTCCAATTTCTAAGAAAATCTGTCAGAACAAGTTTCAGGCAAAAGGGTGTCCAAATCTGCAAAAACCTTTGAAAAGCAAGTTTAGTGGGACTAATTCACCAACAGGTCACCACTGTTGGCAACTTAGTCCACTTCTGGATTTTTGTAAATCAGAGAGTAGAAATGGAAGCCCTAGGTCTACACTTTAGTTCTTCACAAGTGTTTGCTTCTGAAACTCTGGTTTTCGGGCCTGAAAGTTACTTTTTGTAGATTTTTTTCCCTAACCAACAAGGAGATGTCTTCAACAACTTTTCAACCTTGTCTTTAATGATTTCCAAGCCTTCAAGATACCTAAATCTATAAACACACACAAAGAAGGAAGAATAAATTTTGATTGCTAGGGATTGGGGGTTTGCCTTGGTCAAACCCCATTTGATTAATTAAACCAAAATGATGAAATAATGTAATGAAGCATAAAATAATGGAATTTACCTTCCCATGATGATTGATCTTAGGTTTCAGCAATGGAGGATTTATCCCTTGAATGCTTTGGAAATATGCCTTGATGACTTAAAATGCCCAAAGCCTAGCTTGCTTGAGAAGAATGATGAATGATGAAATGAGAGTGAATGAATGGAAGAATTAGACTAGAAGAAGATGAAAAATGAGGGGGAAAACCCTTATTTATACATGGTGTGCCCTAATTTCCCAAAAATAACACATCACAGGCCGACCTTAGGATTTAGGAAACAAAATCTCACCAGAATTTTAAGTTAATTTTGATTTTTATGCCACATGGGACTAAGTCACCCAAGATGGCGACTTAGTCCACCTAGGAAAATTTGAGTGGTTGTCAGGAATTAAATTATGATTATTGATTTTTGTTGGGATTGTCTTCCAAAACACACTAAAGTAGGACCTATAAGTGCATTAAGGGGTCATTATTCCATAATAAAGGGTTGATTTAGCGATGACAAGCCTAGGAAAGTGTGAGGGTTGGTTACAACACTTTAGACTAAGGCTTGGAAAGGGGTTGTTTAGGTAAATTATGATGAAAGGGTCCTATAAAAGTGAGTAAATGTGTTACAACACTTCACAACACCTTTGCAAGACACCATAGAATCTAAGAAAAACTAGGCCAAAAACCACAAGAAAGGGCCCAAATGAGTGAAAAGTGTCAAGGATACACTTTTTGGCGACACAAAAATAAGAATGGGTTTACATAAAATTATGATGAATTCTTGACATAATGCTTGACTAAAAATAATGCTCATAATTTTGCTCTTGATTTTCCTTGACTTATTTTAGAATCTTCACTTTTCTCCCAAAATTCCTCATTTCATTAATTTCCTTTTTTATGCTCAAAATGAGAGGAAAACAAGCTTAAATATGCATTTTAATTAATCCTTTTGGGTAGGGGCCAACCTGGGGTCATTTTCAAATCATAAAATCCTACCAATTAAAAATTAGAACATTCAAAAAAAATATTTTTGGATAATGACACCCTTGTCCAATAATGGTGACATCATCTGATACTTTTTGGCCTAAATTTATAGGGATGTTAGGGAATTAAATTCATTTTATTAATCTGGCCCCAAAATTAATAAATTATTATTATAATAAAATTTATAGGCAAAATAGGGTGTCAAGGTAGTTTGAAATTATCAGGGATGACAATTTACGATGCTACATACTGAATACCATCAACTTTAAAGTCGAAACCCTATCCTCTCAACCCTAAATATATACCTTATACCCTTAATAGTAAACCCAATACCCTCAATCTTATACCCAATATCCTTATAACCTAAACCCTGAACACTATCCCTCAATTGTAGGCCTTAAACCCTATATTCTAAACCCTCAACCCTAAATCATGTACCCTTAACCCTACACCTGATACCCTATACCCTATACCCTATACCCTATACCCTATACACAATACCCTCAACCATAAACCATATACCCTCAACCCTATACCTTAGACCTTATACCCTAAACACTAAACCCTCAAATCTCAACCCTATATCTTACACACTTAGTTCCCTAAACTCTATATCCTTTACCTTATGAAACAAATAAAAATAGGTAGGTTGACCACCACGACTTATTTCTCTAATTTCATTCAAGGAAAAGAGAACCAAACCATCAACTTACAAATCAGAAAATCTCCTATCTATGCAACAATGAGTGTATGAACTAATTTGCACTTTAGAGAGAAAGATAATAGCTATCAAACAAACTCCGAAAAGAAATCTATAAAATGCAAATGAAGAACAGTAATCAAATTTGATAGAAATAGTAATCAAAAGAAAAATCTAGAAAAGGGGAAATAAGGTGTACCTTTCACCAAAATTCACCTTTTGAAGCTCACTTAGAACTCATTTTCCCTATGGTGAATGGGTCTTGGCTAGTGTTCTTGAAAATGCTTTTTGGGCTCTCTTCTACTCGGTCTACACTCCCAAATTCAAGGTGTTCACAATCGAACAACTGAAAATAAATTTTGTAGAGGAGTTTCCGATTTGAAAAAAAAATCTTGCAAATTTGAAAATTTTTAAACTTTCTTCAATTTTTCTCTTTAATGGATCTCTAACCTAAAATCTGCAATCACACATCAAAGAGCAAAATATTGTTTGTTAAGTGAATGGGGTTTTTCCTTGGTCAAACCCCATTTTGGTAATTAAACCTTGAAATGAAATGAAACATGAAATAAGTAATGATGAATGAGCAACAATGTCACAACTCACCAAACCTTATTTGAAACCTTGGATAACAAATCTACAAACTAGCATGAAGTGGCCTCAATGAATGTAGATCTTGATCATGAAACTTGATTTGAAACAATTTCTTTGAATTCTTGATTAGACCTTGAACACTACATCACCATATTATCTCAAACAAAATGCATGCAATAAATATTTGATATGAAAATGGAATCTTGATTTCTGCAATAATCTTCTATAAATCTACCCTTGAATGCCTTGAAAATACTCTTGAATTCTCTCAATAATTCTCTTGTGAAATCTTAGCATTCTTGAATCAAAATTACTAGAAAGTCTTAGTATGAAACATAGTGAAATAACCTTGTATTTATACATATCTTAACATTAATTCTCTAAATTTAAATATCATAAGCTATCATTGAATTGTGGATTTGAAATCATTAAAATACCACCAAAGATATATCTTAAAGGGGGGGGTCCTAGTTCTAAGTGATGACCCATTCGTCATAGGGTGAATGGGTCCTAGGCCACTTACCTAGGTCACACATTGTTCAGTGTTAAACATTATACTAAATTATGGTCCTAGATCTAAGTGAGGACCCATTCACCCTATGGAAAATGGGTCCTAGGTAACTTACCTAGGATACACATCTTTCAAAGTTAGGTGTTGTGTAATAAAATTTATGAATGTCGGGTTTTATCCCTCAGAAATTGTATTTAATTAGGCTTGGATTTGAATTACAGGGGACAATTAAGGTATATTAACCTTAATCAATTAATAAAGCCCTAGATTAATGTGAGTGTAAAGGTACACCTTACGACAAAAAATAAGGAGAAATTAAGTCCATTTTATTTAAAAGGGTCCCAAACTTAATATGAATATGAAAAATATATTACAACACTAAATTAAGGCAATAGTAGGCTCATTTTATTATTAATTATTTCCAAATTAAGTGTGAAAAAGGGATAATTTTTCCTACCCTAAATGTTTCCCCCACTTTATTCAAAGTATGACCCCATGTCAAACTCACACTAAATTAGACATTTAAGACACTTATGCATGTAGCAATGACAAAGATACACAATCAAACAACACCAAAGACCAAGAAAATCAAGCCTAGATGGTCCAATCAATACGGAACACATCTAAGACATTAGTTTTGTTTTATTGTGTGCTCACTCTAGGGTAGCGAAACTTCAAGTTGTCCACTAGGTGAGTATCCCAATAAATTGGCTTAGTGAGAAATTCATGCCTCTGTGTCAGCTTCTCACCGTACAATGAGAAATTCATGCCTGTATGTCAACTTCTCATCATACTAACCATACCAAATCTATCCCTCTAATAACTTTAATAAGGTGCCACAAGGCAAGGGTTCATAGGTAAGCAAGGTTTTTTATGCTAGGTGGCCTTGAATTTAGTGTTTTTGGCTCCATAGGGCTTAATAATTTGCATTATTCCAAACACCTATGAGTAAGGGGAAGGCTCCAAAGGAAAGCAAGGTGTGTTATGTTAGGTGGCCTTTAATTTAGGGTTTGAGCTTCACAAGGTTAGCAAGTTTAATTATCCCAAACACTTTTGAACATTATCTATATAGTTTTTTTTCAAAGGGATCTTGCTTAGTTCATGTAAGGTATTCTTCTTAGGGAACATCGTGTCTAATTTATCCAAGAGAGGATAAGTCAAGAGTAAAAGATTCACACTTAGGGAATGCAGTACATTGTATCACCAGTAATAGGAAAGTTATGCACTAATAAATATTTGGCTCTTGGAGGACATCAAACCCAATGACACCACCAAGAAAAGGACGCATCACAAGAAAAAAGAAAATCAAACCATGAAACATGAGAAATTTCAAAAAGATATTATTGATGTAAGCCCCCACTTTAAAGAGGTTGATAACACCATTGTTGTGAGAAATTTCTTTAAAGTAGCCAATTTTTAATCATAAGACATGAGAGCTTCCTCAAAAATCCCTATGCCAAGTCATATGTTCCCGAAATAAAGGTACATCATGAAAAAGGAAGGAGGGGTCACCCTAAAAAATACATAAGGGATCTATGGATTTTAGGTCAATATATCTTTGATAAAATATTGTTATAGAGCTTGGAAATGTCATCATTCCCCAAGTACTCGTAGAACTAGAATAATGACACAAAGAGAGCAAAAACAAAGAAAATATTTTGGGTCATGGAAGAGACCTAAATGTCTTGATGCCCTTCGTCATCCTCAAAAGTAAAAGAGAAGACAAACGAAAGGGATAAAGTGTTTATGACATATAGAAGAATGTAGGTACATATAGAGGAATGCACAAAAACAGAAATATATCAAACAGAACGTTACGGGGGATCACATTACACACATGCAATTTCATAAAGAAACATGAAAAAAAAATGCAAAATACTAGTAACGCACATGTGAATCAACCTATAGTAGGTCATTCATATCCCAATCTTGGTCAATGTATACGAAAGGTGGAAAACTATCCAAAGGGACAACGGAAAGTACCATTTAGACAAGCACCAATTTCAACACTCTTATTAGTAGGATTGTCATTTAAACTCGTGGAAGAGGAGAACAATGAATTCAACTCATTATGCACTTGTTCATCAATCTTTGCAATATCGATTTCATCATCTAAATTAATTTCAACAGGAGGTCAAATTCTAATGTCTCTAGACAATTCTTATTTACGTTACAACGAAAGTATAGAATCGTCATGAATTGCTTTAGGTAAGTTTATATTTTGATTTTCTATATTTCTCTTTTCTTCTTTAGTTCGTAACATATGAGAAAGAGTATGATGTCTATGCCTACACTCTCTAGAATTTTGGTTTTGTTTCAATTTGTTGTCAATTTTTTATTGTGTTGGAGTTGGTTTTTCAACCATAGGTTTCTTTCTTTCCCTTAGGGGAGGAAGGAAAGGAATGATAGGAGGTTTCCCAACCACTTTCTCTTTAGCTTTGTAAACTTTTTTAATCTTAGGATGCACAACGAGATTTCTTTGATTATCTCATGGTATCTTATAGGAAATGTTAGGAGGATTTTTTATAGGCTACTCTTGGATATTTGGGAGGGCTTTTGGGTCAATCATTGTTTCACCAAGGATAGTTGGCTCAATCATGGGTTGAGACATATTTCTAAGGGATAATTATGTTATGCACTTTTCCTTAAAATTTTGATATTCTTTGAAAAATGAAGTCCTTGCAAGGTTTAATAGGTTCCATAAGCTTGGGCCAAAATAAATCCAATGAAAATTTCCTACGAGAAGACATGGGATTAAAGCCACTATGATGCACTGTAAATACTTCATTACCAAAGGGAAACTTCAAACATTTATTCTTAACCGAAAGGATGGTATTCATAGAGTGAAGCCATGGATAGCCTAACTTCACACAAAATTGTTCTGACAATGGGATGATGATGAATGAGACAATTTTTTCAATCTGACTTTTAGAGGGAGATTTATTAAGTTATTTGTAGGGCAAGCAAAACCATTATGCATTTTGATCCATGCTTTCAGTCTTTTATAGGTATCTTGATAGATTTCATGCACAAATTGGAATTATTTAGTGATCACATTCTCTACATAGGCAAGATAAAATAATATCCCATTAGTAGGCTTCTCATTGATTCTTCTAGCTATGTGAAGAGGACCATCAGGTGCATGTTTGATTATGTCATTTTGTGAGAAAGCAATATCAAGGGGCGTTTTGGTTTGGCCCTTATGAGTTTTAGCTTCAATAAATGACACTAGTATAATCATTTCATCTTTATTGCCATCTTTTGTGTTTTCCTCATCCGTGTCAACATTCATCACATCACTCTTTATTTCATTAGCTTTGACAACTTAAATAGTGTGTTTTGGAATAGGATCGGTAAAGATTTGTAAGTTTTGGTTAGGATGAGCTATAGGCTTATTAACTTGATCATTCACACCTCCAATTTGAAGTCAATTAGAGTCAATGAGGTCTTTCACAAGATGTTTAATATGCTTACAATATTTTGTATCATGTCCATTTTGTTGGTATAAATGGCAATAATTATTGATCTATAGTTTGAGGGTAACGATTTATTAGGATTAGGAGCTCTAACAGGAGGTAAGGAAAGCATATTCTTGTTCACAAGCTACAACATGATATTATGAAGGGTGTCGAGTAGAGGGGTAAATTGTCTATTCATATCCCCAAAGGAAAAAGCATTTGTCATCTTTATAGCAGCCACTTGATTACAGCTTGTTGATTTGGTTGAGGGGAATTAAGTTTTAAAAATATCCTATTTTTTTCCTTGAAATATTTGTAGCTATTTGAGTTGCAGATTCACTTTTTAGGATGGCTAGGAGGATTTTTCATGTCACGACCATAAGCCAAATTTTGATAGTCGCGAAGGGTTGTACATAACTATGTGAAGGATGGTAATTTCAACATCTCAAGTTTTATTTGAATTTTTTCTTACAAGTTAGAAATAAATATTCTTTGAAGGTCAACATCAAGAATCTTAATGTTTACTTGTGAATGAATCATTTGATATAATGTTATAAAATCAATAAAATTTTCATCATCCTTTTGTTTACATGTCATTAAATCAGCTAGGGTCATCTTGGGACCCATGTGAATGTGGAAGTGGTTGTAAAAGGTATCAATAAGCTCATTGAATGAGTTTATTGAGTTGTTTGGTAAAGAGAAAAATCACTCTAAGGTAGTATCCTTCAATGATCTAGGGAAGAGTTTAGCCAAGAGCTTATATTCAAAGATGAAGTCACTACATAGGGTTGTATAAGCAGAAACATGCCTAATAGGATCTCCTTTCCCGCCATATTTCTCGAATTGGAATTTGTGTTACCAATATCTCAAGGGATAACAGGTTGGTTTTAATGTATTGTGAAGGTTGTTCATTCTTGTTTTGATTTAGGATAGCGATTTGTTATTGAAGGTTTGACATTTTTTACAAAAGTGTGTTAATGATGGAATCATTGTTGGTATTATAAGATGGAGGGGAATAAGGTGGAGTGGTGTATGTTTATGGAGGGTAAGTGAATTGTAGGTTTGTAAGGGGAGATGATTGAGGAGTTATAATATTTGAATGCACAAAGATAGAAGGATTCCCTATGGAAAAACCTAAGGAAGTGTTGGCATTGCTAGTAGGCTGAATGGTTGTGGTAACGTAATTACTAATGTATGTGGGAATAGAGATGGGTATTGTGGAAGGAGGAATTGAAGTTCCACCTTGGATTTGAGTATGCCCCAAAGCTTGAGTACAACTAGTCATGGTAGGGATGGTATTGTTAACATCATGAACATTGATTGTAGGTAAGTCATTACAAATGAGGTATGCATGTTATGATCCATAGGGGGTTGATTATCAACACTATTAGAAATATAGTTATGAAACCTAAGATCCACAATGAATGGTATATCACGGGATGACAAGAGTATCAAACTGTGTCTCACAATACTATTTCGAATAGGAAACCAAGTTTGAAAGCTCATACAAGATTCACAAACTGAATGTCAACCGAAAAGAGAAATGGGGTGAAGTGTAATGCAATGACCTAGAACACAATATGTAAATACTATTTTTCAAATTCTAAACAAGGTAATTTATTGATTACACTATTCAAAAATCTAAAAATAAAGTCTTGAAAATGCAATTTTGAAATCACACAATGCACTATATTTATCAAATTAAACTAAATATGATCAAACTGATGAAACGAAAATTTTGCAAATAGAAACAAAAATATGAAAACAATAAACAAGGATGCAGAAATGAATGTTTTAATACCTAGGAAGTCATAATGTAATCCTAATCCAGAACTCACTCACCCTAGGGTGAATGGGTCTTAGGTGAGAGTTTTGAAACAAGTTTTTATATATTTTTCAGTTAGTTTCAATGGTTTCAAGATTCTGATCTAATACAGAAAGTTCCAATTTTATTTTTTTGTGAATTCAATGTTGAATGCAAATGAAAAATGTGACAAACTGACAACCTAGAACACCTAATTTGATATGAAATAATGTTTCAATTTCCAAATGCTAGTATGATGCAATGTTATGTAAATGATATGCAAAGTGACTCATTTTTTTGTATCTGTCAGATTTAAAGAATGCAAACATGCAATCCTAAAAACCCTAGATGCAATGCAAAGTTAAAGGAAAACTACACACCCTAAATGAGACACAATTCAATGCAAAGGGATGCAAATAAATGAAATATCTAAATCTAGGGTGAAAGATGACTCCAAAATCAAAAAATTCAATGATCAAACTTAGGTTCACCAAAATGAAACAAAGAAAAATAGGTAGGTTGTTGGTGGATTGTTTTTAAAAGGGGGGTTCACCACCAAGACCTATTTATCTAATTTCATTCAAGGAAATGAGATCCAAACCATCAAGGTATGAATCTGAAAACTTCTTATCTATGTAAGGATGGGGGTATGAACTAATTTCACTTTAGGGAGAAAGATAATAATTGTCAAACAAACTACAAAATGTAAGCTATAAAATGCAAATGAAGAACAGTAATCAAAAAGTATAGAAACAATAATCAAAAGGTAGATCTTGAAAAGGGAAAAAATGTGTACCTTTCACCAAAAGTCACCTTTTTGAGCTCATTGAGGACTCATTCACCCTATGGTGAATAGGTTCTAGCTAGGGTTTCTAAAAAAATATTTTTGGGTTCTCTTCTGCTTGGTCTACACTCCTAGATTCCATGTGTTCACTATTTTACAATCAAAAAAAAAAAAATGTAGAGGAGTTTCCATGATTTGACAACTTTTCTTGAAACTTTGACAACTTTGAAACTTTCTTCAATTTTTCTCTTTATAGGATCTTCAACCTAAAATTTGCAATCACGCATCAAAGAGAGAGAAATTTTATTTGTTAGGTGAATGGGGATTTTCCTTGGTCAAAACTTGTTTTGGTAATGAAACCTTAAAATTAAATGAAACATGAAAGAAGTAATGATGAATGAACAACAATGTCACAACTCACCAAACCTTATTTAAAACATTGGATAAAAAATATACAAACTAGCATGAAATGGCCTCAATGAATGTAGATCTTAATCATCAAATTGATGTGAAACAATGTCTTTTAATTCTTGATTAGACCTTTAACACTAAATCATCATATTATCTCAAACAAAATGCACGATGTAATAAATCTTTGATATGATAATGAAATCTTGATTGCAGAAATAATCTTCTATAAATATTCCCTTGAATTGATTGAAAGTGCTCTTGAATGCTCTCAATTATGCTCTTGTGAAATCTTATGATGCTTGAATCAAAATTTCTAGAAATTCTTAGTATGAAACATAGTGAAATAACCTTGTATTTATACATATCTTAACATTAATTCTTGAAATTCAAATATCACAAGCCGAGATTGAATTGTGAATTTAAAATCATTAAAATAGGTCACCAAAAACATATTTTAAAGGGGGTTCCTAGGTCTAAGTGAGGACCTATTCATCATAGGGTGAATGGGTCCTAGGCCACTTGCCTAGGACACACATTGCTTAGTGTTAAACATTATGCTAAATTAGGGTCTTGGATCTAAGTGAGGACCCATTCACCCTATGGTGAATGGGTCCTAGATCACTTACCTAGGACACACATCTTCCAAAGTTAAGTGTTATGTAATGGAATTTATGAATGTCGGGTTTTATCCCTTAGAAATTGAATTTAATTAGGCTTGGATTTGAATTAAAGGGGATAATTAAGGCGTATTAACCTCAATAAATTAATAAAGACCTAGATTAATATGATAGTGTAAAGGTACACCTTACAACATCAAAAATAAGGCACAATTAAGTCAATTTTATTTAAAAGGGTTCCAAAATTAATGTGAATATGAAAGATATATTACAACACTAAATTAAGGCAACATTAGGCTCATTTTATTATTAACTATTTATAAATAAAGTGTGAAAAAGGGATACTTTTTCCTACACTACACCTTCTACCCAATATTGTCAACCCTAAAGGTTAAGCCCTAACCCTCAACCCTAAATCCTAAACCTTATACCCTCAACCCTATACCCTATACACTATACCCTATACCCTATACCCTAAACCTTATACCCTCAACCATAAACCTAAAACACTCAACCCTATACCCAATATCCTCAACCCTAAACCATATACCGTATACACTTAATCCTATACTCTCAACCCTCAACCCTATGCTTCAAACCCTAAACCCTACACCCTCAAACCTATACCTTATACCTTCAACCACAAACCTTATACCTAATAATATCAAGCCTAAATCCTAAACCCTATACCCTCAACCATAAATCCTAAACCCTATACCATATACCCTCAACCCTAAATAGATACCTTATACCCTCAATAAAACCAATACCCTCAACCCTATGCTCAATATCCTCAACCCTAAGCCCTATACCCTATACACTTAACCTTATACCCTCAAACTTAAACACTATCCCTCAATTATAGAACCTAAATCATATATGATAAACCCCCAACCATAAACTCAATGCCTCAACCCTACCTATACCCTTGACCCTATACCTTAGACCCTCAACACTATACCCTATACCCAATATCCTCAACCCCAAACCCTATACCCTCAACCCTATACCTTAAACCCTACACACTACACCCTCAACCCTCAACCCTCAACCCTATGCCTTATATCCTCAACCCTAAACCTAGTACCCTAAACCCTATACCATATACCTTATACCCAATATTTTCAACCTTAAAGCCTAAACCTTATACCCTCAACCCTATACCCTATACCCTATATACCTTATACCCTCAATTGTAAACCTAATACCAACAACCCTATACCCAATATCCTCAACCCTAAACCTTATGCCCTATACATCAACCCTATACCCTCAACCCTATACCTTAAACCCTAAACCCTACACCCTCAATTGTCAACCCTATACCTTATACCCTCAACCATAAACCATATACCCTATACCTTCTACCCAATACCATCAATCTTAAAGCTTAAAACCTATACACTAAACCCTAAAGCCTAAACCCTATACCTTGAACCCTAAAATCCTAAACCCTCTACCTTATACCCTCAACCCTCAACCCTCAACGATATACATTATACCCTCAACCATAAACCTAATACCCTCAACCATATACCGAATATCCTCGACTCTAAACCATATATCCTATACACTCAATGATATACCCTCAACCCTCAATCCTATACCTTAAACCCTACACCAATTCTACACTCTCAACCATATACCTTATACCCTCAACTATAAACCTTATGCCCTATACCTTATACCCATTATCGTCAACCCCAAAGCCTAAACTATATACCCTCAACCTTAAATCTTGAATGATATACTCAGCCTTATACCCTCAACCTTAAATCGTGAATGATATACTCAGCCTTATACCCTCAACCCTATACCCTATACCCTAAACCCTAAACCCTATACTTTATACACTCAACTGTAAACCCAATACCATCAACCCTACACCCAATATCCTTGTTGTGCCCTTCACACACATGCCACGTTCAAAACGGGGACCCTCTCTTTCTTTCGCCTCATCGAGTCATTTTTTCGTTACCTCATTTTGTGTGCCCCCAGATGGTCAATATGCCTCCAAAGTGTCATCTTAGGTTGACCATGTCTCGCCCCCTCAAAATTTCCTAATTCTTGGAGCTCCTTTGGCGTTTCACCTTTTGTTAGTGTCTGTGGGACCTTTCGGGCCTGGCTCGTCGAGTTTCCTTGTCTGGTTTCCTTATTTTAATTCTCTTTTGGAGGGCATTCGTCCTGTGCCCCTCCAACTTCTGAGTCCCGACTTCCTCAATTCCATTTTCAACTTACGTTGAAACTACTCGTCTGTCACACCCTCCAGGCCCAATTCACTGGGGTTCCTTGCTCGGTATTCCTATGATGGTTTGCCATTCCAAACTGTTGTTGGATTGCATCCTTCTAGTCTACAGATCTTGGTACCCTCTTCGTCGTTGGCTTCACACTTAGCGATTTTCAGACGGCTACGACCCCATGTCTTTTCGGCCCTTAGGTTCCAATTCTCACAGTGTCGTCTTGAATTTCAAACCCACCAACCTCACCATCTGTGGTACCTCCATTTATTAAGTGAATTAATTACACTTAGGAGTATAAATATTAGCACCAACATGTCATTTTCACATGTTAAGAAGATCAAAAAAGTGCAGCACCTCCTCAACCTTTGTCGCCTTCATGTATAAAACCTCCCTTTGTTGATCCTTGCGAACTCATCAGGTTCAAGAGGTGATTCCTAGTTCTGACCTCCTATCTCTTTTTGGGTGATTTCACGTCTAAGTAATTAGTAGGGAAACGGTAGTGCCACAAAACCCATGTATTGAAATCTCCAAAAAATCCCTCCAAGCACTTAGAAATCAAACTTGGAGTTATATCTTCTCATCATTGTTCTTCAAACTCAACGACCGCGTCCTCCGAGCCCAAGACCTTTGATTGCCTTTTTTTTAAAACTTTAAACTTGACACAAACTTGCCTCACACAGCGAAATGCCTCGTTGGTTCTGGTCTCCACCTCTGAATTGCCGCTTTGCCTCTGATGTTTCGAATGGTATTCTCACACCGCCCATCCAGGTCTTAGACTCTGAATTTCCATTTGATGCGAGACCTACAAAGAAGAATGAACAACTCCCAGCATTCCTCGGGCCTCGATCCTCAAACTTTTGTCTCTGGGTCATCGTTGCCATTTTGCTATTTCAAACAGTCGTCAAGTGACCGTATTTCGGCTCTTGGGTCTCAAATGCCTCCTTGTTGCTTGAGTTCAAAACTAGTTCAAAACAAGAAAAATCTAAGTCCTCAGCCTTCATTGAACCCCGAACCCTGGACTTTTTTCGTCGGGATTTCCTCATGTTTCGACCATTCAAAATGGAGAACCCAAGTCGTCCTTCCAGCCTCCGGGCCCCGATACTCCAATCTCTGCCAAGTTTTAACAAACAAAATGAGAGGCAAAACTCCTCCTCAAGTCCGGTCCATCAGGTTGCGGGTTTCGTACTTTTGTCCCTACCTCACTATGTCTCACGGTTATTCCCTAATGGTTTTTGGGCCTTCTTGGTTTAAGCACCCAACTGACTGAAGAAATTATGAAGTTCTATCACACGTCGATCAGCCTTGCGGGTTCCGAACTCTAGAACTTCACCCCCAGAATTTCATTTCTCCAAAGCCGTCACAAATGGCTAACACTTGATAGTCTTCCCTCAATTTGGTTCCAAATGCCCTAATAATGACCCAAATGACTTCTAATTTGAAGAAAAACATTGACCCATGTGCTGAAATTTGACCCTCTCCCACATGAACACTTCAAATTATCCAAATCCAAGGTCAAGAGAAATCATCCTAGGCTCCCTATCCTATTTTCCCTTTAGAAAAACATTCTGACCAGGGAAGTCCGTCCTTTCGGGCCCAGACCATCCAAATTCCCTCTAGTGAACTATTGATGATAATTTTGATTAAGTGTTAGATTTTTGAATGATGAATTATCCAATCTAACAATGTTTTGCAAGGATTTGGCTAACTGTTTGTATTTCCATACTGGATTATGCTTACCCTAAACCCTCACCTCTGTGTGTAGGATATATGGAACCAAGTGCAGAAGCCTCAGGGGTAGTCAAGGCCAAAGGAAAGAGAACTACCAAGGCTCCTCGAGGCAAGGAAGATAAAGATAAAATGAAATATCAATTCCAAGGAGCACCATTGCACTCCAAGGTCACCACCAAGTAGAAGGATATCTTTGACACCAATATCGGGCATGTCGATATTGATGACTGCATACAGAGGTTCAGGGTAAACCCCAAAATAGAAAGTGAAAAGATAATTAGAAGTAGTGGAATAGCTAAGGCTATAATTTTTCCTCCCGCTTTGGTTGCCTTAGAGGTAGTAATGGCTTGCAGAGAGGCATATCATCTAGAAATAAGGACTATTTTTGACTGAGATGGGAAGGTGTTGGCTGACATATTAGCCTCGAGAATAACGAAGACCTTCCATATCCCAATCTTCGGGATGATGGAACTGCCCACTATCAAGGAGTGTAAGGAGATGTGGGACGAAGACCCCATGAGATGCAAAAGGCTCATAAATCAATACTGGCTCAAGGACAAAAAGGGGCAGCACTACAAAAGTTCCTTAGGAGCTCTTTCCTAGGGATTTCTTTGAAGACTACCATGATCTAGACACTTTGTTGAGCAGAGTAATGGGCCTCCCTATGGCATCCTATTTTCAAGAATGGATGGTATATTTTTTCAAGCAGATTCTTTGTGGAAAGGACACCATATTCTACTAGTGAGGGATAATTAGTGATTGCTTTCATGAGCAATTCATGAACGTTAAGAAGACATCCAAGTTCACTAGTTGATCAGAGGCGCTACAATGGATTATTCAGAGCTCCGAAAGAAGATCCTAGTAGAGAACTCAAGGTTTATGACAAATACCCTCAGCTACAATTTAGGAACTTCAAGAAGGATTATTGCAAGGTAAATAATGCCTTCATTTCTTATATCATCGGGCTACTTGGGGGTGATTTTGAGAGAAAAGTCTCCCACAGTGATTGATCTTTTCTAAAAAGTTATGCCTTTCTATTCATTCAGTATCCTAAGTTCACCTACATTTGCACCCAAGGATTTTTAGAAAGACCAAAAAGGTTGCCCCGGTACCCTAATGACTGGGTAATATTGTTATAACTCTCTTGGCAGATATGACACATTCACACCCTCCTAAGCAAAAAGTATCTAGCGGGGATTCCTTATCCCCTTACACTTGGCCAAGGGATGTATGAGCTCTATAATTCCCATTGTGCCCACAATTCAGAGAAGGAACTAGCGGAGTACCATTTCAAATACCACATGGTCAGACCATGGATAGATACATATAGCCATATCAGGAACGAAATTGGATAGAAGTATGCCCATCTCCATAGTGTTGAAGATTTTTGGGCCAATTGAAAAGATGAATTTAAAGTGTGAATAAGGCACTATATATGGATGACCGCATACTTTGTAAAGAGGGTGAACTTGTTCCCGATACCTGATCATCTAGAGGAGGATGAAATTACTATGATTGACCCCAGGTAAAACATTGTTGCCAATATACCACTGCTAATGATTGATTGGGATGAGCAAGAGGTCAATGACCTCGACATTCTTACCAATCTTGTTGAGGATTGAACGAAAGTATGGATTGGGAAAGTTTCTTGTTTGAAGCAACAGGGGGTCGTTCTAACATTCAAGGGGCTCGAAAGTGAGCCAAGTGGATTAGAGGGTGTGGAAACTAAATCAACGGGAGAAACATCAAAATCCCATCCATCCATTTTTTCAAGAAAGAGAAAGGAGATTGATGAGTAGTAGTCTGATCCAAAGGTATACGCTAGAAAGGCTTTGAAAGTTGAACCTTCCAAGAAACATAAAAAATCAGGCAGCATCATCAAATTTCCTATGATTCAAGAACATCCACTCCAAGAGGGAGAATAAATGGAGTCTGATCAAACAAGGTCTCCACTTGTCTCATTTGTTGTTTTTGCTGCTACCACCCCGCTTACCCAACACACAATAGTTTCTTCCTCTCTGCCTATGGTGGACATCGTTGCCCAACTTGCCTCTACTTCTCCCATCGCATAGGTAATATCAGTGGATTCATCCTCTGTCACCACCTCACTGATCTCCTCATCATCCATGTCCCCATCTTTCTCCCTTCCAACTGTTGTTGCTGCAACTACAATGCCTGCCCTTACCCTTTCGGAGACTTTCATAAAATAAATGTAAAATGTGTCATCTGAGCTCTTGGGAATGTTTGCAAACCAGAAGGTGCAAGCTGTAATCGCCCAAGCAATAATCGGCACTCCAATTCCTCCTCCTACTGAACCACCTAGAATGGAAGCCACCATGCATATTTCTAAAGAATTGGACCACCAACAATAGACGGAGGCAGCCAAAGGGTTGGAAGAAGAGGCAGATGACTATCATGAGCACCTCGTATATGAGAATCGAGTAATTTATGAGGTCTCCTATGAATCTTCAAGTTATGATGGTGAGGTTCTAGACACAAGGATGATTGAAGAAATGCCTAATCTCGAGCTTGATGCAGAGCTGGCCAAGCAACTCAAGGAAATTGAAGATAAGGAGGCTAAAAGATAGCCTATCAGTGAAGAAGAGGTTATTGCCACAAAAATAGAGAGTGATAGACCTCTAGTGGAAGAACATGACCACGGATCCAAACATGATGAGAAGAAGCTCCCTCATGATGAACGGGAGGATAAGCTTGAGGAAGAGGCTGAAGTTCATGAGAACCCAGAAATTGAGTAGCTTGAGGAGCATGGGTATAATAAAGAATGGGATGAAAAGGATGTTGAAGGGAAAGATAACCCCAAGGAACACGTGCTCATCAAGGTACCTATCAAACACATGGTGTTCATCCAAGACTTTGACGAGGACAAAGAAGATATGAGGACGGAGCAGGAAGAGGCTTTGAATAATAAAGCAATTAAAGTCAGGGAAGATGAAAAGGAAGATAAGCAGTAATCACCCAAAGAAAAGTCTTCAATACCTAACTGGTTGGAGAAACAATTGGAGAAGAGGGCTCCCACTCCAAAGGACCCAAAGACAAGGCTAGAAGCTATATTGGCTCAAGCCCAGATCGACACCAAGAAAGAGAAGAAGCCCAAGATCAGGTCAAAGGTGACAATGGATGCCTCGGGATCAAGAATGGTGCAGGTAGCTACGCCAGTGGTGGGAGAATGAGGAGTAAGTTACAATATCTCCACCATTGACTTGGGAGTAGCCACTAGGGAGCAAAAGGTAGATCACCTCTAGGAATCCGTCGCCATGGCGGTGCATCTAATCTAGCAGGATAAGGTATCAAAAGATGAGATCAAAGCATAGGTGGATGATTTGAAACCCTATATCTAGCAGTGGTCATCCACAGAAGAATAGCCTACAACCTCTTCGACCCCACCACAATTTTTTTCCAAGGAGAAGATCGACAAATTGGAAAAGAGAAAGAACTTGGACAAGACCATAGAGAGATGGTTCCGATAGGCTTTGGATGTTGGAAATACAGGCATTAATGGTGATATTTAGGCAGCGAACAAGTTCCTAGACATACATAAGTCTCTTGAGGGCATGAGGAAAATTTGCAATGACTTCCCAGTGAAGTATGAATCTGCCTACCCAAAAATTGAGGCTATCCTTAAGCTGCTAAGAAAAATTTGGGAGAAGGAATTTACATTTAAAGAAGATGATCACTGGCTTATGGATGTCTCGAAGCGAGACTTTGAGAATCATAAATAGAGGCTGGAGCAGGTACATGAAAAGGCGAACTTGTTATGATTGTGCCAAGGAGATTTGGTCAAATTTTGGCCGATATCTGAAGCTAATGACTAGATACGATGTGCTCGTTGTCCATATCAACCTAGAGAAAGTAAAGCCTCACTTCTAGAAGAAGATGGAAGATGGAATGTTGGGCGAGATTACTACGGACTTCATGAGTTTTGTTGTCTGAGCCTTCATCCATTCTGAGTTGTTCAAGGACCATGTTGCCAAGTATGATGAAGACTGGGAGAATCTCATCGATGATTCCAAAGAGTGGAGCTATCAAGTGCTTAGATCCAACATCATAGAGGTCGATAAGCTCCAACTAATGATCCTAAAGTTCATGGAGTATGCATCTTTGAAGAAGAAAGAAGGCAACCTTGTTATTGATGAAGCATTTCTAAAAGATTAGCTGCAGCAAAGAGCAATCAGCAAGAGGACAAAATTCTACAGTGTTTCCACTAAAAGACAAAATAAGGATATGGACAAAAATTATTTTTAAAATGTAATAGATTGGGGAGTAGGTAGAACCCTAGGTTATAGTGAATTTTGGCCACACAAATGTAAATCAATATTGGCCACATGTTCTACTATTTGGACACTATAAATAGGCGACCTCCTCTTATTTTCAAGGAGAGTTGAGTTGTTGTAATGACATGATGTAGAAATTTTAATAGAAATACATTGACTTTGGTGCATTTCTGAGTTTCTTCTCATGTTTCATTATTCATCTCTAGTAGTTAGATAATCTAGTTAAAATTTACTTTTTTGTTCCATTTCCTTTCAGTTAACTTTGATAGATTTAGTAATGTTGTTCCATGGTTATGGAGATTTTTGTTATATATATGCCTTCCTTGTCCATAATTTTGGCCATTTTCTATCGGTAGATGGCTGTGGAAAGTTAGTTTGGACTTAGATTTGAAGTTTCCTTTAAATCTTTATATTTGTTCATGCATATGTATGGTGAATGAATGATAAATCCTTATATGATAGCACAAATTTCATGACACTGTGAAATTTTTGGTTAAGTGAAGTTTTGTTTTAAGGAAGTTTTCCACATTAGAGACCTCCATGATCATTGTTCATTAGTAGTTGTAGATCCAGGAACCTTCTCTCTTCCCTACCCTTTTTCCTTTTTTATTAATAATTAACCTATGCTAAGGTTCATTGCACATTGTAAAGCTAAATCTTAAATCAGAAATGGAGTTCAAGACTATTGTTTGAACCTACAACAAACGTACAGCAACTTCCCATCTTAAAACTCCATTTGCAGATCTAATTCCCTTCCAGCCTAACTCACATAAGTCTACCATGTGATTACCAAAAAAATCACATCAAACATCAACTGAGATATTCTATGCAAGTCATGACCTGACACCTGAGAGACCTTGGGGTAATTTTCAGTAACTTGCTGGATATTTCCTTTCAAGAGAGGTAATACATCTATGCATTCTCTGTGTTGAGAAAGTGTGCAAAAACACCCATCAACAGTCCTCAACCCTAATCTTTATACCCTATACACTCAACCCTATACCCTCAACCCTGAACACTATCCCTGAACCATAAGCCCTAAATCCTATACACCAAACCCTCAACCATAAATCATATACCCTTGACCCTATACCTTATACTCTCAACTCTAAATCCTACACCCTCAATACCTTATACCCTCATTCTAAAAGTGCTACTTGAAGAGGACAAAGGTCCACTCATAGATATGGGTGAATGGTGAGGATCTACAATTCATTATTAAAAGTGGAAGTAAAGAATTTTGATATCTACTAATTTTTAAGAGATTGAACCTATTGACAACACTACACCCACAATCATAGTACATGGGATGAGTGAGCTAAGGGTAAAATATTTATGTAGGTAGATAAGCTTAGTGAATATAAGTATCAAAGATAAGTTGGGTGAATAGAAGTATCCAAATCCTTGCATTTATGGCCTCTTAGATCAACTTAAGGGGGATATTTTCTTAATACATATTAGCTACAATCAAGTTACCATTGATTCATTATATGTGTGAGATAATACCTTCAAATAAAAATGGAATTTTTAAATGGGTACACTATTCCTTTTAAATTGAGGTTGATGTCTCCAAATATGCACTTGGAGTAGTTTTGGTCCTCAATGTGGTCATCTAATTTCCTAACATGTAGTGATATTTTATCCAATGTTATGTATAGACAACTCATGTATTACAAGGAGATATATGTATTGTTCAAGACTGCAAATAATAATGGAATTGATATATCAACAAAAGACATTTTTATTCACATAGATCATAAACCTCTTAAGTTATATAAATATAAGAAATTTTGTAAAATGATCCAATCAAAGGTGGTCTAGTTACCTCAAATATTTTTATCTCAACATTCATCATAAGAAGGAAGAGAAAATAAAGTTGAAAACTAATTGGGTTGGCTTCAAATGAATAACCTTGATAACTATGTTGGACCCTCTAAACACTACACAAAATATTAGCCTCAATTGTATTCAAAATTAATCCTATTTGTTGATATATATCCACCAAAGAGTCAAATGATAGAAAATCCTTTTATTATTGTATGTAATATAAAATCCTCCATCATATAATGCACATACATCCCTATATGCACACTCAACCTCATACCCTCCACTAAACACTAAACCCTATACCCTATACCCTATACCATATACCCTATACCCTATATCCTATATCCTCAACCCCATACCTTATATCCTAACTCGTAAACCCTATATCCTTGAAACTATACCTAATACCCTCAACCCTAATACCTTATACTCAATAATATCAACCCATACCCTCAACACTAAAGCCTACACTCTCAACCCAACACGTTATACCCTCCATCATAAAACCTATACCCTCGACCATATACCTAATACCCTAAACCCTATACACTCAACCCTATACCCTAAAGCTTAAAAATTATCTCTCAACCCTAGGCCCTAAAGCCTATATGATAATTCCTCAACCCTACACTCCCTCAAAACCTTATACCCTTAATCCTAAAATATAAACCCTGAATTTAAAAGCAATATGTAATGACCTAGAGAGGAGAGAAATGGAGACAGAGAAGAGATGAGGATAGAAGAACAAAGAGGGGTAAGAAGTGAGGGAGATGTAGAGAGGGAGATACCTAAAGAGGGGGGGAGAGAACAAAGGGATGGAGAGGGAAGGATCTATAGAGAAGAAAAAGGGATGGAGAGAGGGAAGGATTGATAGAGATTGGAGAGAGAACAGAGGGATGCAGAGAGGAAAGGATCAATAGAGAGTTGGAGAAAGAGATAATGTGAGGGAGATAAATATACTAAGTGAAGCATAACATAAGCGTGTTATAATAGACACATTATATGAAATAATAAAACATGGGGGAGATAAATATACAATACAAAACATAATTTGAGTGCATTATAACACACTTGTGTTATGTTTTTCTTTGACATAATGCAAGTGAATTATAATGCACTTGTATTATGTCTTTTTTTGGAAATTTATGATCCTTTGGCTTGGATTTTCCTTGAGCTTCCAACCCAAAGTTTTGGAGTGACTTTTCAATGTCCAAGGACATATATTTTCAAATAGAAACAAAATTTATATTATCTCAAGGATTCTCCCCATTAGGTATGCACATGTTTCAACATCAAGTCAAAATAAATACCATGATAATGTTAAGCTCTCTATTAGCTATCTAACCATGTATTTGTTTTTACTTTTTGAGTATGTTAAGGTTTTAATCTTTAATTTTTTTTGTTAGTGTATCTATTTTTTTGTCAAAAACCAATGTGTGGTATTTTTTACTCTTTTTTAACTCTTCATCAAAATTATAAATAAATTACATTTTGAAGAACTAGACTCTGTTCTACACATATTCAAATAAAAATGATTTTTAATCAATTTAAAAAAAAATTAGGGATGCTCAATTTTCTATTTTTCAAGATGTGTCCATTTTGAACATTAGTAAAAAATCGAATATTAATTAAAAAAATAGCAGAAAAATCGAGCATAAACTACATGGTTTTAGCTAATTTCTCATTGAAGTGATTCTTTAAATACTAAAAAAAGTTAACATTTAGGGGGGCACACTAGACGCTATGTTATGATTTTTTGAAACAAATAGGACAATTTTTTGTGCCCTCCCTTTTTTAACCCTTTAATCTCTACCATTTTCAAAAAATATATAGTTTAGAAAGTAGATTTAGAGCACTACAACCCTTTTTTTGCATCTTAAAAATTTTGAGTGTAACTATCTTCAATTTCTAATTCAAGGTCAATATTTCCTTATTTCAAAGAAAACAACCACTTAAGACCCCTTTTTGGTCCCCCATCTTTGTGCACTTACCCTTATTCCAATCATTGATTATTTACTAGATGAACTAAACAAATTTTTTTTTTTTAAAACCTATTCTTGGGTCAAGTTATTACCAAATTAGAATTAAGGAAGAAGATATTCCCAAGGTAACATTTAGGACTCATGCTGGTCATTATGAGTTTCTAATGATGTCATTTGGTCTTATTAATTCTCTTGCATTTCAAATTTTGATAAATGTCATATTTAGAACATTTTTTAATAAGTTTCTATTAGTGGTATTTTATGATATATTTATTTATAGCAAGACATGGGAAAACCATTTGCACCATGTTCATCAGGCAATACAAATTCTTCTTCACCATTATATTTACATTAAACCTTTTAAGTATGCTCTTTGACTCAAAGTGTTGAAGTACTTCGCTCACATTGTATCTCGAAAGGGGTAAAATTTGATCCAAATAAAATCAAGGTTATGATCCAGTGGTTGATCCCTAAAACCATTAAGAACTTGATGGGTTGCTTTAGAATCAATGGACGCTATAGAAACTTTTTAAAGAGCTATGTTCACATAGCAACACCCCTCACAACACTTTTGAAAAAGGATAATTTCAAGTGGAATGAGATAACTAAAACAACATTTGAGAGATTGAAGGAGGCTTTGTGTACCCAAAAAAATTGTGAGATGTGATGCTTCAAGAAATGGTATAGGAGGAGTTCTCATGCAAGAAGGGAGGCCCTTTTCTTTTGAAAGTCCTTAGCTGAAGGGTAAGAATCAACTCAAATATATTTATGAGAAGGAAATACTATATATTTTTCATTTTCTCAAACAGTGGAGGCCATATTTGATCTATTATGTTTAAATAATTAATATAGTATATTTTTGTGTGATTGTTTTATGTTGTCAACAATATATGCTTAGATATAATGTTAAGTTATAAATTCATGCAACTATATTAACATTAATTTTTAAGGGATGTTTAAAGTTATTGTAAATCTATAGTAAACATCCAATTAATGAAAATATTATTTAAAATACCATTTACTAAGTAAGTAAATTACCATTGAATTTTATTTTTTTCTTGAAAGAACTACCTCTTATGATGAAATTTTCAAAATCCTTTGCAACTCTAATGTTAACTAATCGACTATTCAACGACAAGAAATTTTATGGCACTTGTGCTTACTACAAATTTGATGTTCTTCACATAAAAAAACTAAAAGACTTTAAAATATATTTCCTCAACCATGAAGGTGTAACAAATTGAGAGCTTTGAACTTAAATTCACAATAGCCACACATTTTCTCTACAAGTAATTTATAATGTCTCAAGCCATAACAATAATTTAAATCGTATGCTTAACCTTCCACAAACACTTATCATTTGGATAACAACACTATTGGGTTCTAGTATTCAATCAAATCTTAGACAGCTAAGATTAAAATTACTATTTATGCATCAACAAAATCAGTATATTTCAAACAATAAATGACAAACATAACTCTCAATCTTCTTCTTATAATTAACAACAAATTACAACTATAAATGCCAATCTATTTTTTATTACAATAATAACAATATTATTTT
Organism: Sequoiadendron giganteum; assembly: GCA_007115665.2. Classification (NCBI taxonomy): domain Eukaryota; kingdom Viridiplantae; phylum Streptophyta; class Pinopsida; order Cupressales; family Cupressaceae; genus Sequoiadendron; species Sequoiadendron giganteum. The sequence goes on from CM021102.1 coordinate 702,159,498, forward strand.
CAAATGGTTCTACAATATCATAAACTACAACAGCAATTCATTCCAAAATTAATTGTAAATCGGATCAATACAATGCGGCTAGATTTTATGTCCAATAAAACTCAAATATGAACTCTATATGAGATTGTCCTATGAAATCACTAGGGTTTTCATCCTAGGATTCCCACACTTCAATGCAAGTGCTTGAAATATATTGTGAAAGGAATTTGGTTAAGTGTTGTAGACACCTAAAATTGTCCTAACCATATCACACATCCTGATTTCACCTATTAACATCATTTTCCTATTTTCATCGATTTCTTCCATTTAATTAAATAATTTTCAATTATTTGAATAAATTCATATTTTTCCTCTATTAATTGAATAATTAAGATTATTTGGTTAATTCATCATTTTTCATCATTTATTACTAATTTCCCTCTCTAATTAAATAATTTTAAATATTTAAAAAATTAAATAGATATATGCATGAAGATGGCGTCGATGCAACCGTTGTCGCGCTTGCCTCCATTATGATGTTGTGCCCTGCCAGTTCCAAGGAAAATGACGATTTTGCATGCACCATCCCTCTCCAGGTCTGTGGCGGGGGTGGAAATCATGTTTATAATGGTGTTGGATTGGCCTTCAGGAATCCCCCAAGGATGTGCCCTAGCTCGGCTAGGGTTGTCGACAATCTGTGTACGGATCATTGCTCGAAGTTGTATGATTCTCTCTTTGGCGATACAAATCCACCTTTGTTCACTGTGTTTGATTCGTGTGGCCTGAAGAATTTAAAGCTTGGTTTGAATGCCTCCTTCAGGGATGTAACTGTCGGACCACATCAGGGGAAGAAATACAAATCAGGGGCTTGGGACGCTTGGCCACTGAAGAGCGACTCAGAATCTGATGTGTGAGGGACCTCTATGGGCAGCCTTAAATCCGTCATCTGAAGTGCTCCCTCTTTGCCTATTTTGATTTTTTCAGAGAAGCTTAAGAAAGGTTGATGTTGGGGAGAAATTTAAAGCTTCAAATGGTTTGATTGGTCAGTTCAACCATTTCTAGCCAAAATTACCAGATTTGCACAATTGGATTTCATCATCATGGCAACCAAAGCTCAAGGGAAATGTTGAAGTATGCCCTTATGCTCAGGGGTTTTTTATTTTGGTGTTTGATTGTAGGAAATATAGGTATGTTATTCTACAAGAGAAATGGTGATGGGGATAAAGCTTTCTCCTTCTCAAACCATGGTTCCTAGATTTCAATCCTGTCACTGCATTTTTCTCTGTGAAGCCTATTTGGATCCGTCTTCTGAATCTTCCGCTATAGTTCTGGTTTGTGGAGTTCTTTCAAGCAATTAGTAATTCTTTGGGTTGTTTCTTGGTGGCTGATTCAGAAACCTCTAACTTCATTCATACATCATTTTCTTGCATCCTTGTGGACATGGATGTCACAAATGGATCTTCCTGCCAACATTACCTTTCAGTTTGGAGATCGTAGTTGAACCCAACTTCTGGACTATGAAGGTTTTCCTTTTCGATGCAGAAAGTACTTTGAAACTAGTCATATGGCCAATTCTTGCTCCAAAATCATTAAAAAATCAGAACAACAGTCTTGGTGGTCTGATGCACTTCCTCATCATTACTCAATCATAGCTCCATTGAAGGTCAAGCACGAAGAATCGGCATCTTCCTTACGGGTCAGATCTCCCCTATTTGATGAGGGTGGGAAAGGTACAATTTCTCAAGATGAAGGACACTATTCAAAGGTTAACCCAATCCAAAAATTTCCTCAACAATTATGCTCAAATAGTTTAAATCCATCGAAAACCAATTCACAGCAACTGGCCTCATATTCAAAGGCCATTTCCCCTTCAAAATTCTCAGAGTGGCAAGTGTTCATATATTTCTGGCAAAGAGTGTGTTTCATAGGCAGTAGCTCAAATTAATTACCCCTCAGAATTACAAAAAAATGTGAATGGGGAGGATTGGGCTCTTGCACCCTGGGAGTTGGATGCACATCCACCCAGCCTACCATTCCACTTTCAAATGCATAGAATAAAGAGGGGGAGGAAATATGTGGCACAAAGTGTAGAAAAGGAAAAATAGCATCCACAATGTTGAGGAACTCAAGAAAAAATTGCAGCAGATAGCTCAAGCTAAAGAAGGCATCAAAACTTCAAACAAAATTGGTTGACTTCAAGTGATAAGAACCTTCAGGGATGTTGTCACATGATGGTAGTTTTAACTTTTCCTAGTGGATCCGGTTGTTGATAGTGGTAATAGAAACTAGAAAATAGTATTTTTTAAATGGTCCAATATGATCATGGCAGAATAAATTAGTTGTATGCTTATATCTGTGGTGGTGAGATCCCTCTTCTGTGGTCTCACTTGGTGCAAGCTAGGCCTATTTTTTTTATATCAATATAGTGGGTGCTACCCTTAGCAGTTATTTACGGATCAAAATATAATAATAATAATTTTAAATATTTAATTAAATTCATTTTTTTCTTTCCATCATGATTAAATAATTTTATCATCTAATTAAATCTAAATTTTATTATATTCCATATGATTAATATGTTTTAATTATTTAATTAAATATCCTAATTTCTTCTCATCCTCACAATTAAATAAGTTTCTTAATTATTTAATTTCCTAATTTTCCTCCAACTTGCACAAAGAAAAAAAAAATTCAAAAGAGAATGTTCCCTTTTCAAAATATCTTTTCCCCCCAGAATATCTAAATGGCAGTCCCTCCAAAAAGAATATTTCATAATTCAAATTTGAATAGATATTTTCCTCCAAAATATCTTCAACCAATTTTTCATGAAAATAGGGATATTTTGGGGAAGGGAGCCTAACTCGATTGGCTAAAGCATCTTGTTGCAGGCAAGAGGTCACGAGGTCTAGTCACCCCCAAACCCATGGTATAGGAGGGTGTGTCCCACCAATGCCACCGATCAGTGAATTTTTTTTACCAAGCGCACTGTAGTTTATAGGGGGACAGATACCCGATTCCTGCGGTCCAAAAAATAGGGATATTTTGGGCTCTCAAGAAATTTCATCCATTTAAATTATTTGATCTTATTGATTTCCTCTCATGTATCCATCTTAAGATTTAGTCCTGACCATTGATCAGATATTTTCAAATCTATAAAACGAGTCTTCATCTTCATCAAAATCATTCACAATCTTCATGAGCTTGAGAAATTCATTATTTTGAGCTAATTGTGAGTCATAATTCATCAATCTTGAGCTTTTCAACATGGGTTTATGCTTAATAGAGAAATCTACATTCATTTGGAGCATAATCCCCTAATGGAATTAAAGGTTTGCACATTCTTGTAGATTCAATTACTTTGAATTCTGTCTTTTAATGCTTTTGTTTGAATCTTTTTGATGTTGCTAACTAAATTTCATTGAGTATGGGCTAATATGATTTTTCTTTAATGGGTTTTTAGTGTTTCTTACATTAATTAGTTTATTTATGTTTTTTACATCTACCCCATATTTTCCCCTACGATATTTTGGCATGCTCAGTGGGACCCACATCTCAAAATTAGCATTTTTGATGTTTTTGTAAACTTACAAGTTGCAACGATGCCTTTTTCATAGAGCAATGCATATATCTTTCATTTAGCGACACCTTTATTCTATCGTGCCACATTCAAAAATTATAGTGTCGCATTTGCATTCTCTATCGCTTTTGACTATCTAATTTTCTCTATTTTCTATGTAGGTTTTTTGCAGTGACACTTTTGACTGCGCATTGAGGCATTTATAGTATTGAGCAACTTATATTCTCTATTACAATTTTGCTTCTATTTGATAGTCTTTTCTTTGTTCTTTGTGCAAGTTTTACACAGCAGCGTGTCTGACTGGCCTTTGTTGTTTTTTCCATATCTTGTCATGTATGTCTTCATTTATAGTGACGTGTCTATCAAGCATATTGTTGCATTTTTCTTTTTTAGGGTTTGAATAGATTTCTCGAATTATTCTGATTTTTAACCTTAACGTGGTCTAATTTTTCATAAGCTAACATTTGTGTAGCATGTAGCACATGCTAGGAAAAGACAAATGATAAACTATAACAAGTGGTTTTGTAGGGGTTTTATTCACATTTCAATTTTATGCATTTAAAATTAACCCACAAATCTCATTATCTTTTGGTGCTTAAAATTGAACAATACAAATATTACACACTTTAATTTGGGCTTAAAAATATTTACCAACTTGCACTTTTAATTTGGCGTTTCAAAATTGAACCACATCTTTGAATTTTTATGCACTTAAAAATAACTCTATGGAATGTTTGGTAGGTTAGTGTGTGTGTGTGTGTGTTTATACGATTTCCTTATGCATAGTGCAATCTTGGAAATCAGAAACACCTCTAACTTGCAATATGTTTGTACACCTTGAGAATTAATGTTTTGCATATTCTCTCCCCTCATGACTCTTAAGAATGATCTTGGGGTCATAAATAATGTTATTTATGTTTATTTCAAAGTAGGAGACTTGCTTGGGGGCCTCATCACCCCATGCTTTGATCTCAAGTGTGTTTCTCGGTGGGCTATATAAAGGGGGAGAATGAAAGTTGTACCCCCATGAGTGGCTATCATCCTTCAAGTCAAGCCTCATGACCTTCGATTTGTCAAGACATGTATAGGTGATGAGAAGAGAGGAGACCCTTGTCGACTCGATCATAATGGACGAGCTCTCTATTAACGGTAGACCCCCACTACAAACCTTGTTTATCTAAAAGTCATTAAGACCTTTTACCATCAATTCATAGTGGTGCAACGTACAAGGATCAATGTGTGAAGTTACTCACCATGTAATTTCCCTTGTTGAGGTGATTGTTATTCCTTGATTAGAACCTTTTCCTTTTTAAGGTGAGAGGTATGAAGGTGGTACATGACCTTCATATACTCTAGTCACCCATTTATTGTGGAGGTATAGCTTCAACGAGTGGGGCCACTATAATTTGATAACCTGATCTACCACTAAAATAGGTTGTGTTCTATGGTGTGTCTTTATTATTCAAATACTTAAGGGTGATCCCACAATAGTGGTTTACAATTTTTGGCCAAACTGGACACTAGAATTATATTTTTTAACTAAATCTTCACATTCAGGCACATATAGCGGCTAAACCATGAGAAATTTGAAGATGATGCAAACTAGATTCTTGTCACATTTTGTCTTTAGATTCTAAAAAAAAAAAAATTGGAATCAGATTGCACTTCTTTTTCCATCTCCCATGAAAACTTGTTTTTTTTCAAAAAATAGTATTTTTGAAAAGTGACGCACACTGTATAATGCATAACTTTTTTTCCATGAAGGATAAAATTCTAATTCTTTCGAATTTAGATATGTAACTCCGATATCTAGTTCTTCCACTTGGTTACATAGTTTTTAATTGAATATTTTTTCTTTAATCGAGTTTCAAAGTCAAAATAATTATAATTCAAACATAGCGCAACTGTATAACGCGTAACTTTTTTTGTATTTATCGAAATTCAATTTTATTTATTTTGTTGGATCAAGGACTTCAATATCTGGTGCACTTATATTTTTAAAAAAAAAATTGATAATCTACTATTTTTCCACATGTGCAGAATAGAGACATTCATTTTCAGTGAAAAACCTATGTTTAATAAAACTAAAAAACAAATATATAATAAAACCAAAACATATCAAAATTATATTTTTTGGATAGATCATTCCAAGGACTACCTAATTCTAGTTAGTTTGGTGAAGATTCTATCATTTTCATGTTCAAACCGAGCTTCAAAGTGAAAAAATCTGGATTATTTTTGTGTCAGAGGGTGGGAAGGTGGGAAAAGGGGGGTTCGAGTGAACCCCCTTTCCCCAATGTGGAAACGTGGGTTCCACATTTAAAGGGGTTCACTCGAACCCTGGTTTGATCGAACCCCTCAAAAAAAAAAAATTGCATGGGTGAATTTTCTGGAAGCTTTCCTTCCTTACTCGAATTGTAAACCACTATTGTGGCTTCACCCCTATAACACCAATTAGTGTGGTCTTGTTGAAGAAGGGACACAAAAATCTACCAACAAACCCTTCAAGTAAATCCTATGTGTGATTCTTTATTATTTTTATCACTTGTCAAATCAAACAAACATAAATTAATCCTTAAAATTTTCAAAACCCTAGACATACTTAGGATCAAATTTTCAAAAACCTATCTTTGAGTCAAATCGACACATTTTACTATCACCTTGTGTCGCTTCTATATTTATCTTGGTGCGTCCAAATTTTCATATCGAAACTTTTGTATGCATATTGACACATTTGTATAACTTGGTTCATTTGTCTCGATATAGTCTTTTATCAAAATCTTACAATGTTTTGTTTGGTTGTCACACTATACCACCTTTGGCTACAAACCTACACATTTCAAAATTTATGCCACATCTGTCAAGGGAAGTGCATCGCATTTGACTATCATTCAATGCATTTGTAAAATAACACATTTGATATTAGTCCTAATAGTAGAACCTTAGAAAATATTAAAATTCCAATCTTTCATCAATAGTCTATATTAAAATAAAGACCTATGAAAAATAAATATATAGTCATCCTAATCACCCAAAATAGTAAACACCAACTTTTTTTCTTCATCCCATATCACTATTTCACTTTGAACTTGTCTAGACACCTCCTAGTCATCGTGGATCAAATCAAACCCCCATCAATAAAATAATCCATTCAAAAAAAAACTTAAATTTTGTATTGCTCATTTTGGTTTATATATTCATTCTATCCCCTAGTTTATTCTTTTCCTTGAAAAACTATCTTCTTTCAAGTATTTGGTTAAATTAGTGTCATCCTTGTGAGTTAACTTGCTTTGGATTCATTAGTCTTCTCACAAATTTTGTGACCTCATTATCATCTTCCTTAGCTTGGACTCATTTGTCTAGGACAAGCAACGATCATCCTCAAATATGCTTTTAACAAAACACCTAGTCAAAACCAACTTTGTCTAAATTAAAGGTTCTAGATCCTCCATTCATCCAAACATCATCCATCATTGGTCCAAAATCTATTAGGGTTTCATTACTATCCTAATTTGAAGCAACTCGAACATCTCAACAAAACCATCATCATCCAATATCACAATCCACATCTCCTAGGACAACTATAATTTTTATGGTCACAACAAGGTCTTAACATAAGAAAAACATGGAGAAAAATTCTAGTGGTTCTAATGTGTCTTTTACCATAAGTGCTAGAAATAAATCCATCAAAATCCCCATTCCATATCCTAAAGGATATAACACTCCATTTCCAACTAAAACACAACCTCACCCAATTGAAGTTAAAACAATATATAAAAACCACACCACCAGCAAGCCCCAAGAGTTTACTCTTGAATAGATATTAGAGATGAAACAAGACCGATCTCTTTCTAGGGCAATGGAAGTTATGTTAAATCTTGATCCAAACCTATACATGTTAAAATTCACACAAGCGAGTGTTGGACTCCCCCCATATTTTGATGTCAATCAACTTAGCTAAACAAACTTTTCAATTATAGCAGCAAAGAATCACCCACAAATAAATTACCCCTTAGTACATCATATCATTCAAAAAATATTGAATCGTCCTTCAACAAATGTACCGGGTAACCCTACAGTCACTTTATTAGGAGCGAATCAAACAAACTTTTCAAATCAATATGGAAATCCATTATACAACACTCAAGGTCTAGGGACTCCAACCAACCTAGGATTTCAAAATAAAAGCAATCCACCCATACAAACAAACCAACCAAATCCTAACATACCAAATATGAATGTAACAAACCATGGGATAATCCATTTACAACACTACCTTTACATAACATCCACTCAAATTTTCCTCCATCCCAATCACAACATCAACCTCAACATAAATCTCAACATCAACCCCAATATCAACCTCAACATTAACCTCAACCTTAACCTTAATATCAACCTCAACATCAACCTCAACCTCAACCTCAATCTCAATATCAACCTCAACCTCAACCTCAACCTCAACCTCAACCTCAACCTCAACCTCAGCCTCAGCCTCAGCCTCAACCTCAAACTCAACCTCAACCTCAACCTCAACCTCAACCTCAAACTCAACCTCAACCTCAACCTCAACCTCAACCTCAACCTCAACCTCAACCTCAACCTCAACCTCAATCTCGACATCGACAACCACCTCAATATCAACCTCAACCACAACATCAACACCCACCTCAACAATCCCCTCAACAAAATACCATTCCACAAAACATTAACCCACAACATCAATACATCCCTACACCACAACAACAACAACATCATCAATACATCACTTCACAACAAAAAAATCCAACTCCACAAAAACCACAAAAAAAATTTATCAACAGCAACTTCTTGCACAACAATAATTGCTTGCCCAACAACAAAATCCAACCACACAACAACAAAAAAATTTCTTATCAATATCAAATTCTTGCACAACAACAATTAATTTCCCAAAAACAATTGCTTGCACAACAAAAACACCAACAAAAAAACTCTCCACAACAAAATATCATCCCCTAACTCCAATATATAGACCTTCTAATTCACCTCCTCAACCACAACCCAATCCATAATATCAAACAAGTCCTCAACCTCCATATAATCCATACAGCACAAACACCCCTACATATCAAGATCTAAATCAATACAATACTTACAATCCACCATCAAATGCTCCTCCTACAAATATATCCTTGCAAATTAAAATGTTGACACAAAAGATCTAGGATATACAAATGGGAAATACTAGGAAATCATTCATTATCCAAGACTTATAACCTTATCCATTTGACAAAAATATAATGATGTTACCTTTTCCTCCAAATTTTGAAAAATACAAAGGACATGGTAACCCCAAAGAGAATATAAGAGAGTTTTATGTTGCTTGCATGGAGGTATCCTATAATGATTCATAATTTATATGCCTCCTTCCACATAGTTTGGGTGGACAAGTTATTGACTGGTTCTCACCTCTACCATCTAGAATAAAAACATTTCAAGAGATCATAGATCAATTTGTAGCTCATTTCTCCTACAATATTGATGTAAAAATCATTTTAGACGAATTATACCTTCTCAAACCAAACAAAGGAGAAACATTTTCCTCCTTGGACTAAAAATATGGAGACACAAGGCGAGAAAGTGTAAATGGCCCATGCTCGAAAAACAAGTGGAAATCATTGCAAGTAATCTAAACATGGAACTTGATTTTCAACTACACATGCAATATGTGTCAACCTTTGAAGAACTCGTCTCAAAATGGCTTAACATTGAAAAATCACTTATTTCTAAAGGATTGGTGAAAATCTATAAAAACAACAATCAACTATCTAGTTCAAGTGATAAACCTTGTATATGGGCTAAAAAAAAGAATGTAACTAATGATGGCTTGGTGGATGTGAAAGTTGTGATAAATGTACAATCTCAACCAAACACAAAATAGAATAACCAACGTGTACAAAGTACCGATCCTCCAAAAGGACCACCACCAAGAACAAACAACTACCTAGCAAGACGAATACACTCCCTTAGGGGAGCCAATTGAAATGGTTTTGAAGAAGATAATCTAAACAAATATCATATAACTTCCTAATTTTTGGTAGTATGAGGAGCCTCAATTCAAACCTTCATGGTATAATGATAATGAAGATTATGACTATCATTGAATGAAAGGTCATAAGACTTCAAACTGCATGAAACTTAAGAACATTATACAAGACCCCATAGATCATGGTGAGGTAGATGTTGATTGTTGGACAAATGTGTCTCAACCTTGCAATTTCATAACGTACTATTGATAGGTAAGTGTGGGGGGTACAAGGGGGTGCCCCCCTACAAGGGATTTGAGGGGATCATCCCCCAGTAGGGGGTCTAGGGGCTACAAACCCCAAAGGGGGCTCAGGGACAACACTCTTGAAAGCCAAATTTTATGTGTATTTTATTATTATAAATCATTAGGTCTCAGATCTGGAAGTTGATATTTTGTTGGCTTTACTTTCCCTAGAAGGTAACCCTATTTTATGAGGGTGTTGTATTGTGGTTGTGTATTGTGATTTATTTTGATAGCCTAATAGTGATTGTGTTGCCTTTGGATCTTTGGTTAGTGATACTCCTATAAGAAGCTTGCTCTGCAAGTATATTGTAATATTTGTGATTTCTAAATAATATATTGGGTGGATTTTAGAGTGTGGGTTTTTTCTCTCAAAATTTGTTTCCCCACGTAAATTACTATGTTGTTATATGCATGATATTTATGTTTTTTTGTTTAATTTTTTCTAACCGTTATTAAGATTTGCAAAGTTTTGCATTATCTTCCTCTCAAGATTAGTGTAGTAATTTTTTATGCTACCTTAGCTTCCTTACATCGATCAATGTAAAGGAACCTTGAGAAATAACGAATTATCTATGTACAAGAATCTTATGCCTGTTCACAGCAAAGGAAACAATGTAGGAAAGTCCAAAACTTACAATAATGTCAATCATACCTTTGACAATGTCGTAGGATGTATACAAGATGATAGCCACCATATCTTTGTTATCATTGTACATGGAAAAAACCCTGAGTGTGGAGTCACCACACAAAGAGTAAAATTCACTATCCAAGCAGCTCCTCCATCAAAAGGTCAACCAAAATTAAATCCCATAGACTATAGCCTCATAGATCATTTCAAGAAGACTCCAACCCAAATCTGTATCCTAGAACTCTTAAGGATATCTCTCACACAAAGAGACCTTAGATAAGTCTCATTTATCATCATTCATCCCTACTGACATAGATACTAAACAAATACAAGCTATGGTAGGACATATTGCATCAATTCACCATCTTGTATTCATTGAGAAATACCTCCCATCACAAACATTTCATAATTATACTTTACACCTCAAGGTATTTGTTCACAAGCATAAGATTAAGAGAGTGTTGATAGATGGAGATGCAGGCTTAAAAATCTATACCCTTCAATTGGTCAAACACTTGGGATGCTCTGAGGAAGTATTGAAAGAAGCAAAGGAATAACTATCAATGCATATGATGATAATGAAAGGGACCCAGAAGGAGCCATAAACTTACCCATACAAGTTGGTACCACAACATTTGAAATAACATGTCAAGTTTTAGGCCTTGACTTACGATATAACATCCTTTTGAGCCACCCATGGATCCATACCATGCAAGTCATTTCTTCTACCTATCAACAATGTCTGAATTTTCCATACAATGACAAAGAAGTTACAATGCATGGTGATCCTAAACCCTTATACTGTTGTAAGAGTGTGGAAGATAAATACTATAGATTTCTCCAAGTACCTAAGAATGATGAAGTTCCATCCTCATCTTCTTATGTCAATCCAACAACACTTGTATCAACATCAAAATTCTAACACACATTCTGTACAATCAAGGTACAAATACAAGACAATGGGTGTGGAGACTAAAACCTAAAAGATTCATTTTATGTGGGACAACTACCACTTTATCCTAGAACAAATGGTAAACCCCATCACATTGAGAAAGTATCTAAAAAAATCAAGTTCAAACCAACTACCTTTACAAAATGGGGAGAACTAAATACCGAAGTCATAGATGAAGGAGATCTTTCCAAATAGATATATCATGAAGAACAAGAAAAATATCCTCTTCCTATCGATCTGAGAAGTAGGGATTCTAGTTAATGAATAAAATAGGTTATACAAGAAATGGTGCACTCGATTTGTTAAAAAAGGTATCCATGAATCTATAGCCTTAGAAAAGTGAACAAAGAATAAAGTACTTGGGTATGGCTTACATGACCATGTGACCCCTCTCATTGAGGATGACCCCTCTCATTGAGGATGTCTTTATCGAGAAAATTGAAGCTTCTCCTTGGTTAAACCCATTTGATGATGACAACATCAAAGATTTACCATGTATAACGAACATTCAAAAATTTCTCCATGTACACTATCACTACTACCACATCATTTACCTCCCCTACCTAGAAAAATGGCCTTAAACTTGTTTATCCCCAGCTTATCGATTAGGACCAACAATAAGCAACAATTCTTGATATCTTTCAAAATGAAGCAATCGCATAATTTATGGGGCTTCGAGATGGTATACCATTGGGAGATCATAAAAGTAGGTTTTTACATTGAACATGATACCCAAGTATCCTATGGTGATCATTTTGAATCTTCTAGTTACAAAATCAAAAATCAAAAAATCAAAACACGATTCCCTAGCAAAAATCACAAAGTGGGGCTTTCAAGTCGAGAAAAAGTAAAAACAAAGGACTCATCTAAAGGTGAAAACCTCTTTTGAGGTACCTAAGGATGGAGGATTTTATCTCCCTATTATTTCTATAGATTGACAAATAATAGTTCTTGAAGAAGACATGAAACCAATGAATTTTGAAATAACCAAGCAACCTCAAATGGCATATATGCTACATCCCTTGATGATGAAGAACAAAATAATCTAGAAAAAATCCTAAAGGAATGGAAGATCAATTTTTCTTGGTCATATATTCCAAGGTTGTATACCTCATTGGTAGTACATCATTTGACCATGCATCTAAATGCAAAACCTGTGAAGCAATATATAAGGAAAATGCATCCCCAAATAGCATTATATTTCAAGGTGAAGCTACAAAAATTGTTAGATGTAGGTTTCATAAAACCTATCGATTATCCAAAGTGGGTTTCAAACCTCGTACTAGTATCATAACCCACTAGGGGCATTTGAATATGAATAGATTTTAGAGACTTGAATAAATCATGTCCCAAAGATGATTTTCCACTACCTAACATAGACATCATCATGGATCTTATAGTTGGAAATGAGATACTATCTCTCATGGATGGATTTTCAAGATATAATCAAATAATGGTAGCTAAGGAGGATCAACATATGATAGCATTTACATGCCATGGGGTACCTTATGCTGGAATGTCATGCCCTTCGGTCTTAGAAATTCTAGATCTACATACCAAAGAGCGATGATCGTAATGTTCAATGATATATTTCATAATATTTTGGAAGATTATGTAGATTATATATTGGAAAAATCCATCACAATAAAAGGTCATCTAGAAGTATTAGCTCAAATATTTGACAAGTTGGAGAAGTATCAGGTGAGACTAAATCTAAAGAAATGTTTCTTTAGAGTCGCTTTAGGTAATCTTTTGGGATACATAGTTGAACCGCCAAAAACATGCATTAGGGAAAGAGGATTCCCCGATAGGATCCTAGGGCTTTTTACCTATGAGCTAGGTTGAGGAATAGTGCTCTCTTTTGTACTAAGTGTTCTTGGTGTTCATTCAAATATTAGGGGTTGTGAATAGGTGTGATGTGTGTGGAGTGTGTCTAAGTACAATGAATTGATAAAGGAGACTAACTAAGAATGTAAAACCTAAAGGATGCAACTATGTTTGAAAATACATAATGATATGCAAGTATGTACAAGATAACCTTGGAATGGACATGAAACAAAACAAAAAACTAGAAATGAAAGGTATGCGCCCAGGAATGAGTTCCAGACTGGATTGGAGGCTGGAAATGTTGCTAATGCTGAAATTTAGGCTTGTTGGGACACTTACGCCATTCTGGGCGACCTAGTCCCAAATCTGGAAAACTCCATCGGAGCTTGTTTCTGGAAAATGGGTATCTAGATCTACCAAAATCTTTGAAAATCAAGTTCATTGGGACTAGGTTTCCATTGTCAGCGACTTAGTCCTCTTTTGAATTTTTGAAGATCAAAAAGTGGAAATTTAAGCCATCAATCTGCACTTTCTACTCCTCCAAGTATCTGGCTCCAAAAGTGAAGAATCTGGTTTGTAGGTGTTCTCCAAGCTCCAACTAGGGTTCCTCTAACCTTGAAGAGCTTTGACAAGTTGATGAAGATTCTTCCACTTTGGTTCTTTGCTAAATCTGGATACAAGACCTGCAAATCATACTAAGAGGAAAAACTTGTTGATTTTTAGGGCATGGGGGTTTGCCTTGGTCAAACCCCTTTTGAGTAATCAAACCAAAATGATGAGATAATGTAAGGAAGCATGAAACAAAGAAGTGATGGAGTTTACCTTGCCTTGATGATTGATCTTGAGTTGAAGCAATGGACTATTTAGCCTTTGTATTCTTCTTGAGATATGTCTTGATGACTTAGAATACTCAAACCCTAGCTTGCTTGAGAAGAGTAGTGAGGAAAAGAAGAAGGTAGGAGGAAAAATTAAAATTAGGAGATTAGAGAGTAGGAGATTGAATAGGGTGAAAATGAGGATAAAATCCCTTATTTATACAAGTTGTGCCCTAATTTCTCGAAACTAACACCTTACAAGCTGACGTTAGGGTTTAGGAGACAAAATCCTAAAAGAAATTTGAATTTATTTTTATTTTTATACCACATAGGACTAGGTCGCCCAAGGTGGCGACCTAGTCCAACTAGGAATTTTTGATTGCTTGTCGGGGATTAAGATGTGATTAATGATGTTTTTCGGGATTGTCTTCCAAAACACACTAAATTTTGACCTATAAGTGCATTAAGGGGTCATTATAGCATAAGAAAGGGTTGATTTAATGATGACAAGCCTAGAAAAGTGTGATAAGGAGGTCGGCTTGCCTAGGACTGGATCTTGGCACCAAACCGTAACATCAAAGTCGAATCGCGAACCTATTAATGAAGCAAATTCGATAAAACAACAACTAGTACCATAAAGGAGAGGCCATAAACTAGAGAGTCTCGCCCAATTGGACAGATCGTTTAGAGTAGCTGAAATCACTGAATTCGAAGTTGCTTGATCAAGTAAAGAGGATTCTATAGGATTTATCGCCGGCTTTAGATTTAGATCATTTTCTACTCACCTTTTACCACTCCAAAATTTGGGAGTTAAGACCATTCCAATGCTCCTTTTCTCCATGCATAAACTAAACCAAAAATTAAGATAATCACAAAAATAAAAGCTTCTATAAATGTAAATAGACCCAAAATATCAAAACTCATAGCCCACAAATGGTGAAGAATAAGAATGATGAAGGAGGTGGTCAAGCCCCTAGGATTCAAGATTCTAAGTCAAACCGACATCATTGCAAGACGACACATTCAAGGGTGAATGATATGCAGAAAAACAAGATACATGATCATGCAATGACAAGAACTAAAAGGGAGAGAAAGAGAATGCTGAAAATTTAGATCAAGCTTCGACCGTTTGTCTAGCTAGTTGTGGATCAGATCTAGGTTGTTTGTCAAAAGACAAGATGATGTACTCACTCTAGGGCGATGATAATTTTGGTTGTCCATCAGGTGAGAAGGCCCAAAAGGGTGAGAAAAATACACATGGTTGGCATGTAATCACACACACATAATGGTGGCTATGGGGAAATTCATGTTATTGGATGGGCTTCCCGCTCAAACCATACCAAAGTTATACCTCCTGATAACTTTAATAAGGTGCCACAAAATAAAATGACTTTTGAAATGGTGATGTAAGGAGTGTTCAAAGGGATTTTGATTTTTTTCGTGCAATGTCTCATCTTAAGGAACATCATGTGTAATGTCTCCAAGAGAGGAAGAGTGCGAGTGCAAATGGTCTCATCTTTTTTGTAAGAGAGGACAAGTGCAATGTTTCATCATGGGAAACATTGTACCTAATGTTTCCAAGAGAGAGGATCGCAAGAAAAATAAAATCGCACAATGAAATGTGAGTTTCGATGTATTCCCCCACTTTAAAGTGGTTGCTAACACCATTATTGTGAGCAAGTTCTTTAAAGTAGAAGAAGAAGATATGAGAGCTTGTTTGGAAATCCCTATGTCGATTCATATGTTTCTGATAAGTTGTGTCATGAAAAAGGGGTGTATGTCACATGCAAGTCAACTTAAGACATGTCTTCCACATCCCAAGCTTGTTCTTATACGTTCATGAAATTTTAATGACTATTCAAGAGAGACAATGACAAGTGAAATATGAGGGAAGAGGCTAACTAAGCCCTTGCCCCCACTTAGTGCAGGACAAGAGTGAGCCAAAAGGATTGGGGAAATGTAAGGTAGAGTGAAAATAAATATCTATTAGAGGAATTAGGTTCCCCCACATAAGATAGAGCACCAAGCTCCTTAAGAGTTTGAATTTTACTACTCAAGGGGCCTTGCATTCATTAGTGTGGTGACCATGAACTCGATGCTAGGCATAAAAGGAATGTTTGTTGCAACATTTCTTTCGAGTTCTTGGAGGAAGGGATATCAAGTGATCTTGGAGGAGGCTCAACAAGATACCCTCTTGATCAAGGGGAGGAGGTGATCCTTTGGTGTGGAACAAAGAAGTGTCTTTCTTAGTATAGGACGTCATACTTACACAAGGTGCTATAGATTGTGAGATTTTTTATACTCCTTTAGAGGAGTGTGTAAAATCCAAATCAGTAGTGGGTTGCAAGATTACATTGGAATTAAGCGAAGAGTTCTTTGTTTGTTTCAATTGTTGCAAAGGATTGCTATCTAAGGTTGGGTTAGAAGGGTGGTTTGGGATGGTGTTGGTGGGAGGTGAAGGTTTTATGATTTCAATGAAAGGAAAAAATCAAAGACCATGATTAGTTGTCTATGTGGGAGGCTCAAGAGGGTTGTGGATACCTTTTTAGTTAGCACCACATCCTTTTCCACTATAGCCAAGTTGTTTCAGGAGCCCATAACCTTTTCCATAGATATTTTTCAATGCTTTTGGATTGGGTGAGATTTCGTTGTTTGCATTGGTGGCTAAAGTAGTTGAGGTGGATGTTGTTGAAGGATCTTTCGAGTCTTGTGTTGACAAGATTGTGGTTCCCTTTTCAGAGTCTTTGTTGGTGATCTTGGATTCTCTTAGTAAAGGAGGTGTGAAGTCTAAGGAACCCTGGTCATTGCCTAAGGGTTTTGGTTGTACGGGTTCCACTTGTTTGGTGGGTGTTGAAGTGGTGAAGGGTTTGGATTTGTTTTTCTCAAGTTGTAAGACACTATAAGGCTCAGGATCAGCATCAAGTGTGTACACTTTATTGTTGTAGATGTACTTCATCTTACAATAAAGAATGGAAGGCACCCCATTCATTGCATGAATCTATGGCATGCCTAAAATGAAATTATATGAATTTCATTTGGCATAACATGGATTGGTATGTCTAATGTGTCCATTCCAACTATAAGATTCAAAGTGATCACACCAAGGGGATTTTGTCCTACACTGTCAAATCCACTGATAGATAAGGAGGTAGATTGAATGTTTGATTTATCGATATGGAGCCTATCCAAGAGATTGACACTACACACATTAACAACGAAGCAATTATGAACCAAGGTTTACTTGATCCCTATGTGTTTGTATTGAGATATGATTACAAGGGCTTCAACTTGTTTTTGCATAGCCAAAGGAGGGAGCTCACTTTGGTGGAAAACAATGTCAGCATTCAAGCCTTAAATCATAGTTGTTATGTCATTTGTTCGCACATTATAAGGGATAGGAATTTGTTGTAAGGCATTCTACATCATGTTGTGATAATGAGGGGAGGCTTGAATAAGATCCCATAAGAATATTTTAGCAGGAATATTCCTTAGTTGGTCAACAAGGTCATACTCCCTAATGAGTGAATTTAAGTGAGGGGCAGCAAGTAATATAGGAGGGGATGAATGTAAGGGTGTTCAGGTTGGTTGTTGTGAGCATGGGTTGTTTGAAGTATAATGTGTGTGAGCAATGGTATTATAACTCGGTTGTTGTGACACATTATGCTTAGGTGGGTAGATAATTAATTTGGGTTCAGGTTTGCTTGAAGGTGGATAAAGGATGGGTTGAGGTTGAATAATATTAACATCCCTGAGGGAAGGAGAGTTTAGCATAGGCTCTGCAGCTTCTTGTAAGGGCGTAATATTATTATTTTCAATGTTATTCTCATCTTGCATCATGGTATCCTCCCTAGGAGGAGAGATTTTAGGATAACTACAAGCCTCATGTTCGTGATATGTAAGGATTGGTTCTTCTAAAATGACTTTGTCACAAGTAGGGGAATGATCCATGAGAGGGTTATCACTAGTGGGATGATTAGGAAATGGGTCTATTTGATTTTATTGTTGTTCTAAGGTCTCTTTCGCTTGTTCCATACTATCTACCCTAGTAGGAGAGCTAGCTTCATCACATGTAGTGGAGGAATCAAAGGAAGGACCACTATGAGGTTCAAATAGATTATCCCAAATGGTAGGAGCATGAGGGAAAGGAGGGTCAAGAGTCTCATGACTCTTGGGAAAGGTATCTTATAACACAATCCTATCATCTTTGCATCGAGGGGGGACATTAGAAGAAGGAAAATTTTGATGGTTATGGTTAGGGAGAAATGTTTGTTGTTTAATTTTTTGCAAAGGGGGATGAGTAGAGAGACAATCAAGACCCTCAATACTTGTATCTTCTTGCAAGAAAATACCTTCATCACTAATAAGAGAGGTATAGGGAGAAGAAAAAGTATGAGTGTTATGATTTTCAACACAAATATCCTCATCGAGGGGTAATGTAATGTTAAGAATTGTGTCAATGGTTTGGTTATTAACATGTTATTTAATGAATTCATTATTGTAATCTACATTGAACTCATAAGAAGGAATGTTATATTTATGCAATCCATTTGAAACCAAATCAAAGCCACATCTTTTAAAAGAAAACATGGTATGAAGAGAAGGGAAAGAGAATGCAATGTAATGATTTAAACTAAAATTTTGAAATGAAATTTTTCAAATGGGAAACAAGGTAATTTTTTTATTACACTATGCAACAATCTAAAAAAGAAATGTAGTATATAAAAAATTGAAACTAAGAAATGCATGAAATGGGATAATTTATGCTAGATTTAATGAAATGGTTCCTACAGAAAGACAACCCGGTTGATACAGATAAGTAATGGCACAAAACAGAAGCTTAAAAATAAGGTTTTCAACTCTGTAAAAGGCAATTTCAGGGGCCTAAAGGGACTAGGTCGCCCAGGGTGGTGACTTAGTCCTGCTGGTGGTTTTTTTCAATTTTTGTAGAAGATTTTGATGGGTGTAGGTGGTTTTTGTATTTTATAATAAAGATCTAAGATGAAAATGCAAAATTTCAGAAATTTTTATTGTTTTAAGATGCAAAAATGCAACCTATATGCACTTTCACTAATGCAAAATTTGAAACCCTAGAATACAATTTAAACAATGCAAAATGAAATGCAAGCTAATTCTAGGACAATGAAGGACTCTAAACTAGAAAGGAATGGTATTCAAAGGTTGGGTTCATCAAAAGGAGCCGCCAAAACATGCATTAGGGAAAGAGGATTCCCCAATAGGCTCCTAGGTTTTTTCACCTAGAAGTTAGGTTGAGGAATAGTGCTCTCTTTCACACTAGTTGTTCTTGGTGTTCATTCAAATATTAGGGGTTGTGAATAGGTGTGATGTGTGTGGAGTGTGTCTAAGTACAATGAACTAATAAAGGAGACTAAGTAAGAATGTAAAACCTAAAGGATGCAACTATGTTTGAAAATACATAATGATATGCAAGTATGTACAAGATGACCTAGGAATGGACATGAAACAAAACAAAAACTAGAAATGAAAGGTGTGCACCTGGGAATGAGTTACAGACTAGATTGGAGGTTGGAAATTTTGCTAATGCTAAAATAGGCCTGTTGGGACACTTATGCCATTTTGGGCAACCTAGTCCCAGATCTGGAAAATTGTATTGAAGCATGTTTCTACCAAATGGGTATCTAGATCTACCAAAATCTCAAGAAAGCAAGTTCAAGGGGACTAGGTCACCATCTTTGGCGACTTAGTCCTCTTATGATTTTTTGAAGATCGGAAAGTGGAAATGGAAGCCATCAGTCTGCACTTTTTGCTCCTCCAGGTATCTGGTTCCGAAAGTGAAGAATCTAGTCTGTAGGTGTTCTCCAAGCTCCAACTAGGTTTCCTCCAACCTTGAAGATCTTTGACAAGTTGATGAAAATTCTTCCACCTTGGCTATTTGCTAAATTTGCATACAAGACCTTTAAATCACACTAAGAGGAAAAATTTGTTGATTGTTAGGGCATGGGGGTTTTCCTTGGTCAAACCCCTTTTGAGTAATCAAACCAAAATGATGAGATAATGTAAGGAAGCATGAAAAAAAATATTGATGGAGTTTACCTTTCCTTGATGATTGATCTTGAGTTGCAGCAATGGAGGATTTAGCCTTTGGATGCTTCTTGAGAGATGTCTTGATGACTTAAAATACTCAAACCCTAGCTTGCTTGAGAAGAATGGTGAGGAAAAGAAGAAGATAGGAGGAAAAATGAAACTTAGGAGATTAGAGAGTAGGAGATTGAATAGGGTGAAAATGAGGATAAAAACCCTAATTTATACAAGTTGTGCTCTAATTTCCCAAAAATAACACCTTACAAGCCAACCTTAGGGCTTAGGAGACAAAATCTTGAAAGAAATTTGAATTAATTTTGATTTTTATGCCACATGGGATTAGGTTGCCCAAGGTGGCAACCTAGTCCACCTGGGCATTTTTTATTGTTTTTCGGTGATTAAGATGTGACTAATGATGTTTGTTAGGATTGTCTTCGAAACAGACTAAATTTGTACCTATAAGTGCATTAAGCGGTCATTATATCATAAGAAAGGGTTGATTTAGTGATGACAAACCTAGAAAAAACTAAGGATTAGATACAACATCTTACAACACTTTAGACTAAGGCTTGGAAAGGGGTTATTTAGGTGAATTATGATGAAAGGGGCCTAAAAAAGTGAGGAAATTTGTTACAACAATTCACAATACCTTTGCAAGACACCTTAGAATCTAAGAAAAATTAGGTCAAAAACCACAAGAAAGGGCCCAAATGAGTGAAAAGTGTCAAGGTTACACTTTTTGGTGACAAAATAGTATCATGAAGGGGAACTAATGTGGACCCTACCAAAGTTAAAGCTATCATTGACATGTTGACACCTAAAACACTTAAGAAACTTAGAAGTTTACAAGGGAAACTACAATCTATCAGGAGATTCATTGCACAATTGGTCAAGAAATTGTTGGTATGTGGCGACTGATCATGCTATAATATACACTCTTTAGTAATTTACACTCTTCATGTATCCTCATCGGGGTCCGGGGTCGGGCCGAGCCTCGAGCAGGGGTTTGGGGGTGGTAGCCCCTAAAAATCAAGGGTTCAGGGGCGGCAACCCTTGAGGAAATTTTTATTTTCACCTTTTTCGCTTCGTCACTGAAAAAGAAAAAAGCCTACTTTGTAAACCCTAATTTCTGGAAGCTTCTAAAAGCTTGTTATAAGCGGTTGGGATGGGAAGTTTTAGCATGGAATTATTCACGATATTGTAATATGTTTTTCACTGGATAATAAAATCTTTGGATGGTTGCGGTTTTGTAGATTTAACCTAGTGTTGTCTAGTTTTGGATCTAATTTTTTGTGTTTTTTATTTCTCTATTTTATTGATCAAATCTTCATTTAACTTGTTAGATATATGCCTTCTAAGCCTAACAAGTGGTATCAGAAAAAGGTTGTGTTCGGTTATCATCTACAGGAAGGTCTCACAGTTGAGTGGGATTCTCACGGTTTTGTGGGAGTCTCACGGTTGAGTGGGAGTCTCACGATTGAGTGGGAGAAATGCCAGATGAAGGTAAGTTGAAGTTGAGAAGTTCAATGGGAAGAACTATCAGTTATGGAAGATACAGATGGAGGACTACCTCTATCAGAAGGATTTATGGTGGCCATTGGAAGGGAAAACAAAGAAACCTTCAGCAATGTTTGATGAGGACTCGGATATTTTGGACAGAAAGGCACTTAGCAGTATTCATTTATGTCTGGCACAATCGGTGGCGTTCAATATTACAAAAGAAAAGACAACGCAAGAGTTGATGGAAACCCTGGAAAAGTTATATGAAAAGTCTTCTGCTTCGAATAAGGTATTTCTCATGAAGCGTTTATTTAATATGAAAATGGTAGAAGGTGGGTTAGTCATTGATCATTTAAATGAGTTTAATAAAATTACCAGTCAATTAACTTCTGTAAATGTAAACTTTGATGAAGAAGTTAGGGCTATTTTGGTTTTATGTTCTTTTCTTGAAAGTTGGAATATCTTGGTAATATTTGTTAGTAATTTTGTTTTTGGTTTGAATACATTGAAATTTCATGATGTTGTTGCTGTTATTTTGAGTGAGGAAATTCATAGGAAAAGCTCAGGTGGAACATCCACATCAAGCAGTGTTTTGAATGCAGAAAGCAGGGGCAGAACAAAAGAGAGAGGAAATAATTCTGGAAGTCATGGGAAGTCACGAGGAAAATCAAAAGGAAGAAGGTCCCAATCTAGAGATAAGAGTGATTGTTGGTACTGTGGTAAGCCGGGTCATTTAAAGAAAGATTGTTGGTCTCAGAAAAATAAAGGAGACAAAAAGGTAGGAAATAAAGAGGCAAATGTGGTAAGTAATAAATCTGATGAGGATACTTTGATTCTTTCCCTTGACAATGTTGATGATTCTTGGGTGTTAGATTCAGGGGCTTCATTTCATGCTATGCCCCCATAGAAATTATTTTTTTGACTATGTCCAAGGGGATTTTGGGTTGGGTTATTTGGGAGGTAACGAACCCTGTCATATTGTTGGAAAGGGAAGAATCAAAATTAAGTTTAAGAATGAGAATCAATGGCTACTACATGAGGTAAAGCATGTTCTAAAGTTAAGAAGAAATTTAATTTCAGCAGGGCAACTAGATGATGAAGGTTGTGTTGTTACATTTAGTGATAAAAATTGGAAGGTTAAAAAAGGTTCCTTATTTCCAGAAAAAGGTGTGAAAGTAGGCACCTTATATCTTTGTACAGGTCATACTATTCCTTCTACTTTAGCTATTGTAGATAAAAATCAATGCTCAGGAATAGTTGTTGTAGTTCAGCAGGCAAAAAATCAGATAGTTGTTGTGGATTATGAATCAGCACTATGGCATAATAGATTTGGGCATATGAGTGCAAAAAGTATGAAATTACTTCATTCAAAGAATGTTTTACCAGGTCTAAAATGTGTCAATATGGATTTTTGTGAAAGTTGTGTTTATGGAAAACAAAAGAGAGTTAGTTCTTTCAAAGATGGGAAACAAAAAAAAATGAGAAATTGGAGCTTGTGCATACGGATGTATGGGGACCAACTCAGGTATCTTCTCTCAGTGGCTCTTGGTATTATGTTGCATTCATTAATGATGCAACTAGGAAAGTATGGATTTATTTCTTTAGGCATAAATCTGATGTATTTGAAACTTTTAAAAAATGGAGACGCTTGGTTGAGAATGAGATGGGTAAAAAGTTAAAATGTTTCAGATCTGATAATGGTGGTGAATATTGTAGCAAAGAGTTTGAATATTATTGTTCCTCTAATAGTATTTGTAAGCATAAAATGGTTCCAAGGACTCCACGGGAAAATGGAGTGGTTGAGCGTATGAATAGAACAATAATGGAGTATGCACGGACTATGATATTACATTTTGGGTTGCCTTTAAACATGTGGGCAGAGGGTATAAATACTGTTGTATACTTAATTAATAGAGGTCCCTCTAATCCTTTGGGTTGTGGTATTTCAGAGGAAGCATGGACAAGAAAGAAGGTGAGTTATTCTTTTCTCAAAACCTTCGATTGTGAAGCATTTGCACACGTAGATTCTGAAAATAGAACCAAGCTTGATGCAAAATAAAAGAAATGTATGTTTGTTGGATATGGAATAGATGAATTTGGTTATAGGCTTTGGGATTTTGAAAATAAGAAAATTGTGAAAAGCAAGGGATGTCATATTCAAAGAGAAAGTGTTGTACAAAGATCAATTGCAGCAACATGAGAAGAAACAAAATGATTATGCAGTGTTTTATGATACTCCAAACAATGATGTTCCAGTGGTTCTTCATGCTCCACAACAACAGAAACAAAAAATACCACAAACTCCATTGAATGTTAGACGATCTTCAAGGATAAGTAGACCTCTGAAAATATTTTCTCCCTCTTTGTATTCTATTTTATTAATTGATGTTGGTGAACCAAATTGTTATGATGAAGCTATGCAGGTGGATACCAAGGTTCAATGGGAGAATGGAATGGAAGAAGAAATGGACTCCTTGCTACAAAATCAAACTTTGGAATTATGCAAGTTACCTGCAGGTAAAAAGGTTTTACCAAACAAATGGATTTATAGGCTAAAAGAAGAGGATGGAGGCAAGAAAAGATTTAAAGTCAGATTAGTTGTAAAGGGATTTGCATAGAAAAAGGGTATTGGTTTTGATGAAATTTTTTCTCTAGTTGTTAAAATGACTTCTATTCGTACTGTTTTAAGTATTGTGGCTACTGAAGATTTGAATTTAGAATAATTTGGTGTTAAAACTTCCTTTCTCCATGGTGATTTGGAAGAAAAAATATATATGAAACAGTCATAAGGATTTGAGGTCAAAGGTAAGGAGAAACTAGTGTGCAAATTGAAGAAAAATTTATATGGCTTGAAGCAAGCACCTCAACAATGGTATATTAAATTTGATAGTTTTATGGTTGAGCAAGGCTACAACAGGTGTAATTTAGACCATTGTGTTTACTTTAAAAGGTTATTTGAAGATAGCTATATTATTTTATGTTTATATGTTGATGATATACTTGTAGCAGGGTCTAACATGGATCACATAAAGGAGTTAAAATAGCAATTAAAAAATTAATTTGCTATGAAGGATTTGGGGGCAGCAAAACAAATCCTTGGTATGAAGATTACAACAGATAGGAAAAATATAAAATTGTTTCTATCTCAAGCTAATTATGTTGAAAAGGTGTTGCAAAGATTTCATAGAGAGAATGCAAAAAATTTCAGCACACCTTTCCCAAGTCATGTCAAATTGAGTCATGTCAAATTGACTAAGGATATGTGTCCAAAGACACTAGAGGAGGAAGGAAAAAATTTCAAGGTATCATATGATTCAGCTCTAGGCAGAGTAATGTATGCCATGGTATGCACGAGACTGGATATTGTACATGTCGTAGGATTTGTTAGTAGGTATATGATTCATCTTGGAGTTGAACATTGGAATGCGATAAAATGGATTATCAAGGACTTGAGAGGTACATCCAATAAATGTTTATGTTTTGGGGGATCTAATACAGATTTAAAAGGCTATGTTGACTCAAATTTGGTAGGGGATATAGATACCAAGTGGAGTACCATAGGTTATGTATTTACAGTTGGTGGGACATCAGTTAGTTGGATTTCTCAATTACAAAAGGTGGTTGCTTTATCCACCACAGAGGCAGAGTATGTTGTGCAACAGATTCAGCAAAGAAGATGATATGGCTGAAAATTTTCATGGAAGAGTTCGGCAAACAACAAGCTAAAAATCACTTGTTTACAGACAACCAGAGTGTTATACATCTTGCAAAGAATTTTTTCTTGCACTCTAAGACCAAACACATACAATTGAGATATCATTTCATTCAGTCGGTCTTGGAGGATGGATAGATAAAGTTGGAAAAGATACATACAGATGCCAATCCAGTAGATATGTTTACAAAGGCAGTGACAAGGGAGAAGTTGAGCTCCTCTTCAACTTCGGTTGGTCTTCATGGTTAAAAGTATAACAAAGTAGCAAGGTCCAAGGTGCTTATTTCCAGTGGGAGCTATAAATGCAATGGTCTCAACCAGGATCAGTCTCCAAGTGGGAGATTGTGTTGGTGTGGAGCCTGATTAGTCTCCAAGTGAGATATTGTTGGTATGTGGCGACTGATCATGCTATACGGTACACTCTTTAGTATTGTACACTCTTCATATATCCTCGTCGAGGTCTGGGGCTAGGTCGGGCCCTGGGTGGGGGTTTAGGGGTGGCAGCCCCTGAAAAGTGGGGGTTCAGGGGCGGTAGCCCCCAAGGAAAAAACTTTTTCCACTTTTTTTTGCTTCGTCACCGAAAAAGAAAAAATCGACTTTATAAACCCTAATTTCTAGAAGCTTCTAAAAGCTTGTTATAAGCGGTTGGGATGGGGAGTTGTAGCATGGCATTATTCACGATATTGTAATATGTTTTTCACTAGATAATAAAATCTTTGGATGGCTGCGGTTTTGTGGATGTAGCCCAGATTGGGTGAACCACATTAAATTATCTGTGTTGTCTTGTTTTTGCTATAATTTTTTGTGTGTTTTATTTCTCTATTTTATTGATCAAATTTGCATTTAACTTGTTAGGTATCTGCCTTCTAACCCTAATGAAAATTTCATCCCTTTACACACCTTCTCCATAAGGGTGTATCCTTCAAATGGGGTCATAATTGCCAACAAGCCTTTCAGTATTTTAAGAACTACCTTGCATCACCTCCAGTCTCAATGCCACAAGTTGCAAACAAACCCTTGATATTGTATATCACAATGACTTCAACAGCATTAGGATCTCTCCTAACACAACATGATGAATCAAGAAAATAAAGAGCCATATATTACATCAGCATGACCTTAGTTGGATACAAGCTTAATTACACCCCTTTTGAAAGAGCTTGTGTAGTAGTAGCTTTCGCTTCTCAAAAGATATGACACTACATGTTTATCCATCGAGTCAAGCTTATTTATAAGGTTGATCCATTGAAATATATATTATCAAAGGCAACTCTCATAGGCCACATGGCTAAATGGGTTATGATCCTAAGTGAGTTCAACATTGAGTATGTGGATCGAAATGTGATTAAAGGATATGCCATAGAGGATAAATTAGTTATATGCTAAAAACTTGTTGGTGTTTGAATTTATAGATGAAGCAGTGTTCACCATCATGATGACAAACATGTGGAAGCTATATTTTTATGGTTCCCATACACAACATGAGTCGAGAGCAATAATCTTATTCATCACCCCCCAAGGTGATTATATTTTGAAATCATACATGATAGCTTTTCCATGCACAAATAACATAGCAGAGTATGAATCCCTCATTACAAGGTTAAGAATGGCTATTCAATAGAAAATCCAAGAACTCTGAATCTATGGTAATTCCCAACTAGTGGTAAGATAAATGAATGATGACTACCAAGCTAAAGATAATAAGTTAATACATTACAAAAGAATGGTGGATAGCTTTAAAGAATACTTCATATTCATCACCTTTGAGTAGATTCCAAGAGTTATCAACAAATCAATAGATGCAATGGTAACCATTGGATCTTTATTAGACATTTTGCATAACAACCTAAAATGTGAATTTCTCATGGAGTAGCTTCTCATACTAGCTTTTGATATTCTCGAATTAGAATTTGTGTGCAAAGTTATTGGTTTTGGTTCCCCTTGGTAACATGATATCTACATATACCTTCATAATGGTTTACTTCCATCTGACCTTACTAATAACCTTCATAAAAAATTTATCCATTGATCCTCTCACTTCGTCATCATTAGTGATACCCTTTATCAAAGAATTCTAAGTCATGCAGTACTACTCAGATGTCTTAACCTAGAAGAAGCTTTGACTACCTTAAAAGAGATTATGTGTTCTCTGTAAGAGTAGCGAGGAAGATTCCCTCACATGTTCTTCTAGTGCCCTTTTTTCTCAAGAGATTTGGCATCTTTGGTGGGAGGTTTGGAACCATGCTTGTGTTGATGCCTCTTCTTTGGTTGATTTATGGGCTAGCTTGGGTAGGCCTCTTGCACAAATCTCTTTTCTTAAGATTCCTTGGATTAATGGTCCTACTTTGATTATCTAGAATCTATGGTTGGAAAGGAATCAAAGGATATTTCAGGGTGCACATATGGTAGCAATCCAATTATGGAAAAAGATCCTTACTAGGGTTCAGGAAACCATTGTTCTTAAATGTGACTTGTCTAATACAATGGATATGGGTTATGTGAGTATCATAGTGGATTGGGCCTCCCTATTGGCAGACGACCTCATCTTGCTAAGAAGAAAATTCAGCAGGAGGGTAGGTGGTTGCCCTCACCTAGAGGTATCCTAAAAGTAAATACTAATGGGTCCTCGAGGGGGGACACTGGACATGCAAGAATTGGTGGTATTGGCAGAGACAATGGTGGTGGTGTGGTTTTTCTCTTCTATCTGTATAAAGGGCAGCAAACCAATAATCTTATGGAGGCCCTGGCTATTCTTTAGGCTGTGGAAAGAGGGTGCTCTATGGGTTGGAGGCAGATTATTTGTGAATCTGATTCTCAAATTGTTGTGGATATGCTAAATGATTAGAGGTTGGAAGGAGCTAGTTGGTAGTTGGCCTTGGTGGTAAAGAAGGTGTTGAGCTTGAGTAGTTCTTTAGAGTGTATTTGTTTTCGACATATTCCTAGGGAGTAGAATAGAGCAGCAGATTGTTTGGCCAAGTGGGCTTCGGAGCATGAGGAAGGGTGGGATGTTAGTGATTGGGGCCATTTACCTTGGGATTCGGTGATCGCCCTAGAAAGGATTCTTTTGGATGACAATAATATGTAGTTGGCTATGCTTGGGGTTCCTTTGGGTTGCCCTTGTTACTTCCTGACTTTTTTGTAATTCTTTGTTTTCTTCAATAAAAAATTTACCCCCTTTTTATTAAAAAAAATACATTTATAGTGTTTGTCAATCACCAAATGCCCTAGGACCTTTTGTAAGAAAGTTGTTTGAACTTCTATCATGGAAAAAATATTTCTATTACTACTTATTTAAAGCATTTACATATTTGTTTTCTTTACCTTTGATCTACTCAATCTCAAATTCATACACTCAAAAAACTTGATATGGCAATGTCGAAGTGCATTTATATTGAGTTGGACAAGAAAATGCATTGAATTCTAATTGATATATCTTCAACTCAAAAAGTTTCTCTAGCAAAAAAAGATCACCATTTTTGCAATGTGTATAATTGTAGCTAACTCGAGGTTATGCTAAGCATATTTCATCTCATGTTCTTGAGTTTCTAAGACTCATATGCTAAATTAGCACCATCGTGGCCTAATACTTCCTTGTTCCCCTCAACAAATTCATCCTTCACTAAAAAAAGCTCTTATTTGGATTTGATACCCTCAAGATTGGTGTTGATGAGCTCTTATTTGGATTTGATACCCTCAAGATTGGTGCTGATGTGATCTTATTAAACGGCTAAAAAATCTTCTTTGGACATTATTGTCCGCTTGAACTTCTCACTCTTCCATCATAAAGAGCTAACAAAGTTCACAATCTTAAGAAATTTTAAATCATGGACTTCCAATTATACTCTCTTAAGCCCATAAAATTACACATCTTATGATCTACATTCTTGAGTGCTAGCCATTCCAAGATTGTACTAAAATCCCTTCTACTTATATAATATGACTTAAATAATGTAGCTTGTGTTTAAAGAAAACACATTTTGACAACTTTTCATACAATGTCTCTAAATTACTAACGTTCGATGATGCAAATTCTCTTTCATCCCATGAATAGATGAATAAGACATCAAGGAAAACCAAACCAAGCCTTTCCAATTGATCCTGAATACAATGTTCATAAACTTCATGAAGGTTGTAGGTGTATTTGAAAGTCCAAACAAAAACACTAAACTCATGATGGCATTAGCATTTTTATAAGATTTTTCAAAACATCTTTCCTTATTCTACAATTGACAGTATTTGGATCTCAAATCTATCTTAAAATGGACTATTGATCTTCTCATCTACCTTGCATGAGATACTATTCTTGGTCATTGTATTGTTAAGCATAAGCATACACCAGTCTATTAAAAATGCAAGGTACAATCCTTATTTACAATAAGTACCAGTGCTCCCCAAGGGTATACAGTAAGTCTTATAAGACCTTTGACCAGCAACTCCAACAATAGCACCTAAAATTGAATATTATTGACTCGTTATACAAGATGGTTCCTTTGACAAAGTTTTGTTTTTGGTAAGAGGTCAATAGGAAAGTCAAAACTTCCTCTCTTAACTCTTCTAGGAATGGATGGCCCTCAAAGGTGGAATCTTCTCACCCTCTACTTCCCTTATATGCATTGCATATATACTTGTCTATTCCTTTAGCTGCATATCTGAAATCTACCTCAAACGGAATGGTCATTGCACTATTTGAACCAAAGACTCGATGGCCTTCAACTTCAATGCACTCCAAGCTCTTCGCAGAACAATCAACTTGTGCTTTGCTCTGGCTCAAGTAATTGGTTCGTGGGATCACATAGAAATTTGCCAAGGTAACCATCTCCAATGCTATAGGATTATTAACGTCTCCCAAATGGTTGTCCTTGTTATCGACTTCATTTTTTCTAGACAACTAGACTTCACACAAGACTTCCACTTGCTTTGAATAACCATGTAGTTCAAAACACTAAATACATCTCAATCAATCAAAACTTGCCCCCATCTCGACTACAGATTATTATAATTTGCTAGTTTAGTTGATCTTATATCTATAGATACACCAGTGGCAGCCAAATTTTGAAAGCAACCCATAGGGTTACTCATCAAATGAACAGAAGTGGATCTACACCACTTCTATTGATGTAGGATCCAAATGATTGGCAAAATGGTCTGTATCTTCACCAAGTATATCCTACTTTAACATTATATTAAAATTAAAACAACTAATACATTTGACTTGCATTGGTGACTATTTTTTATTCGTTAACATTCCATTTGGCTGGCATTGGTACATCTATTTTTATTCATTTGATGAATAATGTTGAAGCCTTGTATTCTTTTTCCAGATGACAAAAGGCAAAAAGTTTCATCTTTAAAAATAGCGATTGTGGAAACAGTGCCAAAAATTTGTTCATATTGATTACAGCATGGCTAACATTCAGAAATAGAGTAGTGCAAAGATGATCCTACTAAGTCTTAACAGTGCAATATTAGCCAATGGTACAATTTCCCCTCAAGAAAGACATTAAGATTTGTTCTCTGGTGCAAATGGTATACAACAATACAACTTCGTACAAATTTCAGCTTTTTTTATTCATATTGTTTACATAAATGACAAATTGCAACTTTTTTACTGTTTTTTAATTAATTTTTCAGCTATAATTTTTTACATATTATTTTAATTGGTCACCCTGTCCTCAAAATTAAAAAAGTCCTGGAAACTCTGAGAAACACAAGTTTAGAAAGAAAGTCAAAGTTGAGGACTGAATTGCACGTACAATCATGTGAACCAGGTTGATTGGAAAATAAATCAGATCACCAAAAATGACTTCACTGCAAAACTAACTTCACTTAAAAGGCCCATAAGACATGGAAAAAATAGCAATTACAAGCTTGAGAGGGCCCACACGACATGACATCCAGACTCCTGGTGGAGGGGAGTCTGCTACCAAATCAACCTGGGACCTTGTACCCCATAGCCTGCTTCAAGATTGGGAAAGATTTCGATGCATGTAATGCTTCATAGATTACCACTTTCTCACAGTTGTTATCTGTATGGAGTTATTCAGTGCATACACCCAAAACACACAATGAATATTATCTGAAAATAAACATTATTCCAGAATAGAGATATGATCAGAAAAAAGGTTTAACTTCATTGTTTCTTTAAATCGTGTACCCAAATCTGCTACACTCAGATGCTTTATTTGCTCCTTGGAATTCATCTATTTACCGCATGTTTTTATTTGCTTTCCTAGCAGCTATAATTTGTAAAATGAAAAATGTCTCATAAGCTGAAAGATGTCTTGAAACGATTAATTAAGACATTTTGGAATAGCTTTATACAAAGCATACTGCTGGATATATTTCAGTTTGTGTTAAAGAACAATACAATCCAGAAGAATGTAATGAGAGGTTTGGAACAAGCACATGGAAACCCAATAAGGATTTCAATCAAAACTCGGAACATGCAACATCAGTGAACCAGTCTCTTTAAACTGGAACCAAAACTGGCATTGCTTTCCCTGCTAATGAAACCCCATTTATGAGCCCCAGTTGAGAACTAGTAGAAAGTAGACAAATTGGTTGCACATTTTAAATGCCAGGTATATACTCTAGTAGCATTTTGAAGTCAACCAACCTTTCTATATTCAATGGATTATTAGCTACTTTGTTGGTAAAGGTCATATACTACACCAGAAAAGGTAAACCACTTCCATGATTAGTTCGGTAAATCAAAACCCCTCCATGTTACACGAAACAAATTACCTTCACTATAATACAGAGCTTGCTGACATGTATATTATATATCTCAAGTTTCCATGATTTGATTACCAGGGAAGATGAAGAAATGTAAATTAATAACCATGACCTATATATGATGTAAATTAAACCTTTCAATAAATTGCAAATCTGTTATTTGGGATTTTATTCCAGCAAATCGTTGATATTCATCGAACACTGATGCCAAGCACCAATTCTGTACTTTGCGTAAGCATGCTACCAAACAACTTGTAGGACGCTGCGTGAATTCAATTTGTTAGCATGTTCTGGGTATGAAAATAAGATTGTGAAATAAAAACTCAAGGTGCACTAATATCTTGTTTTTACAACCTAGCCAATCATCCAAACAACTTTTTTAAAGAAAGCTAAAAACATTATTTCCCAAATTAATCATACACACCTTCCCTCTTTTGCAATGAATTAGCACAGGATGGTTTCTTAAATCTGAATAAAAATAAAGCGGAGGACTAAATTCAATAACAAAAAAAAGTGGAAAATTTTATTCAAGATACATTCTAAAATAAAATAGCATATTACTCCTGCTGTATCAATCATACCGAGTAGAATCTTCAATGCTTCACATATGACATCCTCAGAAATACCCATTGTAGAACCCTGCCAATCATAACATTATCTTGAAGATGGTGAAAATTTGATTATCATCTACTTATGGTGAAGAATTTTTTTTTAAAAACACAGGTGAAAAAGTAATGATAAAAAAATTAGACGAGGACCAAGAGCTAGAAACCATATGTCAAGAAAGGTATCAGTGCCAACATTAATAATGCAATCTCTCCAGAATTCATAACCAAAAAAAATTACAGCGAAAGTTAGCAAAACATGCATCAAAAGTTTTGCTATTAGATCAGGGCAAAATGAGGTTTGTGTTGAATCTCTTTAACTCAGATTTCAATTATTATAAAAGGTGTTTTGTTTTGAAGAACAAAAGTATTATGCAAGAAAATGATAATGACTGCAGCTAAGCAATCAGAAAATGCAACACATAAGACAATGAACACCACAAGATACCCTGGGGAAACCCTCCTGCTCGAGGGAGAAAAACCCAGCAAATATATCACTTATATATTCAGGAATAAGAGCAGAAATCTGCTTACAACTCAGGCCCAACACAAGACCGAATTTGATACAATGAACAATAGCACCTCTCCTAGATGCGAAGATACAGAATGAATATGTTTCCCCTTGATCAATCTGCTGTCACAATATAATGATCTGCTGATCAAGATAATGATCTTTTGCACAAGTGTGAACTTCACAATATGAAGATCTGCTGCTCAAGATGATAATCTGCTGCACAAGTGCGAACTTCTTCTAGGAGTGCAAATATGAAGAATGAACTTGATAATTAAATGAGCAAACTCTTTGTATAAATACAAAATAATGTGACTCTTCATGTAAGTCGGCCTCATAAAGAATTAGCAAATATTAAATATTATTTCTTTAAGTCGGCCCCATTTAATTATTCACAATAATTAAATATTATATTATGTTGCCAAGTGAAACGCCTCTTCACTTTAATAAATAAATGAATAGCCATTAGGCTATATGAATTTATTGTCCAATAATCAAGGCGGAAGTATGTAACCCGAAGCTACAACATCAACACTCCTTCTTAGCTAGGGAGGAATACTTCGGATACACTTTGTCATGGAATCTCTCAACATGACACCCACAATGGCTACACCCATATGTGGATGAGGCTCATCACGGATTCACTCAATCGTGATATCAACCATCATGGCTACTCCCATGTATGGTAAAGCATATGTGCACAAGTGCCCATCACAGAATCACTCAACGTGATGTCGTCATCTCAACATGGCGTTCACCATGGATACTCCCAGAGGGTGAATAAACACAAGTACAAGAAAATCATCACGGACTCTCTCACGTGATGTTGTCATGGAGTCACTCAACATGACATCCACCATGGCCACTCCCAGAGGGTGGAAACAAGGGCTTTCACCTCAAATTTATCTCTCATAGAGAAAGATGCATTAACAAGGGCTTACACCTCAAATTTCTCTCTCACAGAGAAAGATGCATTAAGGCAAATCACAGAAGATCACTAAAGCTGAGTCTCCCTCTCAACTAGGACTTCATTCTCCACAATACCAAGCTTGCCTCGGAAGTACACAAACTTTACTCTAGAGAGGAGCTTGGTGAGAATGTCGACCGTCTGCTCATCAAAGCTAATGTATCTCAACTGGATTGTTTTCCCCAATACCATATCTCTAATATAGTGGTATTTGATCTCAACATGTTTGGTTCTGTCATGAAACATTGGATTGACAGAAAGCTTCACACATCTTTGATTATCACAATGGATGACAGTCAGCTCCAATGGTTGTCCAAACAATCCTACAAGGAGCTTCTGAAGCCACACTGCTTCTCGAGCTGACACACATGTTGCAATGTACTCGGCCTCTGCGGTGCTCAGTGCCACTAAAGACTGCTTCCTGTTACACCAAGAGATCATTGCAAACTTCAAACTGAATCAACATCCAGAGGTGCTCTTCCGATCAGCAACACACCCTGCCCAATCAGAATCAATATAACCATGCAGCTTCAAGTCCACACCAGAAGAATATCTCAAGGCCATACCCAACTGTGCCACGCAAGTATCTCAGGATATGCTTCGCTGCAACTAGAGGTATTTGCCTTGGTTCACACATGAACTGACTAGGTGCAGTCACTGCATGGCAAATATCTGGTCTAATATTGACTAGATACATCAATGATCCAATCAACTGCCTATACATAGTGAGATCCACCAAATCCGAACTAGCTGCAAACTTACTCAACTTCTTCAAAATTGGTTTCCATAGGTGTAGACATGGATTTGCAATTCATCATACCAAATCTCTTCAAGATGTCTATTGTATACTTCCCTTGACTTAGAATGATCTCATTAGGCCTCTGCCATACTTCTAAACCAAGGAAGTAATGTATGTACTTAAGATCCTTCATTTCAATTTCAGAAACCAACTCCTTCTTGCATTTGATAATGAAGTGTTCTTCTCTAGTAAGAAATAGATCATCGACATATAGAACCAAGATCAAGGCCTCACCATTAATTACCTTGAAATATAGGTTTGAATCAGCATCATTCTTGGAGAAGCCCAAGCTCAGCAAGTATCAATCAATCCTCTCATACCAAGCACAAGGAGCCTGCTTAAGGCCATACAAAGCCTTCTTCAATTTGCAAACATGAGACTCCTTCCCATGAATCTTAAAACCATCAGGTTGCTCAATGTATACCTCTTCTTCATCACACCATTAAAGAAAGTTGTCTTCACGTCCATCTGATGTAGCTTCCATCCCTTAGCTACTGCAATAGCAATAATGGTTCTAATGGATGTATAACGAGCAATCGGAGCAAAGGTTTCTTCATAGTCTATTCCCTCTTTCTGAGAGAATCCTCTAGCCACAAATCTAGCCTTGTACTTCTCAATGCTTCCATCAGCCGCATGCTTGATCTTGAAAAGCCAGTTAGAAGATACAACAGATTTGCCTTCTGGTCTAGGTACAATGTCCCAA
This sequence comes from Sequoiadendron giganteum, assembly GCA_007115665.2. NCBI lineage: Eukaryota > Viridiplantae > Streptophyta > Pinopsida > Cupressales > Cupressaceae > Sequoiadendron > Sequoiadendron giganteum. The sequence goes on from CM021102.1 coordinate 702,195,181, forward strand.
CATCGTTCTTGAGGATAGATTGATATTCTTCAGCCATAGCATCTCTCCATACTTGTTGACTTGAAGCTTCCTTAACACTGGAAGGCTCAGATTCAATCATTTGACTCATCAATGCAACATAGCTTGAAACTGTTGTGGTCTTTTGCTTTCTCTGAATGTGCCTCTAGGAGCTACAAACCTTTATGCCTCCTGCATTGTTTGCCCAGCTCATAGAGGTCTCTTTCGACTTATGACAATATCTCTTGGCCCATCTGTATGTTCCAAAAGGCTCAACTGGATCATTATCCTCTTCTAGTTCAATATCCATTATCCTCTTCTAGTTCAGTAGACTCCCTCTGAATCTCCAAGTTCTTGCATCAACCTTCTGACCCCCTTGTCCAAGATTGTCTACAATGCTTGCTTTAGAGAAATGGTTTCTAGCGCACACCTCTGTAGAGATTTAGGGTTGTCCTCTTCGACCTCATCCCAAATCACTCTATTCTAAATAGGTTTGCGGAGCTACCAATGTTAAATCCAGATTGACTGTCTTGAGCAATTTTGATCTCAACTGTTGAAGAGGTCTTTCGAGGATTTAGCACCTGACCTTGCAATACTGCAACCTTCACTTCTTCTCAGCGAGTCACAAAACTCCCTCTAAATGTTAATTCCTCTTCTTCAAAAAACTGATTGCAAAGACAACCTAAATAGATTCTTCATATTCGAGAGATGTCTTCGGCCACCAACTCAATCCCATGGCTGCAAGCTATGACTCCATGCTTGATCATTTCTCCAGTGGGCATGACTTCCTCACAGGATGTCTCAAGCTCTTCCTCTCTATGCGATCTCTGATCACCTTCTTGCTCCTCGATCTGTTCTGGAAGCATTATAGAGAGAGATTACTAAAAGTTCATAGAACTCAACTATCTCGAAGAAAAATATCAATGCTAGAAGCATACATGATTCACTATTCCAATGTTATAGCATGAATTAATAACTACATAAAAATTCATGAACATTATTCAACCATGAAATACTTATCTCGTTGAAATCAAAATCTCCTTAAGTGTTGCACTTAGACACTTTTCAAGTCTGCACTTATCTTTCCTGGGATTTGCTCATTATCTCTCAATAATTTTTCAAATCTTCTTCACATGATTCTGCACAGAAGTAAACTCAAAAATAACACTTCAATGCTAACAACTCATGCAAAGACGCCTCTCACAGTACCTCCATATACATGATCAAATTACTGACTTAGTGCTCAGAATTGTTGCCTCTTCAAAGTATGAATTCCACACACCTTAGACAATTTCTGAAGATTCAAGCATGTGACAATGACTAAATTTAACAGAAATCGAAATCACACAAACAACACATGCAAGGCACAACATATGTTCAAGACAATGAAGTAGGCTATTAGATCTGCAATAAGCACCACATATACTCAGCTTCAGATGAAAATAGGCATTGTAATCTTCACTCACGGCATCAGAAGATTTTAGTCTACAAAATTATGAGATGCAAACTGAAATCTGAGATGCCCTCAATAATGCTTGTGCCAAAAAAAGAACATTTTTGTTTCCAGCACTCCATTCTCATTGGTGGCATCCTTCTAAGCTTCGCCTAAACTTCTCGAAAGGCTTTACAATGAAGCCTCTGTGCTATGCTGACTTCATAACTCTCACTACTATCAATTTTTGATTAGATCTTTTCTTAGACCCGCTCTAATACCATGTTAGTTTTTAAGATAAAAAATGAAAGCAATCAGAAAATGCAACACATAAGACAATGAACACAACAAGATACCCTGGGAAAACCCTCCTACTCGAGGGAGAAAAACCCAGCAAATATATCACTTATATATTCAAGAATAAGAGCAGAAATCTGCTTACAACTTAGGTCCAACAGAAGGCCGAATTTGATACAATGAACAATAGCACCTCTCCTAGATGCGAAGATACAGAATGAATATGTTTCCCCTTGAAATCAATCTGCTGATCAAGATAATGATCTTCTGCACAAGTGCGAACTTCACAATATGAAGATCTGTTGCTCAAGATGATAATCTGCTGCACAAGTGCGAACTTCTTCTAGGAGTGCGAATATGAAGAATGAACTTGATAATCAAATGAGCAAACTCCACCTTGTATAAATACAAAATAATGTGACTCTTCATGTAGGTCAGCCTCATAAAGAATTAGCAAATATTAAATATTATTTCTTTAAGTCGGCCCCATTTAATTATTCACAATAATTAAATATTATATTATGTTGCCAAGTGAAGCGCCTCTTCACTTTAATAAATAAATGAATAGCCGTTAGGCTATATGAATTTATTGTCCAATAATCAAGGCCAAAGTATGTAGCCCAAAGCTACAACATCAACAACAAAAAACTCCTTCAACATAGCTCCTTTACAAATAATATGAATGTCATGCCCAGAGGTGTGATGTTTTGAAGGCGGAAATGGAGAAGCCATGCATTCCAGATTTGGAAAGGGCACTGGAGAATGGAAGCATAAACCAGAATAAAGGTCCACGTTTATTGTTGTTTTGCAGGCAAAACAACCTTCAAGGATGGAAGGATGCAAACCAAAGTCAACTGCAGTAAGTTAGACCTGCTTAGCAAAGTGACACTGGCTGGACTATTTTAGTGTAGTATGTTTGAATGGTTAATTTGCTTTGTATGGTAAACACAGCTAGGTTAAAGGTACACTGATAGAACCATGTGACATAAATAGTATAATATTTGAGCCTCAATAAGTGTATTCTCCAAAGCCTCCCATCGTAGAGATAAGTTATTTCCACTTGGATAGGAGGCATCTTTGAAAGCCTTCAATTCTTTACCATTTCACAATGTGACACCTTTTATTGGCTAACTGGTATGCTCGGATAATAGTAGTTTCCCAAAGGATCACTATCATTGGTATTAGAGATGGAAAATTGCATGTTGGGCAGTAAATAAATTGAGATTTCACAACTTACTGAAATTTTGCAGTTTCCCAAACCAAAGAATCACCAAATTGAAAATTCTGGTTATATTTAAGTACGGCATTGAATTTCTAAGATTGTAATTTCTGACAACATGATCCATATTTCGTGATTTTTTCTCTGGCACAAGTTTTCATGAAATTGTATTATGGTAAAAATAGATCAAAAGATCATTCCATTTTGACCATGAGATATTCATATTTCCTCAAAAAAGCTTTCTTATTAGATGGCAATAATTTATAATTCACCTAAAGTTACTAAGGTTCATTGGTTTTAAGAACATCATCACCTACAAGGAGAAAGTCAATGAACTCGGATACAGAATCTTGATGATACTACTGGTTAAATTGATCATTTCCAATGTTAAAAATTTCTAGAATGATTACATTAAACAATATCTAGAAAAGATTGGCTCTATATATCCTGAATGGGTGTGCTACTCCTTCCCCAGCAAATAAATAATCTTCAAAATACACCACTTACTGTGCAAAGATAATTGAGATGTAAATGATGTGATTGAAAAAGCAGCAGTTGGGATTATGCCAGTTGATTCTGAACAGTGCAGTTTCAAAATCACTGTACTTCTGAAACTGATACTGCTTCCATTTTTTAGGTAATGTGGCCATTATCTTCATTTTGTAATCAATATTGATATTTTGGATTTCGCTGACATTGATTATTTTGTAAGTAGCTGGCATGTTAGTTATGTTTAGACAATCAATTTATGAATAAATTTGAATGGAAGATACCATCTCCTATTTATTTGTCTGCTAGCAGCTGAAATTATGTTTCGACCAACTCCTTTGACAATGTCAATTTCAAATGGTACTGTCCAAAAACAAGGTCCTGGAAGTAAACTGCATATACCAGCCACTGTTGAAAGCGACATTACCATATGCATTGCATATGTTTGTGTTGGATGTTGTGGTTGTGTTGCTGATATGTGGTTGTCATTGACGTCAACACTATTAGCATTAATGTCTTTACGATTGTATATGTCGAGGATATTGAGAAAATTGTAATAAAATATGTTGCAAGGTGTCTATGAAGTAGTGAAGATCAGTATGATGGAAAGTTCAGTATATTGATAGAGAGAAGTTGCACATTAAAGGGTTTGTTGACAAGCCTATCAAGTTTATCCTCTGAAAGTTTCAAAGATGCGCATGAAGATTTGACCAAGTTATGAGTTTTTGTGTTCGGACAATTATTCTGTTACTGTAGGTGGTGTTCCTGGAAGAAGATAATGTGATTTTGATAATTTGGGTTGTTTCGTATGTTCCTGTGATGTTTGTGGATGTTTCTAGATCTATTTGTGTTGCACGTCCGCATTGATCGATGTGCTCGTGATCCGTGATTTTCTCTTGCATGTTCATGTTTTTCATGTTCATGGCCGACAAGGTGATTGTAGCGTGTTGTGTATCTTCGAGGAATAATCTTTGAAGGTGTTTTGAGTTTGAGGATGTTGTTTTGGGTCTCTACTATGTTGAGGATGACTTTGGTTGATTCACATTGATAATCTTTATTGTTTTGGGCCGACAATTTGTATTCATTTTATTATTTTGTTGAAGCCGACATGTAACAATGTAATTCCTTGTTGCGGATATATATGGGTGATTGTTTATCGCATTTGAGATATGGATGATGGATGATGTGAAGTGTGCAAGTGCTATGTGCGAATAAAGTTGAGATCATTCGAAAGCAGAGCAGAGTGAAGAAGAAGTGTTCATGGGCTTAACCAGAACTGTAATCAGGCATTAGCAGATGCTACTTTCTCAATTCAAAATCCGGATGGTTGTAATCCGAATGTTTCTATAAGACAGTGAGTCTTCCTTTGTATTTGAGTTGTAAGCTCTAGGCAGTATGCCTGAATGCATGTGCATTCCCCATTTATTCTTCTTATACTTTTAACAAGATATAAACTTGCGGACTAACCTCCACCATGGTTTTTCCCCTAACAGGGTTTCCACGTAAAAATCTTGGTGTTATGTGTGCATTTGATATGTTGTTGATTTATGCTTTCATGGTTATTAATCAGATCTAAGAATAGGGGTTAATAAGTTTAATAAGTTTGAATCCTAATGTATCATTTTCTACTTAGTTTGTAGCATCAGTATTGTGCATCCAAAATTTGTGAATGATTTTAAAATCTTTTTACAGAAATTACTAAAATAATCCCTGTCATTGCAACAAATATTCAACAGACTACCAAGTTCCAAGCATATGAGAACAAAGATATTTGAAAGTATCTGACCTGAAAGCTTTCTTTTCCAAAATGGTAAATTTGAATTTTTTCAGCTCTTAGAAACTCCAAGTTAACTTCTGGATAAGCCCCTTGAGAAAGATAACTAGCATACATTCAGTAACAAAAGACTTGTTAGCAACATAGCATATAATTCACACTCATCAACTTTCTATTTCCTAAGCATTATTAATATCTTCAAATTAAATGAACCCAAGATACTCAAATGAAAATTGGGTATAACACAAAAGGTTAAAAGAATAATGAACCCTCAAAAACCTAGAGGAAGAATGTGAGATTCTTTAAAAAAAGTAAAGCAAAGAAATCATGGAAGAAGACAAGGATACAAATGCATGTATAGATATAGATAGGGCATTTGAGACACAAATGGTGGACTTTTCAAGAACTTTATAGATAATACGGCTGCGACACAACCATATAAACTATTAAACATACAAACACAAAAGAAAAATTCAAAACTTTTAAGAATAGAAAATAGTTTAAAGTCCTCCAAATATAAGCTCAAAGGTGAGTGGAATGTGTGACAGAATAGCCAATTTGCCTCACTTTTCAATGGTATGGGAAAAACTGTTTTGTTTGATTGCTTCTTTTTTTTAAGTTTTATTAAATTTCCATTCAATATGACTCAGGTTCCATAGCAGACATTCAATATCACTCCTGAATCCAATATCACTCATGAACGTGCATGGGCTGTATCCAAACACATTGATGTGTTCTGGGAAATGTCTGCTCAGTATGTGTATCTTGGATGGGTGAAATGTCTCGTAATACAGACCTATGATTGACTCAATGTAAATCTCACTTAATTGAACTGGAATAGAACCCATGTGTGTAATCTTTACTCATCCCTTTGCTTTGATTTACCATGACTCCCTTGTCCACTCATAACATCAGTTCCAAACCAAAAGCATTCTTCCATAAAAATGACTACATGAAATAACCTCAAGTAATATAAAAACAATCACAAACAAGATCAAAAAAAATTCAAGTTCAGTCTCAAGAGTACTTACATGATAGAACGGAGCTTCAAGGTCTTCAAAAATGAGAAGTTTGAACTGTTTGGGAATCCTGATCTATAAACCCCCTTATCAACCATTGAAAAGTTTAATGGTGGAATAAAGCTAGTACTGCCTCCTAGCCGTGGTAGTGATAACCCTGTCTCCCTCATTTCCCGAGTAACAATGCCAGAAGTCGATCCATCACATCGTTTCAACTGCAAAATTCAAACATATCATAAGATGGGGACTCTTCACACAGTGCAGAGCATAAGCAATTGTCCTAGTTACCCTTCCCCCACATATCTCCACATAGACATATCATTTAAGTTTCACTCCAGACAAGAGGCATCATCACACCACTAAAAAATCCCCCAAACCCCATTTACCACAAAAATGAAGCACATAAACTAAAAATGGATGCAGCTGAGAAGCATTCTTACATCTAAAAATTGCTCCAAACCCTAGTTCAAATGAAATAGAGATTGAAAAAGCATAAAGATGAGAGGCAATTCACCTCTAAAAAAATGCAGCAGCACAACTACACCCAACGATGAAGAACAAATGCTGAAATGCTGAGAATTTCACCTCTAAAAAGTAATTCTCCCTTTTAGCTAATAAGAAATAACAGGTACTCAAAATGTATGCAGATTACAACTCTGCCTCAAAAATTGCACCAAACCCCACCTCACCCAATAGTGAAGCATGGATGCAATTAAGGGGTATTTGACCTCTAAATTATGTTGCATGCACCTGCCCCAACTCTAACAATGAAGCATAGATACCAAAAACAAATGCATACAGCCCACTTCCCCAAAAAAATTAGCACAGATACTAAAAATGGATGCAGATGAGGAGCATTTCACTTATAAAAAATTGTACAAACCCCATTCCTTCACCAGTAAAGTCACATATGTAGAAAATGTATGCAGATGAGAAACATGTTACCTCAAAGAAAATGTACAAAATTCCATTCCCACATTGAAGTCATTTACTGAAATGAATGTGAATGAGTGACATTTCAACTTTAAAAAATGTCAAAATGTATACAGATGAGTAATGTTTCACCTCTAAAAAATGCATCGAGCCCCATTCATTCAACAATGAAGTACCTACGTCCATTGGACTAAGGTCTAGTGCAAGGCAGATGCCACAATGAGGATATGATTTAACCTCAGTTGGACATGGTCCTATATATTAAAGAGGCTTCCAAGCCTAACGGTGATCTAAGCTGATGTGCAATCCAATGCACTGGGAGCAGGTGGGTTAGGATTTACTGGGAGCAGGAGCATTATAATTTTCTCATTATAAAACAACAAAACATATTCACAAAATGGGCAATAAGCATGCTTGAAATTAAACATACCCCGTTTTTGTTTGTGACAAAAACCGTAGTAATCTCCATCTGAGCATCCAGAAGCTTCTTGAGTTCATCAGTTCTAGTCCTTTGTATGCTTTCCATGGTCTGTGCAAGGTTCGCCATGCGCTTCTCCATATTATGCCCAAAGGAGGACCTGCTCAAGGATACCAACCCTTCTCTCCTCTTATTAGGCCTCCTATCCATGTCATCATCATCCTCTGTGGCACTCATGGAAGGTGACCCACTGGACTTGGACTCGTTGGAAGCCGCTTCACATGTACTATCCACATCATCATCCTCCACTGCCACATCATCATCCTCCTGTTCTTGTTCTTCCTCTGGCTCTGGCTCTGGCTCTGGCTCCTCCTCAATCTTCTGCCCCGAGGCCTTCCTCACAATACGATCCACATGGTTATAAAATACAAATCTGGAAGGATCACCATGCAGTTTGGCCTTGTTGTAAGATTTTTTTAACCTGTTCAAGGCCATGTTGTTAAATTTTAATTCTAAATAGAAAACATGTAGGCTTGTAGCTAATCTATTAGGGAACTATTTCATACAAAATGCCTATGGAAGATTTTTATCTTGAAAAGCTATTTCGAGGACACTGACATTAACTTCATTTCATTGAGAAGCCAGTGCTGAAAATTTATCCAGTCTTAAGGAAAATAACTAGAGTTAATAATTATGGCATTTACTAAGTTGATTTTTAATCCAAAGCCACAACTAAAAAATCTGTAGCTTGACAATCAGACAAAAATTAGTGCTTTGTGAGGTACATATGCTAGTTCATTTTGACTCAAATCAAAATCAGTGTCATTGAAATAAATAACTAATACTTTTTCCAAGCTGACTTTTGAGAAATTTTTAAGGGATTGAAAAAATTTCCTAATTTTGATGCCAAAACCCCTCGTCAAAAAACTGCTTGAGATTCAAGACCTTATGATATCTAGTTGATTTTCATGCTGAAACTGCTGCTAGAAAACATTGCCATAGCTTGACACTGTGACAAACAAATTAGTGCTTTGCAAGGTACTCATGCCGCTGACTCCTAATTAAAAATTGTATCATTGACATGGATAAGTAATAAATATTCTGATACTAATTTTGGCGAAGTGTTATAAGAAGATTTTATGGAACAGATAATTTCTTGCAAGCATAGAATAGCTGCCCACTAATAAATATATACAGTATAGTTGATGAATCTTTCTGGTTAAGCAAAAAGAGATATTGGTCATTTTAGCATACAGATAAACAAGGCCACCTTTCTGGTAAATTACAAGAAACAATTTGAAGCGATGGAAGATTTTTTTTTCAAGTATAGAATGGTTTCTGAGTATTTTTAAATAGTTGGTGAATTCTTTCTAATGATAAAAAAGATAGTGATGATTTTGTTCACAACCAAACCAGCACACCTCCTAGGCCTTTGTGGAAACAAAGGGACTTTATCACTTCACCTTCAATATATATTGCTCATATTTTCTATCCATTACGTTCAATCTCATGACCAGTCTCAAAAACAAATCCAATATTACCAATCATTCTACATATAGTTAGAATATTATTGTGGAACTAAATCCTCAACAAGGGAAATGCTATTTTGCAAATTTCTGAACAACATTTACACTTGTCAGATACATGGTTATTACAGAAATTTATTTTCATAAACATCATACACTATGTGAATTTGCAGTTGTTAACATTTGCGTTGCCAATAATTACAAGGCAAGGGGCCTGACAAAGTACACAAGTACCTCTAAGAGATATAAGTGCCAGAGAGGAGAAGGAGGCTAACACACCATCCCAGGGACTTGCACCCCAAAATCTGCTTCCAAGTTTGCAAAATGCTTAGAGGACAAAACACCTTCTAGGCTTTCCATGTCTCGCAATTATTATCAACATGGGAAAAATACATCCCCTAACACCTTTTTCCTTTTCTATGATGCTAACACATCAACCAGGGACTTACACCCCAAAGCCAGCTCTGAAATAGCACGAGCACCTCACTGCATAAAAACATCTTACAAGAATTCTGGAAGCATCATAAGAGATATAGAAACCTTCTAATAATGAAATTGAATTATTGGGTGAAACCCTTGTAATGTTAAACTAGGGGACCTGTTATTTGGCAAAATGAGTGTTCTAGGGAGTGTGTAGCTCCCTAGAGCGCGACATTAAAGAGGTGTATGTCATAGTGAACTCAATGGCAAGGGAGCTGTCATTGAGGCTTGTAGTGTGTAATGCCCCCTTTTGGGATTGCCCTAGCCTCACAAGTTTAATGTAGTTAGGGTTATAACTTACCAAATTAAATGCTTTAAGAAGATAAATCTTGGTTTAGGTCCTACAATCATGTTAGCTATTATTGGAATATAATTCATATGATCGACATAAATGTCTCATCTATATGAACCGTGTAAATACTCGATCATTTCAAATGCATAATGGGAGTTTAATCATAAAAGGAATTGGATGGGAGACATTATATGTCCGCCTGAAGCTATCCCCACTAAGCCCAAGAGTGGACACTCACCCTTTTGGCCCCAAGTGGTAGGCACGTTGGACATCCAGCATGGGGTGGTCTACTTAGTTGGTAAACTTGTATCTGCATTCCCTATCCATGTTGCCTTATCCATCCTTCTTATGATTAGTGATTTCCCCACAATCAAACATCATAGAGGTTGGAAAGGAAATAAGGTGCCTGGAAATCCCCCTATCTAAGCCCAAGAGCGAACACTCACCCTCTTGGCCACAAGTGGCAAGCACATTGGACATCCAGCATGTGATGGTCTACTTAGATGGCGATCTTGTATCTGCTCCCCTTCCTTGCATTTCCTCTTCCCCTCCATATGATTGCTTAGTGTAAATCATTTGAATCAAAATCTATTATCCATATTTATATTAAAGAATCATAATTACTTATAAGACCCAATAATTGCTGCAAGCATCATTATTGCATAATCGAATATAATACATATATTCATATAAATATATATATATATATTACTAATTAGTTTCTAAACTTACAATAATCACCCTTGCATATACATACATATATATAGATATAAATATTTATATTATACGTAAAATGCATACTGCGTATTGCTGCTGTTCTGAATGCAGTTTTAATTACATTTGCTGATCTCTCCATATCAGACTTAATTCATTTCATTTCTTGATCATATCTACTGTTGTAGTGTCCCCTTTTTGGGATTGCCCTAAATTTTGACCTAGAAACATAAACTTAATGTAGTTAGGGCTTTAGCTTACACTCACATGCTTTAAACAAGGTAAATATTATATGATTAAAAAGAGAATTAAATAATAATAGTTTATTCCCTAAAGTTAAAAAAATTAATTAATTCAATAAGTGAACTATTATTCTAATTTATGAATGAAGGAATTATGAGAAGGATGTCCTGCTTCTGAATATGCCTCTCTCAAAACATGTGAATTTCTCTTGGCTATGTATCTATTCATCTTTATCTAAGTTACCAGATTCGCCCCCGGGAAGCCTGGGTTCGATACGGGTTCGATTCGGGTCCGGTTCGTCCAAATTCATTGTGGGTTCAGAAAATTGCCTATGGGTTCGGCCAGGGTTCGAAACCCTGACTGTGGGTCCGACCAAGGTTCGAATTTTTCGAACCCGGGCAGAATTTTGTGCCTAGGCGTACTTTCAAACGCCTTTTTGCATTTTTTTATTTTTTTTTATACAGGGACAGCAGCAGTTGACCAAGTTATTGACACAAATGTTGAAAATATGAACAATGATGCAATTAACTCTGCAAACAACAGCAATAATAATAATACTAGAACAATAATAGGATTAGTAACTAGACCCCTAATGCCTAAATTTTGGATAGAGTAGAAGACCTAGATGGTCATAGGGACAGAAGAATGTAGCACAGAGCTATTTGGACTACCTAAATAAGTATAGATCTCTTAGGAATAATCTCATGAAACAATGTCTCTTACAATTTTTTGCCAATTGAAGCTAAGAAATAGACCCAAGAAAGAGAGAGGAACCCACTACTAGGACTTACAATGAAGGTTAGGCAAGTTGTGCATACCTACTTTTGACAGCTCAAACAAATCCACAACATGTTCTTAGATCCAAAATTTGGATACATACTTCTCCTCAAATCCCATGTTTGAAGAGGAAGCGATAAAATATGCCAAATGAATCTATATCATGACATTTGAGAATAAAGTGGTGGTGTATTTTTGCTATGTTATTTGACTATTAATATGGTGGTGTATTCTAAACTTAATTACTGCTGCAAATATGTATATATTTCTGATTTTTATATGTTTTTGTATTACCAAACCCAAAACAAACCCAACCCCAATAAAAATTTTACCGAACCGGTAACTTAGATCTTTATTATTGTGTGGTCGATATCATTGATTCAACCGCGCCTCCTGGCAGCATCCTGGTCTGCTAGTGATAGTTATTATTCCATCAAAACCCAGACAACCCAATGGTGGCGGGCTATCTAAATGCTTGTTCTATGTGTAATCTGGTATGCATGCAATGTAAATAAGGTGCTATATCTGATGTTGCCAATTGTTTATGCAGCTAGTAACTAGCTCTATTGATAAAGATATCTATAAATCTGATTGATGCCTCTCCCCATCTAATCCTTATTCTATTTATATCTTTATGCTCTACGTAGAACAAGTGTGTCTCTTTGATGAATGTTGTCCTCTTCGAAGGGACATGACTATTAGTTTAAGGCTAATCGTTACCTTGAGGATGTAAACTAATCGCTACCTTAAAGTATTCTTACATTCTTTTAATAATCGTTGTTCTTTATTAATCAACGCTTCCTCCTCTATCATTATGATTGTTGCTTAATTACTGTCTTTCATCTTATAGTCATTGCCTTATTATTATTTATAACGTGGCGATTATTGTGTGTGTCTTGGTAAACCTTAATTGCTGCTTGATCGATGCTTCCTGTAATATAATAGTCATGCTCTCAATTTAATATATGTACCTCCTATAATGTTTTTTAAACAAAGAGCCCGATATCACTCGTGCGGCAGCTTTAGGTATGACAACCCTTCTTCCGAATTGTATCATAAGTTCGAGTATAATATATTCCACATACTAGATTCCTCCTTCGATTAATGTCAAAGTGCCTTCATAGTGAATGATAAACATTGGCAGGGTAATTACTCCTGGAAGGCTCGGTAATGATTTGTTTGTTGTGGTAAACTAGCCACACATCATATACAGAAGCGCATCCCATGAGGATGGCAACTTGGAATAGATTGACAAGAGTATCCTGAAGACTCTTAACTTACTCGCTATTCTCATTTGTGCGTGTTATTCTAACCTTCCCTGTACAATCTCAATATTGGGTATGTTCCCGTGTGCTACCAACGAACATTTTGCAATCACGACACCATCTATGATGTTTGGCATATAGAAACGACCGGTGGAGGCACGTCCTATCTATAAATTGCACGTTGAGATCACATATGCTATCTGCTTGGTTGATCAAAGAGTCTTTCGGCGTTGTGAAGGTTATCAGGCCTAAATATTAATATCTCTCGAACATGGTCTCTGAGATGGCATCGATTTGGTTTGTCTGAGACACCCGATATCATCACTGGAAGAATTTTTGAAAACATCGGTCACTGCAATGTCAACGTGTTCTCTTATTGCCATCAATCATCTCACTCGTGAATACAAACAGTGAATACATCCAGAAGTATCGCTTAATTCTGGGTTGGCCTTCTAATCTTTACTTATTGTGATTCTTTATTAATTACTCATATAATCGTGCATATATTAATGTTTCCTTGTTTGATGTATTTATTTCTTATTTTATATTCATAAGTTTTTATATTATTATAATTATAATATATTATTTATATTTATAATTATAATATTATCCCTTGATAATTATAATTATAATAATAGTTAATATTTTTCAATATGTATTTCATTTATCTCGATTTTATATTTCAATGCCACAATTTCAGGGGACATGACAGTTGTTCTTTTCCCCCCTTTTCCTTATTTCTTATTTCTTACCTTTATATCTTCTTTCCTTTGTGAAGAGATGCAACTCTTTTAATAGAGACAACCTTCTAAAAGGGCATGGCTCCCTATTAGCCTTGATCACTGCCCTTAACTTCTCCTTAATTGCTACCTTGTATATTTTAATGTCCCCTTTTGGGATTGCCCTAAATCTTGCCCTAGAATCACAAGCTTAATGTAGTTAGGGTTATAACTTACCACTTAAGTGCTTCAAGCAAGGTAAATCTTGGTTTAGGTCCTACAATCATGTTAGACAATATTGGAATAAAATTTCATATGGTCAAGCATATGTAATAAAAGTTTTATCTATTTAAATCATGTAAATATCTAAGTATTTCAAAAAATGTAAACCACACAATATCTATGATACACATTGGAAATTGGATCATAAAGGACTTGGATGAGGAGCATGATAGGTCCGTCTGAAGCTATCCACACCAAGCCCAAGAGTGGATATACCATCCCTCTTGGCTCTCAAGTGGCGCACACAATCATACCACATGGGGTGGCCTACTTGGCGAACAACTTGTATCTGCATTCCCTATCCTTGCTGCCTTATCTATCCCTCTTATGACTGAAACTTCCTTAAATTCATCTCAACCACCAATCCATGTAGAGGTTGGGGGAAAGGCTGGTAATAGGAGGCATGTAGACATCCTCTCCCTAAGCCCAAGAGCGGATATCACGCCCCTGGCTCAAAGTGGCGCACACAATCATCCATCATGGAGTGGCATACCTAGGAAGAAGTCTAGTATCTGCTCAACCCACTGGTATCTCCTCTACTCCTCCCTATGGTTATTTGATGAGAATAATAAATATAAATGACAAAATATATAATTATATACAATAATCATGATAGATCATACCACAATATCTAGATGCAAACATATTAACCAATGCTGCCTTCTGCCCATGTCTGCAAAGAGCAGATAATTATGTTTGATCTGCTCCAATTACCTTGCTGTTCGATCTGTCTTAATATTCAGAAGATATTGTTCCCTTATTGACTTATTATTTGTCTCCACACATCTCTTATTGGACTATCTTCTTCTTAACACATACTTCTTGGTATCTGCTCAATATTCCAAAGATATTCCTTTCTTTCAATCTGTTGTCTGTACTCAGATTTTTAATTCTTTTCCTTGATGCCTTCAATAAAGGAATTCACCTCCCTTATATCTTCATATCAGAAGACACATCACTTTGAAAGATGCTATCCTTTAGAAAGGACATGTCTCTTTGTTAAGAGATAATTGCTGCCTAAACTCTGCCCTCTTTCTTTTAATGAAGCGCTGCCTTTTAGGGGATAGAACAGCTGCATTTAATTAGGAATAATCGCTGCTGCTTAATAAATCATTGCTTTTTCCTTGTATTAATAATGAATCGCTGCTATTAATATTCATGGGTGGGCCCTGGCCTTAAATGAGTCTTAGTCAGCCCTATTTTAAATTAAATTGCTTATTTAATTTCCCACTAATCCAGTCGGCCCTTTTTAAACACATTACTGCTAATTCACTCCTTAATATAGGTCGGCTATTCTTTATGAAATCCAATCGCCTGGCTTATTTATTTATAAGGCTGTTGTTTGTAATAGTTTATTTATTTATAAGGCTGTTGTTTGTAATAGTTAAGGACTGCTAACCCTAGTTTAGCGGGGCATGACATAAATTGAATTGCTGCTTTATGAGTCTTATATAATCGCTTCCCTTTGAACCATTAATCGCTGCTGTTAAATAGATTTTCTTTTAGACTTAAGTGCTGCAGTTTACTGTTCTATATACTTATTATTTTATATGTATATATATTATTATTTATTATATATATTATTTATATGCATACTATTTTATATTAATATAGTAAACATATTTATTTTTATATGAGTTTTGTATATATAATTATTATTATATGATAATAATTATAATTATTGTTAATATTTATATTTATATTTTTAATATTTATTTTGTTATTCATTTTATTTATTTATTTGTATTTCAATGCTTTATATTTTAGTGTTACAATTTCGGGGGCATGACATAGTGGAATCAAGGACTTCAACCAAGGGCGTCCAATGGTGAGCATTCTAGCTATGGAGTACAAAATTAGTTGATGAGTTGAACATTCAGGGAGTGGGGAGTGGGACTCAAGTGGACTGAGGGCAGAGCAGCTATCTTTGGGTCTTTTTGGCAAGCCTAGAACTTTGTCATGAGGTTGTCTGTCAAGAGCAAAGTACCAGGAGTGCACGGGATGTAACAAGGATTTAAAGGCATCACAAAGTTCACCAAAGCAGTTGAAGAGTTCGTGGAAGATAGGCAATGTGATCAAGAGTGCCTGAAAGGTTGTCGTGAACATGGAGAGGAAATGTTCTCTTGTAACCCAGTGAACAAGCATTATTAACAGAATCTGACTCAATGCACATTGCCAACTGTGTATGATCCTTCTCTAATGTCATATATTGGGTGATGCAAAGAATGTGTTCTCCCCATATCATGTGTTGTGTACAACTAATGTTAATGTTGTCTCTTGGGTTTTGAATTAACTTCATATCATTGAGTATACTGTTTCTGTTGTGTAGTTGTGTGTATCGTGCATGGTAACTCTTGCAAAAACAGGTGTAGACTAGGTCTCAAAAAGGTCAAGTCCTCTCAGGCAAACTGAGTGTCACTAGTACTGCATGGAAGCTATCTAGTATCAAAGTCGAGGCTTGCACCTTGGTTGGGAGTCACAATTTAGTTGGGAGTATAGTGGCCGAGTAAATCAAGACCTACTCAACCTTGATGTTGGCGATCAAGGATGTGCCAAAGGAGATCAAGTTGAGGGACTCCTACCATGGGCTCAAAGTGAGCTTATGTGCTAAAGAGTGGAGAATCGAGTAGCTTCCCTTACAATTAGAAGCTCGTTATTGGACTTCAAGGTGGATTGGTCTAGCAAACATGTGGTCGAGACTCGACACCATAGGAAGACTGAGGAGTTGCAAAAGAGAGGATAAAGTCATCAAAGAGGAGGAGTGTTTCATCAAGTAGTCTTTAGATAGGTAAAGTCCTACCAGCTTTCTCATAGGTCAAACAAGGGATGCAAGGCCAAGTGAGCATTTTAAGAAAAAGACCAAAGGCTTTTATTTTGGGGAAAGATCATTTCAGCCACAACCATCTACAAGAACAAAATGAGCTAAATTGAGAGGGGCGGATCATGTTCAAGGGCACTTGAGATGGTTGTCCTGCAACTTATTAGCATGATGTTGGGGCCTAAAGGTTAAATCAACAGAATTTGAGGAAGCAAATAGATGAGTCAATATTTGTGAAGGCTGTTGTACAGAGTAAGACAATGGTGGCCATGTTGGATACACATGCAACTCACAACTATGTATAAACAAGGTGAGTAAGGGATCTAAGCTTTTCAGTCAAATAAAGCAAAAGTTGGCTAATTTTTTGGATTCACTAGTATTAATGATAGCAAAGCATATTAAGGATATTCATTTGCGAGTAGGAGGTTAGTAGGGCCACAACGCTTTCATAATGATTGAAATGGATAACTTTGATTTTGAATTGATCTTGGGAATGGAATTTGTCACGTCAACAAAGGCAACTATTGGATTTATCTACATAAAATTCTCTTCCCAAATTATGTTTCTTATTTATTTATTAAGCACATATAATACATGGTCATGAGATATGGATTCTTGTGAACAACTACTCATGAAATATGGGTAGATGAAGATTGATCTAAAACTACATGGTTGAATCCCAATAAAACACAACATAATATATAATTGGCATAAAAGTAATTAAACAGGTAGTGTTCCACAAGTTAATGGTGCCCACAACAAATGTTTTTGAGCAATATGTATTCCATGGTAACAATCAAAGTAGTTCAAAGAAATATTATGAAAGTGGCAGTGGTGAAAGGCAAATATCTTTCATAAATGACCTTGGCAAATGCAGAAGTGTCATTTTCATGGTAAATAGGTGGGATACATGTCTACAATTCACAAAGATGACGAATCTTGTTGCAATCAAGGAATACTCACGTGGTGAGGATAGTCAATAATAGTCCAAAAGCATTTCAATTTATGATGGATGACATTATAAGCATAATGTGAAGGATACATGATGAGAAATCTATGTGATAAGATGTTATATTTAAGATGAGTTCTAATTGGTCCAAATTTAACATGCCACAAAAGTTAATTTATCTATCTTAGGATTATTAAGTGGACAAGTAGTAAGAGCCTATATATAGCTTCCTTCTTCACCCATTGACGTATATATAGAGAGAGACAGAGAAAGGAACAATAGCAAAAGCAAGTGTTGAAAACAGAGCTTGTCTAAAGAATTTAATCTAAATCTGGTTAAATTGTGTAAACATGATAATAGGAAGTCTAAGAGGAAAGTTTCCAAGTTGGTAAGACCCCATAGCAAGGGTGTGTAAAGACGTTCATTTAAGTCCACATTGAGCTTGTAGCACTCAACAAGGTGGCCATATCCACTTGCTTGGTCAGACTTCATTTCCATAATTCATTCTTACTAAATCTCTCATCACTATTCTCAAATTATAGTCATTATTCTGCTATCCTCTTATGTTCTTCACATTTGTTCTTGTACATTCATTTCAAAATTAAGCATAAATAGTGTTCGATATCCAAGGTGAAACTTGCAACAATATAAACTTAAATAAGTGTTTGCAAATCTGAAATATGTATGCAAGATTACTAGTTATATGATTATGTGATTAGCAATTGTAACAATAAAAGGATATCAGCAATATCACAAGTTGAGAATCACAAGTGACAAAAGATATACGTGGAGAAACCCTTGTGGGAAAAAACTCCAAACCCAAAGAGACCCAATGTTTGTATTAATCTTCAAATGAGATACAACAATACAACACTCCTCTTTGAATTCTGGCAACACTTTGTTACTCTGACAACCTACAAACCACCATCTCAATGCATAGAAGCATAGTTTACATACTCGAAATCGGAGAGTACTCGGCAAGCCCAAAAATTTTGACTCGGGGAAAACTCGGCAAATACTCGACAAATGTATGTGGATATTTATGTATGTGTATACTCAGGACTGCACTATGCACACATACATATCTATAAACATACACAAGATGCCAAGTTTGCATGCATATACACACACAGACATATTTATACACCCACAAACTTGTTTTTGCGAGCTATTGGCGATTACTCGATAATTTGATGGGAGAAAATCCATCTGCATACTGCCCGAGAGTAAAAGCAGAAATTACTCGGCATGCAGATTTTTTGGAGATTACTCGGCTACTCAGAGAGTAATCGGAGAGTATGTAATCTATGCATAGAAGTTTGTGTGAGAGAATACCACAAATGATATCCTGAAACAAGAAGTAAAACCACCTAGAAAAACCCACACCCACCTTAGTGGACAACCCAGAAACATGGTGAAAAATATTAAATGTTCACATGGGCGCCTAACCCATAGCCAATGAAAATTAGTCAATACCAAGTGCTCCATAACTCTCTGACGGCTCCGACAACTCAAACCCAGAACATGCAAACTTGGGCGCTCAACCCAAGATAAAATGCAAATAACATGCAAGAGCATGCACTTCTGGGTGGTCCCCACCCACAAGTTGGATGCCCAAAAGGAAAATGCTCTCAAGATGCTCTGTAATTGTCACCATAGTGTTTTTCCCCTCATGTCCTCTAGAACACTTTCCAAAGAACATGGAGACACACAATTATCAACTTAGGATAGCAATTATAATGTCACCTATCCTAACAAATAGCACCACACTTAAAGATTTTTCATCAACATGAATGATCATGGCATAAGGAGCACTCAATAAATTTGCACATAGGCATGGTAGAATGGAGTCAATCATGGAACTTGGGGTGTTTTCATAAAGGGGAGCCCATTTCCAAATCTAACTTTGAGCAAGAAAAAAGAGACCTCACTGTTTGTCTTCAAGTAGGAAAACGAGTGAGTCGTCTCTTCAAGCCAAATTATAGACACCAAGGACGTCAACAATTTAGGGTGGAGGAGAACATGAGGGAAGAAACATGCCTCATTGCATAAAAGAATTCTATAAGATTCCTAAGAGCTAGAGAATCCTTCTAAGAGTGAAACAATGGAGGTGTTCGATGAAATCCTTGTGATGGAAAACTGGACAAGTTGTTACTTGGAGACAATGGCGCTCTAAGGAGTGTTATGAAGAGCTCAAAAATTCAATAGGTGGGTGTCCTAGCCAACTCAATATAGCAAGGGAATGGTAATTGAGGCTTCTAATCAAGAACTCCAAAACAAGAAAGGCATTCTAGCAGTAAGCACAAAGAGATTGTTGGCATGTTGGGTGTTGAGGAGTGAATGTTAAAGTATACTAGAGGCAAGGCTTGGGGCTTTGTCATGAGTTAATTTGTTAGAAGCATTCTACCTAGGAGTGCATGGGTTGTAACCAAGTGTTTAAAAGCATCACAAAGGTCAACATAGCAATTGGGGAGAAAAGGGAATGAATCCATTGTTGTATATTGTTGTCATGAGTAGGATGACTTAAGAGTTGTCATGTGCCTAGGGAGTGAATTATTCTCTTGTAAACCAATGACCAAGCATTATCAACAAAGTTCAATTTGGTGCATGTTATGAGTTGTGTATATTGGCCAAGGGCTTTCTCTATTTTAATTTGTGAATTGGATCCCAAGTTCGAAGATTGGTAAAACTTAGTTTTAGCAACCTGTAAATTGTCCTTAGTTAATATTTATTTTCATTGGATCCCAAGTTCGAAGATTGGTAAAACTTAGTTTTAGCAACCTGTAAATTGTCCTTAGTTAATATTTATTTTCATTGGATCCCAAGTTCGAAGATTGGTAAAACTTAGTTTTAGCAACCTGTAAGTTGTCCTTAGTTAACATTTATTTTCAACATGAGAAAACACTCACCACCAATATTCTTTTTACCATTTAATCTAAATGTATAGTATAAGTTTTTCTTTGAAAATGGTAAAAAAAAAAATTAATGTATATCCTAGTTGCCACAACCTAGTGGTACATCTTCCATCCAATTCACCCAAAAGTTGGATTTAGACTCATCCATTGGAGATAGAATTTATTATTTACCAAATTCAACTATTTATATTTTTTAGAATCTTCGGCTTGATTGCCACAAGTGAGACATATATCTTCCTTAGGCAAATAGCATCCATCCATCCCCACCATCGGGTATGCCACATCCAACAAGTTGCATGTTGAAGTTTAAGTATAATTTTAACACTTTTCCATATCTCCTTGGGTTTGAACATAGGCTCGTGATGTTTATACCACTTGAACTCACCCCATTCTCAATTTCATCAAATTCATCTAAGACTTGCACCTAGCCTCATATGTTAGAGATAAGTTTTTAAATTTACTAAGTTCCTTTTCTTAGCCTTTGAAGGTATTAGTCATCACACTCGAGGGGAACTGTCCGGTCATCCAAACCACATTAAATCAAGGTACGCTACAATCACTGAGTTCAATGATGTATTTCACAGCCAATTTAAACACCGTATCGTATCTCCTGGGAATTAAACTGGACCTTCCCATGGTTTACAACTTAACTTAATGCAACGCCAAAAAATATAGCTTAATTATAAATTCAAGTGAAAATATGGGATTCAGTATATAACGAGAAATCTGCATCTTCCTAAATATTGCATCCGGAACATTATACACGTTTTTTCAAAAGGATGCAAAAAATAGAATCGAAATGTAAAGCAAACGAGCAAACAAACCAAAAAAAAAATGAAATAATTCCCTCACCTGTTCCATTTATATTTGCACTGAACCCCGCTGTAATTTGCGCTGCAGGCATCGTTCACGGCAGCTGCAATTCGGCCCCAGTGAGTTTTCCCCAAGAGACGCCCTCTGTGCGAATCGTAACACAGATCTTCGAATTTCAACAGTAGCACATCGATAGCGCTGTTGGGCCAGAGCTCCTCCCTGTAAACCCTAGAAGTCGACGACTCCATCTCTTTTCTCTTATTGCATGGCAGCGCTACCGTTACCGTCAATGAAGAGGGGGGAGCGGGAGCAGCAACAGGTCTCTCGATCGTGTCATGACAAGGCTGGGATTTTTCCATGATTTTCTGCAACACGGATCGCATGCGATCGATCGAGTCCTGCTTACTCGAATTAGGCGCCGCTTCTTCTTCTTCTTCCTCTTCTTCCTCTGAGGGTTTGAAGCGCGCAGGATTGCAGTGAGGGTAGTTGGAGGTCATGGGTTCGAGACGCTCTTGGCCCCCTTCACGCATGGCTTTGTTGTGGGGTTGTTGTTGTTCATTGTTGTGAGGTGGCGTTGAAGTGGAAAGGCGCTCCTCTAATAACTGCGCTGCTGGAGCAGCTTCGCCCATTTCTCGGACCAAACTCCCTCCCATATAATCTAAACAATATTTCCAATTAAAGTAATCTCTTCACAACGTTGTCACTTGTTTTTTTTCTTTTGTATTATTATTATTTTATTTTTAAGTCGGAGCTTTTGCAGGATATGATCCATTTTGAATTTGGTGAAATGAATATTTATAGTTGAAGTCCGATTATTTGTGCATTAGATATTTATTGACTGTAAAACTATTGGAATGTTTATTCTTAAAAAAAATATTAATATCTCAAATTACATGATCTGGTTTTCATCAAAATAATATTAAAAAAATAAATATATTAATTTAATCGAATGTAATTTAAAAAATATTAAATAATTTATAATTATAAATAAAATATTCAACTTAATATTAATAAATAAATATTTAATAAAATAATTTAAAATGATATTTGCATGCTTTAAGTATATACCATGCAAATGTCACAACATTACTTTTATTAGAAATGACCACATTAATAACATTAAGAAACTCTAATTAACTAGTACATACTTCTAACTAGTCAAGGACGAGGTACATTTCTTTCATGGTGAATTGAACTTAGATAATAGAATAGGGACAAAATATAACTATGAATAAAATATAATTGTACATGCAAAACAAATTGTATTACCAAAATAGTTGATACAAAATGTTAAGATTTGACACTATTTTTAGTTACAAAATAATCCCATAAATGATGTTCAAGGGTCAAGGTCGGGTACAAGCATTACACTTTTAAATAATGTCCCTAAGGATAACTTTTTACAATAGGACAAATAAAGGATCAAACTTGTAGAATAAGTTAGTGAGCACTCATACATCATGTTATATGTTATATTTTTCACATTAAATTCTTATCAAATATGATTTATCCCTATAATTTCTAATTAAAAGTGTGAACTTTAAAGTGCTAAGGCTGAAATAAACTTACAATTTTAGTTTAATATAGAAGTTAAAAAATTTAAAGAAGTAAATATTGTATTAAAATCAATGTTAATTATGTTGATATATTGGATTTGATGTCATGGATAAGTTTCAATTAATCAAAGAGCATGTTATTTAGTTTCAGACTATGAACAATTTGTACGTGGACTGTCTTGTATATTTGATAATCCTATTTTTTTTGCAGCTACCGGATTGAATATAATAGATATGAGTTTTTACATTTTATGAAAATAGGTAAGATTGGTGTGTGTTTTTAAATTGAAGTTTTAGATCGCACTTAGTGATCTATCATCAAGAAGAGGGGAGCTTGGATCAGTAAGCGTGATCCAAATTGCCAATGTAAAAACACACACAATTAAATCCAAAATACTATTACCTATAATTGATTTTTTTTTAGAAGCTCGCCTAACATATAAATTTAAAAAGGTTTAGTTATTGATTGTAAAGGGTTTTATAGTATTATTTATAAGTTGTATCGTAAGGTCTTGAATACATATTTTTTTAATTTCTAATAAATAGTTTATTACATTGTCAATTGGGAAATCAAAAATGTTGATGAGTATAATCATCTAAATTTTATTTTTTTAAATATATAATATTAGTATTTTTGTATATTTTGTAACTTAAGAAAATTTTTACACAAATAAAATATATTATTATAAAATATTATAGGTTGGAAATTTCTTACTTTGTGATTCTCATCTACATGTTGATTGTTCCACCACCCTTTCTAATTGTTTCCTCGTTGTTTGTTTAGTTTATCTTTCCCACTTCCATCCTAACTCGTCTCAACTTAAAAAAATAGCTCACATTTAAAAAAACGTATGTGTGTAGTTGTTCTTGTAGGTATTGTTGGCATTTCATGCCCCCCTTTGATGCCCCATCACTGATATCTAATATGAGAGATCCTACATGTGCCATCTTGCATGAGTTTTCCTTGAAGTTTCCTAAATTTTATTGTCCCAAAATTTCAAGTTTTTGAGGTGTCTCTTACTCGCTTCCTTCATGCCTTCTTTATTGCTCTTTCTCCTTCTTCTCTTCCTTCCATTGTTTCCTTTAATCCTTCAGCCTTTGACCTTCGGCCTTTCCCTTTTACCCTCTACTAATCTCTAAAGGTAAGCCTCGGGCCTTACATCCAACCATTGAAGCTTGATTAGGTTATAAGACTTGTCTAAGTCTTGGTTTGCCAGACTTCGAGGGTCGGCCTTCCCTCTTTCCTCTTCCATGTTTGTGCTTTTATTCTATCATCCTTCAACCTTCGCCTTCGCCTTCGCTCTTGAATCCTACCTCTTACCTTCAGAGGTAAGGTAAGTCTTCCCTCTAATTCCTAAAAGTTGGTTTTTTCTGGCTATCGGTCATCGATTCCTTCATAATGTCGAAGGAACCATTATTTTGGTCTCTCTAGTATTTTATTCTCTCCTCGATGGGCTTCTTTAGAATGTCAAAGGGACCCTTATTTTTGGTCTCTCTGATATTTCATTCTCTCCTCAATGGGCTTCATCGAAATGTTGAAGGGACCATTATTTTGGTCTCACCGATATTCGGTTGTCTCTCCAATGGTTTTCTCTGAATTTGACTAAGTGTTGAATTCTTTGGGCTTTGGGGATAGGGGTTCCCCCTTACCTTCTAATTTCGAAGATAAAATTTCCCTCTTCCCCCAACACTTCCTTTCTCCTTCATGTGTTCCTCCTCCTTTCTTCTAAGCATGTAGTAAGTAGTAAGCTCGATGCCCAACTCTCGATCGTCGATGCCTGACAAAGACACATTTTTGGGGCTTCAAACCATTTAATTCTTATTGGTAGAGGTGATTTTTTGAGCTCGATGGCCTGACCTTCCTATGTTTTTACATGTTTTTTGGGTGACATTTTTAATCCTTAACCACTCCACGGTGACCAAATCTAATTTCCTAGACTTCAAGGATGGCGTTAATTGCATCTTCTAACTTTTGCAGGTGAATTTCATGGGTGACCATGCTCATTCATTATCTCTTGTTGACTTTATTGATGGATCTATGCCCTAATCACGATTTTCACAGATGGATCCATTCTTTCATGCCACAAGCTTCATTGCTAACCTTGGTTAGTGTTAGGGTTCAGTTTGTGTTTCTCAGTTATACCTGATCTATAAAGGAAAAAAATGTATTCATTTTAAGGGTTCTTCGTCTAGCTCCTCTAGGGTTTTTCCTTGGTAGACTTGCATTTTTGCATCCTTGTTATTGAAAAGATTGGATTTTTGCCACTACATCAATGGAATAGATCAAGTTTTCCTCT
Source organism: Sequoiadendron giganteum (assembly GCA_007115665.2). Taxonomy (NCBI): domain Eukaryota; kingdom Viridiplantae; phylum Streptophyta; class Pinopsida; order Cupressales; family Cupressaceae; genus Sequoiadendron; species Sequoiadendron giganteum. The sequence continues at coordinate 702,220,405 of CM021102.1, forward strand.
TCTCAGCTCTTTTTGTGTTTGAGTAATTTTATTACCTTACATGTCTAAGTGTTTGTTTATATTTTTCATGTATGTATGTTGTTTTAAATTATTTATAGTTGCTAGTTGTGAAACCCTCTTTCCTTCCAATGCCTTGTCAAACCCTAACCTTCTTGTATGCCTTTGAGAATCGACCAAATGGAGAATTGTGAAATTCCTCATTACCCCTCTTCAATGATTTATTATGTAGTCTAAGTCAAGAAGAAATGACCTTTCCATCTTAGTGTATCACCTCCATTTTCCCTTTCATGCATTCCTTCTCCCATTTTCCCCTGTCAACTATTAGAGTATGATAGTGGTAGGTTTTCATGTGTTGGGTTGGACCAGCACATTGCACTAGCATTGAAAAATGAAGTCAGTCTTCTTCAAAGATTTGACTTCATACGTGCAAAGGTCCCACATCTTGAGGTTGTTTCCATTGTGTCATTGGAATGTTGAACTTCCTGTTCAGTAGGGTGTGATTTCATGTGTCAATAGTTTCTTTGAAGTGTTTCCTATGCACTAAAATGTCATATTTTAATGGAAACCACATGTACACCCAACCATTTGATGATAATGTCAACTTTATTCCTCCCAATCAGCCATATCAGGCTGGTTATACCTCCCATTTCATTCCAAAGAATCCTACTATTGTGGGTTCTCAACCTTCTCAAAATGCATACCACCCACCCCACCCTGCTCAGTCTTATTGAACACCTACACGTTCATATCAACAACCCCAAGAGACTCACCACTTTGAAAATCAGCATTATTTCTCTCCTACTCAACCCCAAAATTTTGATAATTTAAGTGCAAGTGAAATCACAAGCATTTTGCTTGGTTTCAATAGAAAAATTTATGAGCTTAAAAAACAAAAAGATTTTGACCTACAATAGGAGGAGTGGGAAAATCAAGCCTATTAGGAGCAACAGTGTTGTTTCCCACAACATAATGAGTTTCCCCATCAAGCTCATTATTCATAGCAGCAAAATTTAGATGCTCAATGGAGATATGAGTAGTAGTTGGAGGTGCAAAGAAGGCAACAAGAAGAGTGTACACCAAAAGATGTTGTTGCTAGGCAAGAAAAAATCTATCTTTCCCTTGCTCTAGCACAAGTGCTCAAGACTTAGGCAACCCCTTGTGTGCCTAGTTTCAAGCAAGCTCCTCCACCTTTTCTAGAATGGCCTACTAAGGAGGAGGTAAGAAAATATAAATTTGTAAGTTCCAAGAACCCTAGAAAGCCTCTTGAAACTTCTATTAGTCCTTTTGTTTCAAAACAACCTATTGTGCAAGAGGTTTGAAAGCACAAAATTTTTAGTTTCAAGAATCCTAATCAGCCCCTTGAAACCCCCATTCAACATCTTGTGCCATCAAGTGGATCTTCTATGTTGGAGATCCTAAGTTTTTCTAGCCTCCATTCCTCACAATAACCTATCCTTGAGGAGGCTCAACCTTTCACTCCTATTGAGAAACCCCTTCTAGAGCTTCATCAAGAGTTTTAATTCCCCTTTGATCATTTTTCTCCCTCTTTTCCAATTTCACTCTTTAAAGTTGGACTTGTGGTATGGGATCCTAATTGTTCAGAAGAATAGAGGAAGGAGCAGTTTCAGGCTAACGGTGAGGTTATTATTTTTGTGGAGCCTTCATGTGCTCTTGAAAATGAGTGTCTTGCTCTACTGCAAGAAAAAATTGAAGATAAAATAGTGTTGCAGCAACAAGGCATTAAAAAGGTAGAAAAAAATGATACAACAAAGGAATTTTTCCTCTCATTTGATGCCCTTCCTTGTTTTATTGAAGATGAGGAGGATAGATCGGCTATACCTACATCAATTGAAGCCTTTGAATAACTTGATTTGGTCTTGATGATTGAAGATAACTCCATGGTTTTGGAGTAGTAGTAGCAGACATGTTTAGCTCCTGTTATAGTGGATGAAGATCCATGATCTATTGAGGTCTACAGTTTTGAGGTGGAGGATCTCTTTTGGGATGATTTAGAAGTGTTTTGTTCAAGCTTGGATGCCAATCTTTCATCCTCGAAAGAGAATCTTTGTGGGAAGTAGTATAAGAATGAAGAAGCAACAAAGGACATGGCAACCATTACATGCCACGAGTCTAATTTTGTTGCAACTAGTTGCCAAGAAGAATTAAAACTAAGAGGCAATTTGAAGAATTTAGTTCTTCACTTGAATTGTCAAAAATTTATGGTTTGTGTTCATGTAGTGTGCATTAATGCAAATAATTTTGTATTTATTGAGAAGCCACACATTTGTTTGGAGAGTGATGCTCATGTTGCTCAGTTTGATAGTATGCCCGAGTTTCAAAGTTTCTCTTTTGAGGTGCATGAGGAAGGTCTTTCTTGTGCAAATCAAAAATCAGTTTTGGCATATTTTGCATCACCATGTGAGCTAGAAACATTCTCCTTTTGTTTTAGCTCATGCATTGAGGAGGTCAACGGTGTTGACTTTGGCCTATCCTTTTGTGAGGTGAGTTATCTTCCCTCTACAAAAGGTTTTCTCTTGGATGCTAACCTATCTTCAATAAAGTTCACCCCTATTGTTGTATGTTCAGTTGAGACACCAATGTTAGATGAATATAACACTTACATCATATGGTTCCCTTCTAATGGAAAAATTTATAGTGAAGCAATCCTTCACCTTGCAAGCATTTTGTGCAGTTATATGCATGTTGGCATTTCAATGGTTACAACTAGGTGAGGTTTACAACTATGGTTTGAGGGAGATCAACTCCTCCAAAAGGTTCATCTTTGATAGAGGCAATCTTCCACTCTTTGCTCTATGTTAGTTTGTGTATATATTTTAAATATCTTGCTTTCCATGAAGTTCTTTTGCACACCCTGCATTCTCCTTAACGGAATGTATGCTCTTAGCTTTCATGCTTTTCTCCAAGTGTAGCTACACATGTTTTGTTTTGCTTTGAGGAGGCCCAGTTATTGAAGTTTTACCCTCATGAATTTGTGCCCAATGGATCAATAAGGCCTTTGGATCCCATGATTAGCAAGCAATCATCCCACATAAGTCACCATTGATGTTGGAATTTCATGCCTCCATTTGATGTCCCATCACTGATATCCGATCTGAGATATCCTACATGGGCCATCTTGCATGATTTTTCCTTGAATTTTCCTAAATTTTGTTGTCCCAGAATCTCGGGTTTTCGGGTTGTCTCTTACTCTCTTCCTTCATGCCTTATCCATCACTCTTTCTCCTTCTTCTCTTCCTTCCCTTTTTTCCTCTAAGCCTTTGGCCTTCAACCTTCAACCTTTCCCTTTACCCTCTATCGATCTCTAAAGGTAAGCCTTAGGCCTTACCTCCAACCACTAGAGCTTAATTAGGTTTTCGAGACTTTTCTAAGTCTTGGTTTGTCGGACTTTGGGGATCGACCTTCCCTCTTTCCTCTTCCATATTTGTGCTTTTCTTCTATTGTCCTTTGGCCTTTGCCTTCACTCTTGCATCTTACCTCTTACCTTCGGATTCCCAAAATTTGACTTTTTTGGCTTTTGGTCATTGATTCCTTCGGAATGTTGAAGGGACCATTATTTTGGTCTCTCTGATATTTCATTCTCTCATTGATGAGCTTCTTCAAAATGTCTAAGGGAACCTTCTTTTTTTTTCTCTAATATTTCTTTCCCTCCTTGATGGGCTTCATTGAAATGTCAAAGGGACCATTCTTTTGGTCCCACCAATATTCGATTATCTCTCCGATGGTTTTCTCTGAATTTGACATAGTGTCGAATGTTTTGGGATTCAAGGGTAGGGTTTCCTCCTTATCTCTAACTCTCGAAGGTAAACTTTCCCTCTTCCCCCGACACTTCCTTTCTTCTTCATGCTTTCCTTCTCCTTTCTTCTAGGCATGTGATAAGCAGTAAGCTTGATGCCTGACACCCGATCACTAACGCCTAACAAAGACACATTTTTGGGGCTTCAAACCATTTAATTCGTGCTATTAGAGGTGATTTTTTGGCCTCGATGCCCTGACCTTCCTATGTTTTAGCATGTTTTTTGGGTGACATTTTTAATGCTCAACCACTCCACAATGACTAGATCTGATTTCCTAGGCTTCAAGGATGACATTAATTGCAACCTCTAACTTTTGCAGGTGGATTTCATGGGTGTCCATACTCATTCATTGTCTCTTGTTGACTTTACTGACGGATCTATGCCCTAATCATGATTTTCATGGATGGCTCCTCTTTCACACCACAAGCTTCATTGCTAACTTTGGTTAGGGTTAGGGTTTAGTTTGTGTTTCTCAATTATGCCTAATCTATAAAGGCAAAAAATGTATTCATTTAAGAGTTCTTCCTCTGGCTCCTCTAGGGTTTTTCTTTGGAAAACTTGTATTTTTGCATCCTTGCTATTGTAAAGATTGGGAATTTTTGCCTCTACATCAATTGAATGGATCAAGTTTTCCTATTCTCAACTCTTTTATGTTTGAGTATGTTTATTACCTTGCATATCTGAGTGTTTGTTTGTATTTTTCATGCATGTATGTTGTGTTAAATTGTTTACAATTGCTGGTTGTAAAACCCTCTTTCCTTTCAGTGCCTTTTCAAACCCTATCCTTCTTGTATGCTTCTGAGAATCAACCAAATAGAGAGTTGTGAAATTCCCCTTTCCCCTCTTCAACGATGTATTGTATAGTCTAAGTCAAGAAGAAACAACCTTTCCATCTTGGTATATCACCTCCATTTTTCCTTTCATGCATTCCTTCTCCCCTTTTCCCCTATCAGTTGTTAGAGTAGGATAGTGGTAGGTTTTCATGTGTTGGGTTGGACCAGCACATTGCACTAGCATTGAAAATGGTAGGTGACCTTCTCCAGCGATTTGACCTCATACGTGCAAAGGTCCCACACCTTGAGGTTGTTCCCATTGTGTCATTGGAATGCTAAACTTTGTGTTCAATAGGGTGTAATTTCATGTGATAATAGATATCTAGAACGAAATTTCTAGGCCATAAATAATGAATCTTGGATTGATTGGTAGTGTTATGCTCTCACTAAATGCACTAATTTTCTTCATTCTTTTAGCAAAAAATAGCATGGTGGTATAAAAGAAAGAAAAAATCTCTTCAATGGAAATTATACACTAAAAAATAATGTGTCCTTGATCCTAATAATATTATGATCTAAGCCTCTATACCTTCTACAAAAATGTAAATATGTAAACTTGACATCTATAGAGAGCAAGGTGCTAAAATAAGAGTTAAATTTCAATGGATCAAGGAAGGTGACAAAGGATCAAAACACTTCTTCAATTATTTGAAGTTTTCCAAAAAAATGGCTAAAATTTCTTAGTATTTTTGTTAATCTAGGAATATTTATAAACTTGATATAATGAATTCACTGATACTTTAACAACACTTAAAGTACACAAAAAATCAAGAATACATATAGGATTTTTTTCATTCAAATAAACTTGTCTCTTTATGTGCATTCATGTATAATATAATTTAAAAATTTAACTATGTTTGCCAATATACTAGCATAGCAATTCAAATTAATAATTATAAAAAAATTCAAGTATAACATGTGAAATACAATGTGTGTCTATATGATAAATTCTTTGGTGTTCTTTCAAATTCAAGAAGGGGAGCATGATTCAGTTTTCTTTCCTCCAACCATAGAATAGTGGTCCCCCACATACCTTCCAATTGGAAGTGGTCCTACCTTTCACAAGAGGAGCAAATAAAGAGATCTACAAACATACCATGCCATATGAGAATTAGTGTAATGTACTGACTCTATTACACACAATTTTTCATGCAACTCCAAAAAACCCTCTAGCTAAAAAGAAAAATTCCAACTAGCATGCAATCCATCAAACACTATGAATCAATAATGCAAACAAAATTTGCATTAATTTGGCCAAAATTTTCATAATATAATATCACATTCCAAAGTGTAAATGTGCATCATTATTCACACACCTCAATCACAATTGTGTCAATATAAGATAATTTATTCACTTAATACTATAAAGATGAACAGTAATGTTCAAGACATTTTAAAATAGTTTTTATAAACTTTTAAATAATTTTTTAGTAATGCTCTGTATTTTCCTCATACAATTTTGTTCAATAAAATTATTGAATATTGTATTTTCTACAAAATATCACAAAGAATGTTGCAATATTGCTCTACCCTTTCCACATAAATGCAACAAATATCATGTAATATAGATACATATGTATTACAAAATAATATTGCAACACTTCTCTATATACATAAATAGATTGACATATGTATATGTATATGTATATGTATATGTATGTATGTATGTATGTATGTATGTATATCTTATATATATGTATGTATATATAAATATATGTATATGTGTATACATATATAACGTATTTATACATATATATATATATATATATGGCATGATGTAATCTATTAATGCTTACACTCATATAAAAATATACAAAATGATATTAGTGAATATAACAACAATATTAAGAGACTACACATAGCATGTTATAGAGGAGAAAAACATAAGAATTGACTTGGAGAAACCCATTGTGTATGAAAATTTTAGACAATTGAGGTTTTACCTCCTCTAATCTTTATCTCCTTTGGTGGTTACAAGTTTTATTATCTATTTGGGGCCTACAAAGACATATGCAAACATATGCAAAGTACTTTATCCAAAAGAATCATCCAAAAATCCAATTTGAGATTTGTCTCATGGATTCCTAGCATGCAACCCCCAAAATTGAAAATTTGGCACTCTTACTTCAAATGAGGTACTATAAATTTCTATGTAATGCTCAAAAGAAAAAAAAAATAGAGAAGAGGATAGAAGCATTGATATTTTCATACTCAAGCTACCAAGGCAAGATATTATATTTGATGTCCAGTTAATTGAGCCAAGTGTGGTTGAGCAAGTTTTCCCTTTCATACTTAATGTAAAGAAAGTTTGTATGTGTGTGTGTATGATGCATATATGCATACATGTATATATGTATATATACATATATATCCTTTATTTTTATCTACAAATATTCTTAAACTCTTATTATTATTTAATATTTATGTCATTCATCAAAGCCTTAATTTGTTCATATGAAATTTTGTAATTTGTAAATGAGATTGAAATCATAAATAATCATGCTCTTTTCTTTTCATTGAAAGTTATTGATTTTGAATAATATGAACTCTATGCAGATGTCCAATAATAGAAATAAAATCTCTCAGGTTTCTCTCCACCTTGTGTTTTAGTATTGTATTTTGATCATACTCTTCCTTTCCTCCCAAATACATTAAAAAAATTAATGAAGGTAATAAGAATAGTTGGCTTCTCAATCTGGAGGTTATCTTGTAAATCACATCGCACATTTTCAAGATTTCTCATGTTGGTACAAATGTACATTTAAAATATAAATTTAAATATCAACAATTTTGGAATGTTGATGGCACATGAAGAAAAACTAGTACAATTAGGATAGATCTATAAATATTCTACTTGTGGGAGATTTTCCATGAGAAAAATGCCTATAACCATATTTTTTACAACCAACCACCCTTATATCCTAGTTCCACTTAAACCATCTATCATCTCCATTCCCTCCAATGGTAAACCAAATAACTCAAAGAAATATTATAAATTAGAATAATAGTAGCCCTTTGGTTCTACCAACTCTCCTAGCCACATGGGACCCCATCCTTGCAAAAACCCATGAATATATACCAAATTTTATGGGAGAAGACATTAAAATATTATATAACATCACCTAGAAGGTTATTTCATTAAGGTTTCTTGTCGATTCTTTCAAGAATAAATAAATAAATAATATAGTTGTTGATTTTAGTTGTAGATCCCAAATCTCTAAGGTATGATAATATCCCAAGTTCTAGGGGTGTCGAACCTATGAGGATTACCACAAATCCATATTCAGGTTGTGAAACTTAGGACCAACTATTAAGGTGGGTAAGACCTTCACTCTTGGATTTGAAAGACCAAGGGGGGTTTCCTTAAGGTAGTGAATTGGATATTGAAACTATGATCGAATGCTTTGTACAATATAATTTAACTGCACATTTTATCCCAATACTAGTGTCACAATATACATATGTGTCGGTTGGACATGTAAGGCTTAGAACCTTATTAAATAGATGATATGACACATACAAATTTGAGAATGTGTTTTATGATAGTCCCTTGTGGTGTATACATTCAAACATGGTAGTAGAAAACACAAACTTGTAAAATCATAAATATGTTTAAGTTGATGTATTTTAAGTGAGTTGAGGATGGTGGGAGAGAAAGTCATTCACAAATTGGCACCTTTATCCATTGGGTAACAAGGTCTCTATATTTAATCAAACATGTAACAACTGAAAACAAGGTAATGCCTTAATCAAATCACCACAAAATACTATGACTTTCAAACTATATAGGAAAGTTTGGCTCTATGTATATATTTAGAAAAATAATAAATGATTGCAAAACATTAAGTGATTTTAATTATTAATTCATGATTATCCCCATGCACTTATTTTATTATGTTGAAAATACAACTTTTTTTAATAAAAAGGGGGTAACAACTTTATTGAATCAGAAAATCATTACAAAGCAAAATGAATCAAACCCACCAAGGGCACAAAAAAAACCAAGAATTAAGTCACACCCAAGAAACACCTCATATCCTCCATAACCCATTCCTCAAGAACAAGGGCCAAATATCTAGGAAGGTTGCCTTGATCATCCACATTCCAAGTCCCTATCTGCTCTGACGCCCACTTAGCCAAACCATTAGCGACCTTATTCCACTCCCAAAGAACATGACAAAAAGCAATAGAATCCAAAGTAATGCTCATAGAAACAATTTTCTTGACCACCACTACCAATTTCCAATTCACATCCTCAAAATGTCTCTTATTTAGCATATCAATGACAACCCGAGAATCAGATTCATAGAAAACCTGCCTCCAACCCAAGGCATAAGCACGTTCCAACACCAGAAGAATAGCTATAGCCTCCATGAGATTATTAGTATGTTAACCTCTATATATAGAGAAGAAAAAAACCACCACTCCTGAACTATCTTTGCCAATACCACCAACTTTAGCATGCCCAAGATTACCTCTAGATGACCCATCAATATTGATTTTTAACTCCCAAAGAGCTGGAGGACACCAGTGACCAATACGACTAACCCTCTCCTACCCACGTCCATGGTGAACCTTTCTCAAAATTTTCCCTCCCTTCACATGAAGACCCGAAACACTAATCACCCCAAGATCTCTAGGATCAACAGGAACAAAAAAATCACACTTAGTAGTCAATGTTTCTTGTAGGACCCCTAGAATTCTCAGCTAAAGCTGACCAACAAACAACTTCTTATCCAAAAATATTATGTGGTTGTTCTCCAACCAAATATTCTAATTTATCAGGCCAAACCAATAATCCTAGCTATGAGAATAAAATAAGTCTATACAGGAGGAGACCCTTGGCTCCTCCAAAATTCCTCCAAAGAAGAAGCATGTCTACATGGCATGTGCTAGAGATTCCGCCAAAAGTGCCAAATAAATTTTTAAAAGGAACATTAATAAAAGAGGCGAGGAATACAATCTTCATGCCCAACACACATAACACACATAGAAGGACCCTGAAACCCATATTTCCAAATATTCTCCCAAGTAAAACACCTTCCTTGCACCACTAGTCAGGAGAAAAAATTGCACTTAGGCTAGGAAAACTAATTATCAAACTTGTTTCCACCACGAGGCCTCAAAAATTCCAAACAATTTCTTATCAAGAAATTTATAGCTTGAGGCAACAAATTTTTTACCTTTCAGGTCAAGACCCCAAGCTAGCACATCTCTCTTAGGAAGTGAATTATAAAACCGACCTGATAAAATCAAAGCAAGCTCCTGATGATCCTCAACCACACCACCAGGAGGCCACTCCTGTGGATCCTTCCACCTAAACACACTAACCTGACCCAAAGGTTGATGAGTTTTGAAGTTGGCCACATGGAACCAACCAACCTCCATAAAATGCTGACATAAATTCTATAGATGAGGGTGAGTACACAAAATGGGAGGATGACCATCCGAAGAATCAAACTAGAAGAGTGCATCTTGACCACCATTACAAATCCAAAACAATCCCTACTTGACCATCTTGGCCCCCCTTTTGAGGTTACTCCAAATCATAGAACCCTTCCCCTCCAAATCATAGAACCCTTCCCCTCCAAACTAAAGTGTGCAACATCAACACTCTCAACCACACCAATATATTTTGAAGTAAGTATTTTATCCCACAACTGATGTTGTTGTGAACACCACCACTAGTACAATTTCGCTACTGAAGCCTACCCACTCAAATCAGTCCAATATAAACCAATCCCACCTTCCTGCTTCGACCTACATATGGAATCCCACTTAACCAAGCTCCACTTCCTATGCAGAAGATTTCCAGACCAAAGGAATTTCCAAGACAAACTCTCAAAGTCTTTGATAAAGCTGGAAGGTGCAGAGAGAGTGAAGCATTTGTACAGAGGAAGAGCCTACACTATAGGCCTTAAAAGAGTCACTCTTCCTACAAAAGAAACCCACCTACAAGTCCAATGACTGGCCAGATTGTGGAACTTATCAATAATTCCCTACCAAAACAATTTAGGAAGTGAGCAACAACAGGAAGAATGCCTAGATAAACAAAAGGAAGATTGCCAATCTGGAAACAAAGAATTCCAATAATTCTTCTTTGGATAATCCTATGAGTATTAAAGAAATAGATGAGATAATTCTCCTCATTAATACTTTGACCTAAAGCAACCAAATAATTGTCTAGAATTCTACACCATCTAATAGCCTCTTCAACCCTAGTCATGCCCATCAGAGTAGTACCATCAACAAACTGAAGATGGGACTGGGGGAATATTATTTCCCCAACTCCAACCCTGGATCAAGCCACTCTCCATGCAAGATCTAATAAACCTCCCCAAGCCCTCAACAAGTAAGATAAATAAATAGGGGGATAGAGGAACCCCTTTTTTGAGTCCCCTAGAAGCACCAAACAACTCTGTAGGCTCTCCATTAATCATCACCAAAATTGAAGAATAAGTGACACAACTCTTGACCCACTCAATCTAGTCTCTAGAAAAACCAAACACTCCCAAAATCTTGAATAAGAAGGCCCATTTAACACAAGCATATGCTTTAGCCATGCCCAAGTTAATAAACATAGCTTTTTTCCTTAGAATAAGTCATAAAATGAATGGTTTCAGCTACAATGATGACACCATCCATAATCTACCTACTAGTAACAAAACACCCTTGCTCCTTAGAAATTAACCTACTTAGCCAAGGTTTAAGTCACTCAACAATCAACTTAGTAATTATCTTGTACACCACATTACATAGAGAAATTTTCCTAAAAAGATCCAGAGTATTAGCCCCATCCTTCTTTGGTATGAGAGCTAGAAAGGTAGAGTTTATGGATTTCAACATCTGTTTATTCATAAAGGATTCTTGAACAACCTCCAGAAGATCCAACTTAATCACCTCCCAAAATTCTTGAAATAATTCAACCCGAAACCCATCGGGCCCAAGAGCTTTCCCTTTTTCCATCTGAAAAAAAACATTCTCAAACTCCAACAAAGAAATAGGATTAATAAAAGATTCATTCATTTCATTAGTGACCAAAGGTGGTATGTTATCCAAAATAACAACTTTGTCCTCCTCTGTAGGAGGGGAATCCTCAAATAACAAAGCAGAGAAAAAATTAACTGACTCAACAAAAATAGAAGTAGAGGAGGAAAGAGTCTCCCCATTCAACAACAAGAGAGAAGAGATAGCATTACCATGTCTTCTATCCTTTACAAAATTGTGAAAGAAAGAAGTATTTAGTCTCCCACCTAGAGCCACTCCATTCGAGACTTTTGTTTCCAAAAAAAATCCTCTCTTAATTCCCATTCCTCAACTTCCTTCATCACAGTAGCTTCCAATAGACTAAGCTCCTTTGTGAGGCCCTAGTCATGAATCTACCTAGTAATCAAGTCCAAGTGAGCCTGAGCATTCTTCTTTTCTTGAAACACATTACCAAAGTGCTACCTATTTTAGCGCTTCAACCTATACTTCACATACTAAAGCCTCTTGGAGAAAGAGTACATAGAAGTACCATGTGTCAACTTCCCAAGACACCACCAGCCAGGAGGAAAATTATGAAGATATTCATCCCTAAGCCACATAAGCTAAAACTTAAAAGACTTCTTAATACAATGTTGGGGTAACTTAGAATAAGCTTGATTGGCCAATGATCAAAACCCCGCCCATCCAAAATCTCAGAGCTAGTCAACCACCTATCTTCCATCTAGAAATTGGACACCAGGAATATCTCTTGTCTTTTTCAAATAGCAGCTTCACCACTTCTCCTATTATTCCAGGTGAAGACCCCATTAATAGGCTTGATATCAACCATATTCAAGAGAGCAAAATTATCTTGCAAAAGCACTGAGGAAGGATCTAGGTGAGCACTACCTCCCCTCTTCTCCATAAAGGTGACAACATTAAAATCCTCGACCAAAATCCAAGAAAGGTAAGGATCCAAAGACTTCACATATCTTACATGGCCCCACAACAAAACCTTTCCTTGAAATTTAGTCGGAGCATAAATGTTAGAGAAAATAATTGTCTCCCCTGAATCAAGATGAGAAGTAACACAAGAGATCGAGCCTCTACAGGAGAACCACAAAATTGGTCTAACTCTATGTGGATCCCATAAATATGCCACCCCAGCTACCAAGCACCCTGACACATTGACACTTTCCATGAACCTAAACCTTCAAATCCACATTCAACATACTATCAATAAATAACTTAGTTTCTTGAAGGAAAACCACATCAAGAGAATGAATACGAATCAGATCCCGAGTAGACTTTTTTCTAGGGATTCTATTCATACCCCTCATATTCCAAGAAAGAATGATCAGCGTTGAGGTTGGGAAAAGTGAGCATCAATTATCTTCATCAAACATAAATCCACCAACGTCTCCTTAGTTAGCTTAACCTTTTCTTAATCCTTCTTTCTACCAACCTTAAGAGGTTTCACAAGATCCCCTTTTTTGGGGGCTTTTTTTTGCAAATCCAAGGTAGGAGAAAAAGACTTACTTTTACCTAAGTTTGAAGAACCTTGCACCTCAAAGAGAACACCACCAACACTAGAGGAACCACCAAAAGACTCTAGCATGAAACCTAAAGCACCCAAAACAAGAGCTAGAGGAGATAAATCAGTATTGATTTGAGAACCCTATTCACCAAGCCAAACTGAACTAGGATTCAAAATAGGTTGATCCCCAAGTACATCCTCTGCAAGAGAACCAACTGCCACCTACAAGTCCACATGAAACCCTTCCTCCTAGACTAAATCCTCTAATGCCTTAAATTTTTTGAAGGTTTCCTCTTGTCTATCCTTGAGGGATCTCTTTTGGTCCTGTCCATGATTACAAGACTTAATCGAAATAAACCCATCTTTATTAGCCACCTCCCCCTGCATGGGAGCCTTACCCTTCTCTGTCATTGAATTAGACTGAGTAGGAGCATTACTTGTACCAGAAACACTAGAAGCTCGGGGATACCTTTGCTGAAGATGACCATATTCATGACACAATCGACATTTAAAAGGTAACGTCTCATAATCTAATGGCCGATTCTAGGTGCAAGAACCAACAGTCATGTCAATTGAATTCGAAAATGGATGACTCAAATAAATTTCAAAACATACCCATGCATAGGAAAAAATCCTCTTATTCAAATTTTGTTGAGAAGGACCAATAGGTTTTCCCAGCAATAAAGCAATTGACTGCAATGTCACTTCTTCAACATTCGAGTGGTAACTGAGGAAGACACACCCAAATTGGGATACTAGAAGGTAACTCTTCTGTTGAGTTAAAACCAACATGCCATGGCTTTATGAAGAGACCCACCTAATTATATAAATATGATCCACCTTCAAAATCCCTATTTCGATCAGAAATACACAAGAATTCCACCATAAAAAAAATATTTACAGCCATCAAAATATCAAAATCTCCTTCCAGGTTCCATGTCTTACAGATCTAGGTATCGAGAAATGGAAGAGAAACCCTCATCCCCATGAAATTACAAACCAAAACATGATTTTTTTGGTAGTCCACATCTTCAACCATCGAATCTAATTGAATCACTAAAATTGGTTGTTCTTGGGCCCTCGCCAAACACCCATTCACCTTCTGCAATTTGAAAGCACCATTTCGTGACAAACCCGTGCTAGGAGAAATCAAGTTTGGATCCTCTGAAGCATCACCAGACATAGTTGTAACCTAGTTCACCTTATTTAAGTACACATGCATCACTATTCAACCCCAAAATGGGCACCCCAAAACAAACCACCTCTCCGACCAAGCAAAACCCAATGAAACCCCCAACAATGATTACAAAAGAGAGAGCACACAAAACAAAAAAAATATAACACTTGCACAAAAGCTATGAGATTGCAGCCCCACCAGAGCACACAATAATCAAAACCTGTGCCTCACCACAAAGACCAACGCCTCCACACAACCGCAAGGAAGGAAGAAATGAATGAACAAAAGATTGGGCAAAAATAGACAAAAAAGGGTACAACAAAAATAACCACCCTAGCCACACCCTGCAAGCACAAACACACACCCCCACATGTAGGAAGCACACACATTAAGAAAAAAATCAAGCTAGGGAATCAACGCTCTAGCTCGCCCTCGAGCTCTCCCAGCAAATGCCATCCAAAAATATCATCATGTTAAAAATACATCTTACAAAGGCTTTGCACTTGGATTTTAGAGACTTAAGATTAAAAAAATAAACAACATATATCTAGAAATGCATACCATACATAAGGAGATACTCAATTAAGACTAATTTTTCCTTTAATAATTTTATATTCAATGTTTACAAGATTTTATTATAGGTTTGGGATAAACCCAATCATTATAGTACAAAAATAGTTACACCTAGAGCTGGAAATAAAAACTCTAGGGTTTTCTTTGAATATCTCTCTTTTGTTGGCTTTGTCACTACTCCTCTCTTGTCTCTAAATGTTACCCTCTAATCTCATCCTCTTCTCTTTTTTGGTTAATCTTAAAAATATATCTTTCAACACCATCTAGAGATCTCAAGGAAAGAATCATGGTCATCTAAAATTGTACATGCTTCCCATAAAATGCTAGCATCACCTTCACATGGCCATACACTTGAGGTCATGCCCCTTACATCATCAACCATATGCTTTTTCATACTATCCATATCCTAGATGGCTCCATGTTAGGAATAATAAATAAACTAGCACACATCACTCAGTTGATTAGGCCACATATCACAGTTGTGTTGTAAGATCCATTATTATAGGAGTTAATTTAGGATTTGTTGAGTCATTTGTGGACGCTGTTAAACTCAACATCTTATTATAAATTGTAATATCTCCAGTTTTTTATATATAATATTTCAATTATATTTTCAGTATATTATTTTTATCATGGTATCAGAGCTGGTCTGGGCCTAACTCCCTCATAGGAGAGCTTAGGATTATGAGTTGGTTTGATCAAACCTGAAGAATCTGGTATGGGTGTTGATCTAGTTGTTCCAAAGAATAGATCATAAATTGTTGGAGAAGAAAGAAAGAGGTCGTAGTTGTTATCGAAGGTTGGAGAATGCAAGTTAAGTTGTTTTTGAAGTTAGAGGAAGCATTGATTTAGGTTGCAACAATTTTATGCGTCTCTTATCACTTAGGGAGACAATTGTGGTTGCGGTGGTGAGCAGTAGGAAGACTGTGGTGGCTAACTATGGAGATTCTAGACCTGTTATCTCCACCACTGAAGACTTTGTTTCACTCTTTGTCGATCACAAGCCCGAGGTGGTGGTAGAGATGGATGCCATGAATGCCAAAGATGCTTGTTGAATGACTTTGCATCGCTTTCCATTAGATAGTTTGCACTTTAGTTTGTGTTTTTAGCTGGTTTTAGTGGTTACCTTGTAGCCCCCTTATTTTTTTGTAGCGTGATGTGGACTACACCATTGTAGGTGTTATGAATACTCCATTATTGTGAGAGAGGTTTGATAATGAGTTGTAATCTTTCCCCTGATGGTTACATTTAAAGGTTCATGTAAAGAACCTGTTTCAGCTATTTAATAAATGCATTATAAATGTCACAAAAATATGACTGATTGGAAATGCCAAGGATGAGAATAGGACAGTGTGTAGAGTGTCAAGGGAAGGTATGCATAAGCCATGGTTAGGAACCATGCAATTGATCCATGTGAGCTGATTGAAGCCGACGTGTTATGAAATGACCTCGCCCATATTTGAAAATATGGTCTGCATGTGGCATAAGTCTACGTATGAGGTATGATAGGTTGTCGTTAGTTCCCATTACTTTAGAAGATAAAACATCAATATGTTGACCAGGTAAATGTCCAAGGTTGTCTTCAATAGAAGGCGGCTTGACTAACTCTCTTAGATTTTCTAGCTTTTTATAGCAACTGAAGTTAATTTTAACCTAAGGTCGTTTAACTAGTTAATAGAAAATTAATTTGTCTAGAAAGCTAGGAAGTATTTAAACTAGAAAACACAAGATAATTAATTTAGAAAGCATGATAACTAAACAAGAGAACACCGAAATAACTAAACTAAGAAGTATGTAAACTACAGAAGAATAAAAACTTGTAAACAAGCTATGACACATCTAATTAATAACAGTAAATAACGGTTCCTAATAGTTAATAGAACTACATAATGAAAGACAACATGTGCTCTAGAACTTTAGACTTTAAGATGACATACTTAAGGACTCTTTACAAAATTATCATAGAAAAATGACTACATTCATAATTATAATCCATGCAATAAAAACGACAAAAGGAAAATACTCATCTATTTAGTCTATCCTCCCTTGAGTGGATAGCTCGTGGGTTTCTACGTTATCAAATCACATGTACAGTATAATCGAAAGCTTCCCCGTTAAAAGTAGTCTTCATCCATAATTTCCACAACTCAGAGATTGATATGCAAAATTCTCTTTATTCATATATATTCAGAAAACATGTTGACATCATAACAGTACTATTCTGCGTTATCTTTTGCTTCAAGAGATTACATATTTATAGAAAGTTTCTAACTAGATCCTATATTTCAGATGGCTTAGATTACCGTTGAAAAATTCCACAATAGATTGTAAACAAGCTTTATGTCTTTAAATGCTCATTACATCAATATTAAAGAGGCCCGCGTTGAGCCACGGAGTCATAAAACATAACAGAATTCTAACTAAAAGAAATTATGATTTCAGTCAATCATCCTAGAGTTCTAGAGCATGTTCCCAACATATATCTTTAATATATTATGGAGCTTGTGCTAGTTGAATGCTTTTAACTATTGTATGATGATCGATTATTACCCTACAAAACACTTAAAACTACCCATTAGATCTGCATTGATAAGATATTTCAATAAATCACAAGAAATAAAGTTTGTACTATTTTTCTCAAAAGATAAGCAATTATTATTCCTAAAGTTTAATTAATTGGCAAAGAATAAGTGTTTTTCATCCATGAGGAAGGGTTTTAGAAAGTTATCATGATGAGGTTATTTTTACCTCATCACTTCCCCCCCTTCCTAATTTCTGGCAGGTCCCCCTGCCCTTTGTTGTGACCCCTACCCTCCTTCTCTATTCAATTATTCATATTTAACACTAATATCATACAAATCATCTGCTATTTTATCCATCATTTCAGGTTCATCTAGGAAGCCTTGATGATAAGCAACTCCTTTTTTCCACATGTTGAAGACTCCATTATCTTGATCTGTATTGATATGAAAAGCAAGTGGTGGAAAGAGCAACAGGGGAGGTTTGTATCTCATCCCCATCCAATCTGTTCTAAGGTCTTTTAAGATTTTGGCCAAGGAATTTTCTCTTCTGTAGGACCATTTAATGTTAAGAGGGGAGATCACTTCTCTTTTCTTCAAGTATGTTGGTAGTGGGGTGTATCTCTCTTCACAAGCATGCCAAGCCTTACCAATCAGTTTTGGCCCTTGTTCTATGAAATGATTGTGGCATAAGAGGATGTTTTCATCATATCTCTTATTCATAGTTTCTTCCACTTTAACAGCTAAAAAGTGTGCTTTGAAAGTTGCAGGTTTCCTGTTGGGATGTCTCATCTGAAGACCCGTGTTCTTTTCTACCTGGGAGTATTTTCTGGTACATTCTTGCCAATTAACTTGATCATGCATAGTAGATAACAATGATCTCAATTTCACTTCTCCAACAAAAAGGTTAATAAAGAAATCAATATGAGTCTCCAACAATAAATTGTGAACAAAGAATTCACATAACATGTCTTGCTATTCAGGAATTGATTCTAAAAACACTTTAACAAAAAAAAAATTCATCAAGGTCATGTGGCTGATTATGATAGACTCTCAACAATTTCCATCTTAACAATTTTTCATTTAAAAACATAGAATATAGCCTTGATGGTCTCCAACATGCGAATAGAAATTCTCCTATTTGGCATGCATCTTGTTTTGCCCTATAGACCCTATCAAATGACTCTTTCAGTAGTACCAACTCCTTTTTCAATTCTAGCATCCTTCAAGAAATAGCATCTTTCCATCCATTTCATTAATAATGGGGGAATTCAGACTTGGAACCATTCAGTTACAGTTGGTTCATTTTGAGTTCCCTTTGATTCCATTATTGGTTTATTGCTGCTTTCTTGCAAATCTTGTTCTAGTTCCACGATCTTACTGAGAGAAACATTCAGTTCTTTACTCTGTCTGTTCTTTTCTTCTTCAAAAGATTGAAACATCTTAATAAAATTATTTTTCAAACTTTCAATTTGTTTATCCCTATTAGACATATTAGCATTATATGTATTATTTTCTTGATTCAATCTCTAAATTTTTTTATGCAATTCATCAATAGAGATGTATCCTTCTTTTCTATCTGCAGTGTCAGATTTTGAATCTCTTGATCTCTCTTTTCTATTATAGCAATGTGTATTTCTTTTTCTTCTTGTTGTTGTACAACATGTTCTTCATTTTTCTGCAATTGATTTCTTAATTCATCAATTCCTAATTTCAAATTTTCTAGCTTTGCACTAACACTGTCATTTTCAGTTGTTTCAATAACCATATTTACAATGGGAGATAAATTTTCTAAAATATTATCCTCAACCTCCATAAAAGGTGGAGATTGCTCCCTTTCTTCTTTTTGTATTTCCTCAACAAGGGTCTCTTCCTCATGTCCTGTGTGAGGAGATAATTTTTCAACAGGGATCTCTTCTTCTTGTTCTATGTGGGAAGGTATTTCTTCAACAAGGGTCTCTTCTTCTTGTTCTATGTGGGAAGGTATTTCTTCAACATGGGTCTCTTCTTCTAGAAACTGACAAATTTTCTCCCCTATTTCCATTATTTCTACATTATCAACAGGGTCCACAGTTTCTATTGAATTTTTTTGTTTCCTAGACTCCTTTTTCTTTGAAACATTTCCTATATCTTTAACTAGGGTTTGTGTAGACTCAGAGGACAATCTCTTGCTTCTCCTCAAGAGAGGAATGTTTTGAAAAGTAACAGTTGATCTTCTTTTCCTCTTCCTAGAGGGAATTTTCTCTACATTTGTATGAATGATTTCAACATCCCCTGACTGGTCTGGGGTTTTCAATTCATTGGCTAGAGTTTCTGGTGCTTCCTCACCGAGGGTTTTGGGAATTTGAGCTTCAGGAGCTCTTGAATTCTCAAGGGAAGTTCCTCTGAAAGGTGAAGGAATTTTCTTAGAGGATTCCCCTTCTTCTATTTATCTCTTGGGTACAGATTCTTCAAATTTTTGAAGGAATTTTCCCCACTTACTTTCAAGTTTCTTTCAAAAATGATATTTTTAGATTAAGTGAATTAATCCATGGTGTTTCAATGGACCTAAACTAGTTTTATACCTTTCTATGGAGGCGATAACAAATTCACTCAAGAAGCTAGGCAAATTGACCATAAGGGCAGGGTTTTCTTTCCCATGATGCAAATGTATCAACATATGAAATGAAGGTCCTACCACTATAGTAAGTTGGCCTTCACAAGTAAAATATTTTATAATCCATGCAATAGCTATTCCCCAAGGTTCTAATATGGAGGTCCTTTGAAACCCTTTATTTTTTCCTCTAGTACTGATAACTATCATGGGCTGAGGGTCTCCCTCTCTAAGAAATAATTCTGATAACTTTTGATATGTGATTTGAGAAGTTTCAGATAATTTAATACCAGAATTATCTAAACCAGAGAGGTGAGAAATGATTTTTGGACTCACCTGAAAATGCTTCCCATGTAGTACCACCTAGCCATTGGAATAATTTTCTACAAATACATTCACTAACTTCTCATTATATCCCTCAAACTTTTTGATAAAATCTAACCATCCCACTTCCTAAAACAAATTGGAAATGTTGCTCAATCCCAGTAATTTATCCATTGAGGCTAGCTCTGATTTATTCTTTGCACCTCCCATTTTTGTCTTTGCTCTATAATTCTACTGAGAAATTCAATAGTGCGAGAAGCTTGCACACAATTGTTTTTAAGATTTAATTGCAAAGCGATTATTTATTTGTCTTTGTTTAAAAATTACTGTGCAATGATAGTTGTGAACCCCTATCCTATTCCTGCATAGACATGACAAACAAACACCTTAGTTATTTCATATGCAAGTTAGAAGAAGGATTCCCCATGAAATCCATTTACAATGCTCAAAATAGGAAAATGAAGAAATAAAACATAGAAATATAATTGAAATCCTATTTAAGCAATGCAAACTCTTGATCCCATGGGGGAGTTTGTGCCAATTGGTGTGTCGAAATTGGCCATTTCCTAACTCCTTTATAAGCTTGATAATGATTTGATCCACCTTGGTTGAATTCCTGCATAACATAGCTAAAAATTTGATAAAAATAGATGAAAATGACTATGCTTGAGGATGAAGTTGAGTATAGTAAGTTTACTCAAGTTGTGGTTGATAGAATGAAAGAAAGAGTCTCTCATTTATAGATTTCAAATTGGAAGAATGAGCAAGATTTGAGCAATGTGGGATAAAATACCAACCAATGAGAGAAGGCCACTTGTCCACATGTGATTGGAGGAGGAATGAGCACATTTTGGTCAATGTGCATGATAAATGCTATTGGATTCAAATTTGAAATTTGAATGTGACATGTTGGAGGGAGAAAGAAATGGAGTTAATGTCACTTGGCTCAAGGCCAAGGACATGTAAGAGACATTAAATGCCTTGTTGGAAGGACCAAGCCCACTTGGATTTTGAATTCAAATTTGAAAGAATATTCCTCCTTTATTTCATGTTGAGAGAAAATAGGCAATTAAATAAATCAAAGTAATTGATTTATTGTGCAAGTTGCATTCTCTAGAGGATTTTAGTGATTAAGATTAAATTAATCAAGATTTGATCAATTTAATGAGAGATTAGATGATTTGACAATTTTGACTCAAATTTATGAGTTGATTTAAATCAAGAATTGAGAAGGAAGATTTAATTAAATAAATGATTTGATTTATTTAACCAAAGGGGATAATGTTAGATTAAATTAAATAAGGTTTAATTTATTCAATTTAATAAGAAGACTTTTAGAGACTTGATTTAAATAAAATTAATTATTTAAATAAACAGAGATATAAGGTTAATTAAATTAAATTGATTAATTTAATCAATAGAGGAGAAAGACTTAATCAAATAAATAATGATTTATTTAATTAAGAGACAGAAGGCGATGATAAGCTGAGAGTGTGATTCATGAAGAAATGATGGTAGTAGGATCAGGATCAGGTGCATGCATATTTTACGTGTCTACATTTTGCCCCTCTTTGAAACAGTGTACTTGTTGCATTGGTTCAAAGAATATTTTGTTGTGATCAAAGTTCAAAATTTCTCAATATTTTTGAATGCCCCACTATTGCCCTAGTGGAAGGATTATGCTGATATACTACCCCCTTGAGAGATCGGACAAAAATGCTAATTTTTCGATCAATATCGCGATAAAATGCAAGAGGAGTGGTTTTATTGATCAGAGGACGAAAGATAATTCTTTGATGTAGACAATTCTAATGATGTGTAGACAGTCATCGGCCATGGGTAGCCGCATGTATATTTTGAGATCTCACACCTACTTTAGATAGAAATGTTAGTAAAGATAGAAGAATAAGAAGAATAAAATGGATGGAAGGAGGATCCAACAAGCCTACATTATGATGATGATGATAATGATTTTCTTATCAGGAGTTGGGATTTTCAAAGGGCCAATTACTTTATGTTTGATAACACACGTAGGTATGAAGCATCAAGGTATAAAAAACCAGGATTGCATTGTACCTAGTGTGATGGGCTTTGACTCGACAATCAGATGGGTGTATTCTTGTTCACACTTGACATACAAAAACCTTGCTAGGACGGACCTAACAAAGCAAGTATTTACCAAGTTATTTTACAAGAATATCCACAAGCACAACAGATAAAAAAGATAATGATCATTGCCCCATTCCTTTCTCTCTAAATTTGTTTTGTTTAGGCATCATCGAGAGGTCCTTGGAATGAGCAAAAAATAAGATAAGCCAAAAAGACCAAATAAAGCAAACCAACAAGCTAATTTTCTTCATATCGCTAGCCAAGACTAAACTACTATGAGATACCTGATGCTTATGTCCATCGTGGGAAGGATTCATCCTAAGACATGTTGTGATCAAGGTTTTGATGAGACTAATTGGACGATAAGCTATTGATACTCTAAGTTGATTAACTTGTTTGCTTACTATCTTAGACCTTTGAGACTCTGATGATTAGGGTGTTCACTTTTGAACCTACTAGAATTTCTTCCGAATGACTCACCAAAGGATGATGGTGATGACTCATTTTATTATGAGTGATGATAATCGCGGGTGAAAGTGAGATGAGATGAAAGCACCATTTTAGATTTTTCTAGATATTTTGAGGCTGTTTTTGGTATTTTTGAAATGTTTTACAAATGTTTTTGGTATTTTGTGTCTTAGGGGCCGATCAAGGATGGCCTTGCCTATGTTCCAACTCAGAGACTATGTAGTTTGACTGACGAAAAACTTGACTCAATGATGAGATAGATGAGCAAACGGGTTGCCATTTTATTGCAATGGATGCCTAAGGACTGACCTAAAATGTATCAGGGGATGATCAAAGATCAACCTTGCCTACGTTCAATCTTAGAGATGACATAGTTCGGCAAGATGATGCCACTTTTTGATTTTTGAGATTTTTTCGATATTTTGGATTTTCGCACGATTTTGACAATTTGAGTATGGATATGCATGATGATATCAACGATTGATTTTGGGATTTTTTTGAAAACCAAGCTAAGGTTGATTGATCAAATTGATGGATTGATGATGATAACATTGTTGAGGATATACAACAGTGCAAGGATAGTGTTAAGCAACATGAGGATTTCAAGATTGATGATGATAACATTATTGAGGATACACAACAATGCAAGGATAGTGTTAACCAACATAAGGATTGGGAAGGATATCTTGAGATGATGATGGATTGGTTGGATTTTATTAATGAATATTTGGAAGCTTGATTTGGAACAAAATTATTTTGATGATTTGATGTGACGTTGAAGTATACATTAAATGCGACTGATATTGATTGTTTGGATTGATGTTCGATGAAAGATAAAGCTTGATAAGGAACATATTCTCATCAAAATATACCATGGGCTAGTGATTTGGATTTTTGGCTCACAAATTCTTGACCAATTTGATTTCACGTTTTCCAATGTTCGGATCACCACATAAGCTGGAGGATATATATCAAGATTTATTCTCGAAGCAAGATGTAAGTATCTATCCCCAGTGTCTAGCAATGTTTGAAGGGCCATGGGTGAATTATTGGATATATGGATGGATGAATGGGTATGGTAAGCATGCAAAGGATTCCAAGGATTATCTTGCGATAAGATAAGGGGTTCAGGTAGTGGATCGCATTTGGATAGTGGTTCATGGCTCAAATAATGTTGGATTGGATAGGATCAATGAAAATGATCCATGTCAAGATGAATAGCATAAGAAAGTCTAAAGTGTGCACCACAAATTTTCAAGATCAAGATAATGTAGATAAATGGTAATGGGTTGGATAAACGGTTCATGGATGAACGAATGATATGGCTAGAATGCTAGCTTTATTATGGATGCGATAAGATGCTTTCTCCTGATTTGGCACACGTAGATGCTCAATTCTACACATGATGCCTATTTTCCAGGTTTTCATCATGCTACTTGCCCAAAGCACCACCCATGCGAATTTCGCTAGACGATGATTTTTTTCTTTACTGTTTTTAATCCTTTTTTTATTTTTTTTGTATTTTTCTGAAAGATTTTAAGCTTATGATGAACCACTTGGTGGTGTCGATGTAGATGCTTTTGTCATAATGTTCCATCGATATCCTATTTTAAATAGTTTCTTTGCTAAGATACATGCACTTGGAAACAACTTTCGAGATCCTTGATTTGCTTTGTTGATATCGGGGTTAACTCCGTCTTTGTATGCACATCACAATAGAGTGCCTTTTGAATCCTTATGATGAAGGGCCACTGCCAATACATGGTCAATGTGAGAATTGGATATCATGCATGAAGGCATGGATGGCGTGTGTTTAGGAATAAAATATGGACTAGTTGACCGTTTGGAACCTTTGACTCTCCAAACTTGGGAAGATGAGCAATGATGGGTGGATACGAAAGTGTGCATGAAATTAGGACCAACAACTCGATACACTTTGTATGTTGCTTGAGAAGCATGATTTTTCCTTTGTGGACATATTTGACGGATACTTTTCCATTTTTTATTTTCCCCATAGTTTCTTTAACTAATGCAGTATGATAAGGATCGTCTTTCTTTGTATTCTTTGGTATCCAAGTGTATTTGATTTGTCTAATATGCTTCACTACTTATTTTTATTTGATAGCATTCTTCATGCTTCGATTCAAGTCTTTCTCTTGATGTTGGTCCCAATTCATGGATGGGGTGATGAGTGGATGGAGGTTTGTGACATGGCGGGTTGTAGTATTGACATTAGTTTCATCATAAGGATTCTTCATGCTCCCTATGTTGACCTTTGCTTGAGATGAAGTTGCCCCCAGTTTTGTACAAGTATCACTGATATGTTGAGATCCCTTGATTATTGAATAACCAAGGCCTTGATGCCTAGGATTGCCAATAATATGCACTGATTCCAGGATACCCTGTTCATGTAAGCTTAATCCATCGCCTTTGTAATTCATCTGTTGAAACATTTTATATGCAATAAGATATGATCTACCTTGGAGACAAGGTGCTACTCCTTCTCCGCTCTGTGGTGGATCTTCAAAGGTGACAACTTCTTTATTGATGAGATAGCTTTCCCTAAAAAAGGTAAGTGATCCAAGTTTATATGTGATAGGATCCTTCATATGTGGGATAAATTCTTGATTGATATCTTTAGCTTGATCTTGTGAGATATCAGATTGTAATGCTTCTTCAAGAAGTGTCAATGATTCACTATAAAATTCTTCCTCATGATTCATTCTTGATATGATTTCATATGATGTTTTTGATTCACAACTTCTGTAGAAGCCTTCTCTATGACCTATTTCTACTATGTCTCTACAGGATGTTTCTGATTTGCAACTTCTATATAAGTCTTCTTCATGATCTATTTCTGCTAGTTTTTGATTCACAACTTCTATAGAAGCCTTCTTCATAATTTGTTTCTACTATGTCTCCAGATTTTTCCATATCTTGGTTGTGTGTACAAATGTTAAGAGTAGGAGACTCTTGTTCCTTGGTAATGATGTCAAGAGTATGAGATTTTTATTTTGATTGAAGATCATCTGTGTGTCCATCCAAAGAAAGCACCTCATGGTTAGATGGGGGAATATGTGATATATGGATATGATTATCATTTGTGACATCTTGTATAGATAGAAGAGTGCCCATTAGATCAATGTAGTATCTCGGAGATACAAATTCTTGATCTTGAATGATTTCGGAATTGCTTTCGACATGCTTTGGATCAAGTTCTTGACATGGGTCAATTTCAAAGGATGGATTTCTTCCAAAGGGTTCTTGGATATCTTCATTAGGCATAGGAAGTGGCTCAACACCCTATTTATCTTTAAGGATTCCTTCATTATTCATAATCATGAGGTTGAGGGATGTCAGTATGTCTTGGGAAATACCATTGCCAGACCTTGGCGATAGATGTTGATTATGCTTTGGAATACGTTCTTGAGATAATGTCCTCTAACTCATAAGGCAATGTAGAGACATTTTCAATATGATCATTGGTTGATGGATCGTGGATTATTTCAATGGGATTGAATAATGTTAACACATCTTGAAATAGATCACTAAAAAGTGGCTCTTGATGTATGGTGATTTGATCATTGGATGGGGTAGACATATCTTCACAGTGCTCGTTGATGGATTGATTTTGATCATTGTCTTCAACAGTTGTGGTGGGGAGGTTTTTAATGTCCTGAATTTTGAATCGACCAAGCCCACTTGGATTTTGAATTCAAATTTGAAGGAATATTCCTCCTTTATTCCATGTTGAGAGAAAATAGACAATTAAAGTAATTAAAGTAATTGATTTATTGTGCAAGTTGCATTCTCTAGAGGATTTTAATGATTGAGATTAAATTAATCAAGATTTATCAATTTAATGAGAGATTAGATGATTTGACAATATTGACTCAAATTTATGAGTTGATTTAAATCAGAGTTGAGAGGAAATGATTAATTAAATAAATGTTTTGATTTATTTAACTAGAGGGGACAATGCTAGATTAAATCAAATAAGGTTTAATTTATTCAATTTAATAAGAGGACTTTAGAGACTTGATTTAAATAAAATGAATTATTTAAATGAACAGAGATAGAGGGTTAATTAAATTAAATTGATTAATTTAATCAACAGAAGAGAAAGACCTAATTAAATAAATAATGATTTATTTAATCAAGGGATGAAAGGTGTTGATGAGCTGAGAGTGTGATTCATGAAGAAATGATGTTAGTAGGATCAGGATTAGGTGCATGTATATTTTACGTGTCTACAATAGTAATTTGCATGGAGGCGTGCGAAAAGAGCGGCGTACTACCAGTTAATCGATGAGTGGCCCAAGTTACTAAATTAGGAAGGGAGAAACTCATGCCAATTAATTGCACCTTATTAAAAAATAACTACTTACTTAAGCAAAAGTGTGTACTTACTTTCATTCTATGATTGCCTAAAGATTGCGTACCTTTGCTAATTTAACAGGATGATGGGATGGTATTGGTTAAGGTGGCATCGTATTTATTATGAGATGAGTGAGGCAACTTGTGAATGAAGAAGTCATAAATGAAGATAGGTTGTCATAATGGCTTTTATTTATGATGATAAGATGGTGGAAATTGAGATAACCACATTGCGTGAGAATTATTGATATGACAACTAAAAAAAAACTTAGTAAGAAGGCATGTGTACATGGGTTTGACAAATCAAAGCATCAGACATAAATTTGCATTTTATGGATAAAGCAAGCAGAATGGTGATGGATAAGTTTCAGAGCAATTTTTTGAGCACGTGCTCAAAACAAATGGATAAGTTCTAGAGCACGCTTGAGGCATGCATTCGGAACGAAGAAGATGAATAAGTTCTGGAGCATCGGAGCACCTAGACTTGATAAGTTTCAAAGCATCACCAAAAGATGCAGTCGGCGCAACAACAAAAGGTAAAATTTTGGAGCATCGTCAAAAGATGCAGCCGGAGCAACAGGCGAAGGAATATTTTGGAGCATCATCGAAAGATGCAACCGAAGCAGCAACCAAAGGAATATTCTGGAGGATCGTCGAAAGATGTTGTTGGTAGGAAGAAAAATGGATGTATGTGTGAACTTGAACTTCTGGAGCCTTTCTTGACCAATCACCATTCTTCAGGAACAAAAAATATGATGCGATGAGTTGAAATGCAATTTCCAGAGCATCTGGGCATCAAAGCTCACGAGTTTTGGAGCATTGGGGTACTGAAACCAACAAGTTCTGGAGCATCGTTGCAAGGTGCTTCGAAAGTTGCTTTTGATTTATAAGAAGTCCTACAGAATAAAGACAAAATTTAGCCAAGTCAAATGATTTAAAAATTAATAAAAAATGCTTTGAAACAAATTTATGCATATGCCCTTTTTTATTACAATTTTTCATATATTTATACGATTTTTTTATTTTTTATTTTTTTACAATTATGCAAAGTTTATATTGACTCTACTGAGGCAGAGTCAATGCATTGGTTTTCCCCCTGCATTTCTACCAATTTTGTAAATTCTTCCTTGTTGATAGATTTATGGTAGATATATAGGCGATGACCATTTACTAAGAGAGTTCGTGTATCACCATCAATGGGTTTCAGCTGAACTGTGCCATTCAAAAATACCTTAGAAATTTCATATGGACCCAACAAATGAGTTTTGAGTTTTCCCTGGTGATCATTATATCTAGAATCGAATAGCAAGGCCCAGTCACCATTATGGAACTCTCTTTCTTTAATGTGCTTATCATGTCAAATCCTTCCTTGTTGTTGAACTAGCTCAGTTTGATGGACAACATCCAAACGAAGCTCATCCAACTCACTTAACTGTAAAACTCACTCCACTTGGGCTCGCTTTAGATCTAGACCCAACTCCATAGCCATTCTCAAAATTTGAAGTTTAAATTCGATGGGCAAGAGAGGCTTCTTTCTGAAAACAAGCTCATAGGGGCTAAATTCGGTGGTGGATTTCCATGTTGTGTTGTACGCCCAAACTACTTCAAGCAATTTCCTGGCCCAATCTCGCCTCCCAGAAGAAATTGTTTTCGTCAAGATGTTCTCTAACTCCCTATTAGTCACCTCCACTTGACTATTTTCTTGAGGATTATAAGGAGATGAATTCTTATGACTCACTTGAAAATGATTTGTGAACACCAAGAGAACTTTCGACATGAATTAGGGCCCCTGATCTGTAACAATGGTTATGGGAGCTCCAAATCTTAGAAAGATCCTATTATAGAGGAATTCAGCGACTTGTTCCTCTCTAGCAACTTGAAGGGCTTGAACTTTTGCCCATTTAGTCAAGTAATTAGTGCAAACTAGTATATATTTTCTCCCTTGAGAGGAAGGATTTATGGGACTGATAAAATCTAATCCCCATTTCTTAAATGGTTCAAGGACTACCTAAGGTTTGAAAGGAATTTCAATAGAAGTTGTTGGTCTTCCTACCCTTTGACATTCATCACAACGATGAACATAATTTTTGACATCTTTATGCATTGAAGGCCAATAATACCCAACACCGAAGATTTTATGAAGTTCTTTTTGCAGAATAATGACCCCTAGAAGGATCATCATGATAGGCTCTAAGGATACTATAAGTTTCATCTGCCCTGACACATCGTCTCAAGACCATATCCAGGCCACAACAGAATAATATCCCATTTCTCCATTTAAATGGGACACTCTCTCTAACAAGTCGCTTCCTTTGTTTTGTTGTGAAACCAGGCGGTATTTCAGAGGTGGCTAAATAGTTGGCAATGTCAGTGAACCAAGGGGTCTTTATAGAGAGCAAACAGATTTTCATCTGGAAACTTATATTGCATAGGTGCACAGTCACCTTCTTCTTGTTTAATTTGAGACAAAAAGTTTGCCACTACATTAAATTTCTCTGGATTTTCAAGTATTGTTACATTGAACTCTTGAAGGAGTAGTAACCACCTCATTATCCATCCATTTACAAGTTTATTCATCAAATATTTAACAACCGAATGGTCTATGCAAACAATAACTTTATACCATGTAATGTAATGGCAGAACTTTTTAATGGCATGTACTACAACCAAGAATTCTTTTTTCGTCATCGTGTAGTTCCTCTCAGCAGATGTCAGGTTTTTATTAATAAAATATATAGCATATTTACCCCCATTCTCATCTTCTTGCCCCAATATTGCACCAATTGCGTCATTCGAAGCATCAACATAAATATGGAATGAAAGATTCCAATTTGACCCACATAGTATAGGGGTGGAGACAAGTTTCTCCTTTATTATTTCAAATGATAGTTGACACTCGGGTGTCTAGTTAAATGCCACATCTTTCTGGAGAAGGGAAAACATAGGGGCCGCTATCTTACTGAAGCTTTCTATAAACCTCTAGTAATATCCAACATGCCCAAGGAAATTTCTAACATCGGTTTGCATTTGAGGAGTAGTCAATTGTTGAATGACTTCAATTTTCTTGGGATCAACCTTTATTCCTTCATAGGAGATATGATGACCTAAGACTATTCCTTATTCCACCATTATCAAACATTTTTTGTGGCTAAGGGATATTCAGTGATCCTCACAAACCTCTAAAACCCTATCCAAATTTTAAAGGGCTTCATCATAGATTGACCCATAGACAATGAAGTCATCCATATAGACATCTACACAGTCATTGACAAGCTTAGAAAATATAACCAAAATGGCTCTTTGGAAATTTATTGGAGCGTTACAAAGTCCAAAGGGAAGAACATGATATGAAAATGTTCCCCATGGAAAAGTAAACATGGTCTTGTCCTAGTCTTCTGGTGCTACCTGAATCTGGTTGTAACCACTAAACCGGTCTAAAAAGGAGAAATATTTCCTCCTAGCCAAATTTTCTAGAACCTGGTCTACAAGTGGTAAGGGAAAATAATATCAGTGAGTGGCTTTATTAAGTTCTCTGTAATCCACACATATTCTCCACTTTCCATTTTTCTTTGGTACTACAACCATAGGTGACACCCACTTACTGTCAAAAATGGGATAAATAAATCTCGCTCGAAGGAGTTTCTCAATTTCAATTTTGACAAGATCTTTTAATGCAAGGTTGAGTCTCCTCTGTGGCTGGCATATTGGCCTTACATTAGGATCAATATAAATTTGATATGTACAAACACTTAGGTGAATTACTCTCATGTTTGTATAGTCCCAAGCAAAAGCCTTAGACCTTTTTACAAAAACATTAAATAACATATCCTCTTGTGTTTCTATCAGCCAACTATTGACGTTTAAGGTTTTTCCTGGCAGTAGCATAATTGATTTTGTTCTTGGATGGGAAAAAGTGAGTATGTATCAGTCGTAACTAGGTGTTAAGAGTAAATATATGAGGTATAAGCTGGTGAAATCTAGTAATGTCCTCAAAAAAATGGCTAGTTTTGGGAACCATATTGGCCAAAGGACAAGCCATTCCCATAGTAGTGTAATTTTGTTCCATCATGTGTACATCGATTGGTTGTCCTAAATTTTGTGGTGTATCCATCATTTCCTCCTCACTTGAGCCTATGGCAAGGCGTGCTATATCGTTTACTAACTCATCCTCTTAATCTTCTCCATGTTGTTTAATAACTACCATGGCTAACAAGGCCAAATTGTCTTGACCATTATATTCTTCTAGTTCATCGACCCAAACTTTGTTATTTTTGGTTGGTTTGGCAGGAGGGTACAAGAATAAGATTTTACTATCTGGACCATGTGAAATGGTCCTTCCTCCCTCTCTACAGTCAATTTTAGCTGCGACAGTGGCCAACCATGGTCTTCTGAGAATTATTGGACAACTGTCTTTGGGCATAAGTGACTAAATTACCTGGAAGTCCACTGGATATTCCCATTCATCAACTTTGACAACAACATTTTCAATAACACCTTTTGGAATGGCTATGGACTGGTTTGCCATCTGCAAGACTGTAGTTGTGGGATTTAAATCAATGAGGCCTAATTTTTCAATCACATCCATAGTCATTATGTTAATGGTTGCTCCCAAATCCACTAATGCATTAGGTATTTCTACCTCATTAATCGAGACACTTATACGTGGCCTACCGAGATCATCATATTTTGGAGCAATGGTCTTTCCAGACAAACAATCAGCTAAATAACCTTCGATGTGCATAATGTTTATTTTCTTTGGTGTCCTTCCCGGGGTTTTAATGCACAACTATTTAATCAACTGGCTCAACTCTGAAATCTCCTTTATTGCTTGCACCAAGGGAACCTCTATTTGTAGTTGTTTGATTTCCTATATCAACACAGTTTTAGAGGTCAAAGGCATTTCCAGAGTATCTTTCAGAATGGTCAATTTCAAATGCTTCAGGAATGGTACTTGAGTTTTCTCTTTTGGAGTGGTATCCTTTCTAAGATGATTCAGAGACTAACCTTCCTCCTCCTCCAGAGGTAAGTCAGAAGCTCTTGCTGATGATGGTGTCAGAGTAGTGTGTGTGGTAATAGTTTGGTTGGGTGGAGTGGTTGTCTCAGGAGTTTTGGGAATAGGTTCATCCACAATTTCTTCAATGGTTGGCGGTTGAAGTGTTCTACCGGAACACAACTGAACATTTCCATAATGTATTGCATTAAGTTCGGTGACATTGTCTTGTTTAGTGGAGTATACCAAAGTATTTTGTCGATTGTTCTTAGGATTGGGAAGTGGTTGCACTGGGAGCTGAGTTTGATTTATCTGTTCAGTCTGTGGAGGATTCTGGGGTGGCAGTAGAAAATTTTGTTTTTGATTCCTCCGAGGGCCAGTATAGAATTGATTCTATCCATGGTTCCATTGAGGAGCAGTATGTTATGGATACCACTGTTGTTGAGTTTGGGTTGGCCACTGCCAAGTTCCCCATGATTGGTTAGCCCATTCAGGGGGTCCCCAATAGGGAGTTCCCCAATTAGGTTATTGAGGTGGTGGTTGAGGCCAAGATGGAGTCCATTGATTACCAGTCTAGTTGTTTTTGGGTCTCCAAGAAGGATTGTAATATTATCCATAAGAAAAGTTCTCTCCTTGGCGTTGATTTACCAAATTTATTTATTCCTCAGTCTGGGCAATCCTTTTCTTAGAATTATTGAGATTAGTAAGAAGCTCACACTGGTTTGTAGGATGGTTTTGCTCACAAAGTTGACAAACATTAACCTTGTCTAGCGGACATTCTCTCAAAAGATGTTTATTTCGACACCTTGGACAATACATGGACAAAGTCTCAGGGTTACGTGTCTTAGCTTGTATGCCATCCAGTGTAGTGTTTAATTGAACAAGAATGTCCATTTTGAGGTTCGCTATTTCTTCTCAAAAATTGCCTATTTTGTTGGACCCTTTAAAAAGAGTAGTTTTGCGGATTCCTCCGCGAGTACGTGAGAAATTCTGACACAATTTACATATGTCATCAAGGCCCAACTGAGACACGTCTCCTTGTCCCATATGATCAAGGCTTCTTCTTGCATCCTCATCAAGTCCCTTAAGAAATATAGTCTTAAGAATCTCAACACTAATGATCTCTTCACCACATCATTTAGACAAGAAAACAAACCTATCTAGGTAGTCCTCTGGACTCTCATCCTCATTTCACTTAATTTTTAACATCTCCTCCTTAAGATCACTCACCCTACAATAGCTCTAGTATTTTTAAAGGAAAGCATTCTCCATATCATCCCAAGATGTAATAGACCTAGTAGCTAATCCCATAAACCATCACATGGTTGTATCCTTCAAAGTAGAAGGGAACAACTTCAGCTTCTGGTTATTGTTTTTGTAGTCATAATTTTGACAGAGGACCTTAAATTCAAAGAGAAATTAGTTTGGGTCTTATGAGGTAAAACCTCAGAAAGTTGGTAGGAAAGTTGGAGAGACGTTTTTCATCGTAGTATCATCATATGCATCCAAGGTGATTGGATAAGTGCATGTTCGTAGAACCAGATGATCATTGTTGTTATGGTTGGAAAAATTTTGGTTAGCTTCAACCCTTTGACCACCCATTATTTCCAGAGGAATGTGTTCCTCTTGGATAATTTCCTCAATGACTTTGTTCTTCTAGGTGACCTTCAAGAAAATAATGGGAAGTTTTTGGTGGACTAGGCTCAAGTAATTATTCAACAGAGTGATCTTCTGAGCCTTGGTCCTCCCTATGTATGATTAGAACATATTTTGGGGGGTCTTTGGTATACATATTTCATGACGACCTCTTTTCTTGACCATGCAGAAAAGGAAGCTGAAGAGGGTATTTTGGCCTAAAAGAGGTGTTCAAGGTATCTCCTATTAACACTCAAAAAGAAAGTTGTCCCTGACAACGACGCTAAAAAGTGATAGGTTGTCATTAGGTCCCATTACTTTAGAAGATAAAACATCAATATGTCGACTAGGGTAGTTTCCAAGGTTGTCTGCAATAGAAGGTGGTTTGACTAACTCTCTTAGATTTTCTAGCTTTTTATAGCAACTGAAGTTAATTTTAACCTAAGGTCGTTTAACTAGTTAATAGAAAATTAATTTGTCTAGAAAGCTAGGAAGTATTTAAACTAGAAAACACAAGATAATTAATTTAGAAAGCATGATAACTAAACAAGAGAACACCGAAATAACTAAACTAAGAAGTATGTAAACTACAGAAGAATAAAAACTTGTAAACAAGCTATGACACATCTAATTAATAACAGTAAATAACGGTTCCTAATAGTTAATAGAACTACATAATGAAAGACAACATGTGCTCTAGAACTTTAGACTTTAAGATGACATACTTAAGGACTCTTTACAAAATTATCATAGAAAAATGACTACATTCATAATTATAATCCATGCAATAAAAACGACAAAAGGAAAATACTCATCTATTTAGTCTATCCTCCCTTGAGTGGATAGCTCGTGGGTTTCTACGTTATCAAATCACATGTACAGTATAATCGAAAGCTTCCCCGTTAAAAGTAATTTTCATCCATAATTTCCACAACTCCGAGATTGATATGCAAAATTCTCTTTATTCATATATATTCAGAAAACATGTCGACAACATAATAGTACTATTTTGCATTGTCTTTTGCTTCAAGAGACTACATATTTATAGAAAGTTTCTAACTAGATCCTATATTTCAAATGGATTAGATTACCATTGAAAAATTCTGCAACAGATTGTAAACAAACTTTATGTCTTTAAATGCTCATTACATCAATATTAAAGAGGCTCGCGTTGAGCCATGAAGTCTTAAAACATAATAGAATTCTAACTAAAAGAAATTATGATTTCGGTCCATCATCCTACAGTTTTGGAGCATGTTCCCAACGCATATCTTCAATTTGTTCTAGAGATCATGCTAGTTGAATGCATTTAAGTATTGTATGATGACCGATTATTACCCTACAAAACACTTAAAACTACCCATTAAATTTGCATTGGTAAGATATTTCAATAAATCACAAGAAATAAAGTTCATAATATTTTTCTCAAAAGATAAGCAATTATTATTCCTAAAGTTTAATTAATTGGCAAAGAATAAGTGTTTTGCATCCATCAGGAAGGATTTTAGTACGTTATCATGATGAGGTTATTTTTACCTCATCAAGGTAGACGGTGTTGCAAGAAATGCAACATGGAATGATAAACTTCTAGAAAATTATTGGCAACCCATAAAAAAACGGTTGTCAAGTTAAAGCCTGGTTTTTTTCAACATTGGCATAGATCCTTTGGCAATGTGCAATGATGGTTAGCAAGAACAATTGTGTGAAGATGAAAATCACTATATTGTAATCCAAATGAAAATTAGAGTAGTTTATTCATTAAGGGGGAGTGTTAGGAATAATAAATAAACTAGCACACATCACTCAGTTGATTAGGCCACATATCACAGTTGTGTTGTAAGATCCATTATTATAGTAGTTAATTTAGGATCTGTTGAGTCATTTGTGGAAGTTGTTAAACTCAACATCTTATTATAAATTGTAATACCTCTAGTTTATTATATATAACATTACAATTATATTTTCAGTATACTGGTTTTATCAGGCCAAATATACCAAGAGCCCTCTGAGAGTCCTCAATTGTTGAATTTATTCATTTTGAGATAGTTAATGGCATCTTGGGTCATACAACAAGGTAGGTAGGTCTTTTTGTTCAAATGATGAAGTTTTGAGGAATTGCATGGCAAAGGGGGAAGAAGGAAAAAACTGTTGTAAAATCCTGACAAATATGAGGGTATGAGAAACCTCAAAATCTTGAAATCAAGATTATCGAGGATAGCAAGCCATGGATAATAGGTCAGAGCAGCATGATGGTATGAGAAACTTTGAAATCTCAAAATTTTGTAAAGTGGAATTATGCGAAGGAAAGTTGGTAGTTAAGGAAAGGATGCATGAAGGACCAATCTTAGAATCTCATATTTCAAGGAAAATGGACTTAGAGGGGAAAATTGGAATTTTTGAGGATGACATGGTAGGGATGACAAGACAAACCAACATGACGATATGAGAAAATCTAAAATCCCAAAATTTTATAGTGGAAATTTAGGAAGGAAAGCTAGCAATTGATGAAAGGATGCATGAATGACCAAACCCAACATCTCAGATTTCAAGTAAAATGGGCTTAGAGGGACAAATTGGACTTGTCGAGGATGGCATGCCAAGGATGATAGGTCAAAGTGGCATGATGGTGTGAGAAATTGTAAAATCCCAAAATTTGGCAAAGTGGAATTTTGGGAAGGAAAGTTGGCAGTTGAGGAAAGGATGCATGAATGAACAAACCCAAAATCTCATATTTCAAGGAAAATGAGATAAGAGGGGAAATTGGACTTGTCGGGGATTGCATGCTAAGGATGATAGGTTAGACAGGCATGATGGTATGAGAAACTCTAAAATCCTAAAAATTTCCATAGTGGAATTGTGGGATAGAAAATTTGTAGTTGATGAAAGGATGCGTGAATGACCAAACCCATAATCTTAGATTTCAAGGAAAATGGTCTTAGAGGGGAAATAAAACTTGTTAGGGATGATAGGTCAAAGTGACATGATGGTATGAGAAACTCTAAAATATCAAAATTTTACAAAGTGGAATTTTGTGAAGGAAAGTTGGTAGTTGAAGAAAGGATGCACGAATGATTAAACCTAGAATCTCAAATTTCAAGGAAAATGAGCTTAAAGGGGAAAATTAGAATTATAAGGGAGTGAAAGCAAGGGATGATAGGTCAGAGTAACATGATATGAGCAACTCCAAAATCCCAAAATTTTACAAAGTGGAATTTTTAGAAAAAAATTGGTGGATGAGGAAAGGAGGCATGAATGACCAAACCCAAAATCTTGAATTTAAATGAAAATGGGATTAGAGGGGAAATTTAGACTTTTTTTGAATGGCATGTCAGGGATGATAGTTCATACTAACATGACAACATGAGAAACTCTGAAATCTCAAAATTTTGCAAAGTTACCGAAAGGAAAGAAAAATTAAAAGGCATTGACCATAAAAGCTCCTTATGACAAATTTTACTAAGGATATTTGATGAACACATTTTGAATGAATAACCTTAAACAATTACTCAATATAGGGGACCCAAGTAAAGACTTCTCAAATTGATTACTAATAGAGGGCCCAGTTAGGGTCAAAAAACACAACCTATGGAGCACACAAGAAAAAATTAAACACATAAAAGTGGGTGCTAATAGGTCTCTGACTCCAAATTCTATGGAAAAATCAAAGTGCTACTATTATTCCAATTTATTAAATTTCTTTGAGTTCTTGGGTTCACCGTTGGAGGGAATGAAGGCGATAGAGGGTTTAAGTTGACAATTATTTTTCTTAGAGGAATCACTAGAGATAGAACTAATAGATAAGGGTGGTTGGCTATAAAAGATATGGTTATATGCCTTTTCTCATAAGTAGAAGATTCACAAACCTATCCTAATTGTTCTATCTTTTCTTCATGTCACATCAAAAATTGTTGATATTCAAATTTATATTTTATGTGTGTGTGAATATGTGGAATCAACAAACAAGTTAAACAACACACCAATGAAACATTGTATTAAAGAAATCTAATTTAAAAATAAATAAAGCTTCAAACCCAACAGATTCTTCAAAGCTGTCTCATTGTCCTCTATCTCTAAGGATTCGTTTTAAGCTGCTTGCTCTCAGATTGTATAAGCAGAAGCTCAACAAAATGACAACCTAGAGAATGAGATGATATGCAAGATACATTCTTATGCTAAATGATATGAGATGATTAAGTTAAGATATGAGGCTAAATATTCTATGAAATTTAAGATGCTATGCTTAAGAAAATAAGATTTCTAAATGTTGGATAAATGCAACTATAATGCTCATGCCATATTCGCTAGATCTAGATCATTTTCAAAGCACAAAGAGGCTGTATTTATAGAGTTTTGGAGGCAAAAGCCTAGTTGGTTAAGCATGCTTGAGCTGGACCAGTACTGGGATGGGTGACCTCCCGGGACGGACCAATGCTTCACCTCTGTGAGCATCACCTAGATGCAATGAGTGCTAAGTGGACCATTCATTATCATGAGAGATGGGTTCTTGTGAACCATTACTCATGAATCATGGGTCAATGAGTTTGACTCAAAAACTACACGGTTGAATCCTGATAGCAATATCATAGGTTGAAAACAAGCCTGTTAAGATGAACGGTGAAAGATGGAGAAATTAGAAAAAAATATGGAAAATAGAAAGAAAGCAGGAAGATGTTTCCTTCCCATAAAACCTTTCACTCAGAAATAGAGGAAACTTTCCATTTGTCAAGTTTAGTTATTTGGTTGAAGATAATTATATAATAAAATTATTTAATTTCATTTGACATGTAGATTTAGAAGCTTCTAATTAAATATTAAAAATATTTAATTATAAGTGGGATGTGGATAAGAAATTTCTAATTATATGTGATGGATTTTTAGAAGATTTAAAGATGATTTTATGATTTTGGAAAGAAGAATATTTACTTTATTTGAAATAAAGCAATGTGATAATTAAATTAAATAAATTGTAAAATTTATTTAATTAATTAAGAAGAAATGGAAAAGATGATTTTGGAAAAAGAAGAATATTTACTTTATTTGAAATAAAACAATGTGATAATTAAATCAAATAAATTGTAAAATTTATTTAATTAATTAAGAAGAAATGGAAAAGATGATTTTGGAAAAAGAAGAATATTTACTTTATTTGAAATAAAACAATGTGATAATTAAATCAAATAAATTGTAAAATTTATTTAATTAATTAAGAAGAAATGGAAAAGATGATTTTGGAAAAAGAAGAATATTTACTTTATTTGAAATAAAACAATGATAATTAAATTAAATAAATTGTAAAATTTATTTAATTAAGAAGAAATGAAAAAGTGATTAAATTAAATAAGTAACTAAAATTATTTAATTAAGATAAACGAATGTAGAAAATGAACAATATAAATAAACTATTTAAATTCATTTATATGCAGATTGAATTTAGAAGATTAATTAAATAACTTGTATTTAATTAATTACCAAACTTATTATAATGTGACCATTTTTAGGTGTATACATTTTTCCCCTCTTTGAAGTAATGTGTTTTATGCATTGCTTCAAAGAAAAATTCAAATAACGAAAATTTTGCCCTTGACTTTGAAAAATTGACTAATGATGCTATATGCCCCCTCAGGAGATAAATCACGAGTTTGATGATGATTCAAAGATTTTGAAAGTTTTAAAGTAGTTTCGCTGATTTATCTCCTAAAATAGCACCCCCCATGGTGAAAAATGAAAATAACCCAACCTTATTTACCCCCTTAAAAGGTGGAAAAAGGTAAAAGTCCTTGTCATTTGAACAATTGCATTTGGTGAAAACAGTGCTCTGCGAGAGGAGAAAATGAGATTTCGATCCATTATGAATGCCATAGATTCGAACGAGTTCGATGACATCAATGACCAATCAAGTATGGACCTCCGGTAAGATCGAAAAACTTTTCCTTGTGAATTTTTGATGAATTTCGCATGAATTTTTGGATTTTTGTATTTTCTATTTTAGCGGCATACGATCCATTGTTTAGCGCATAGGATAGGTAGAATAGCACATATAGGTTAGCGTATCCAAGCCACAAACTAGCACATTTTGTTGTTATATTAGCGCATCGGCCAATTTAGCGCATAGGCGTGATAGATTAGCACATAGGTTAGAAGCTTGTGCATAGGATGCTCAATTAGCACATAGATTGAGGGCTTTAGCACATTTGCTAGATTAGCACAAAGGTTTGATCGTTTAGCGCATCTACCCTCTTTTTTAGCGCATCCATGGATAAAATAGCGCATGTGTTGATTTAGGGCATAGATATTTTGTTTTAGCGCATCCGTGAATTTTAGTTGATTTTGAATTTTTGAGGAACAATTGATGATTGTTTGATGTTTGTTGCTATATTAGACAACTGATTTGATGAATTTGAGTAGCATCAAGGATAGATTGACTTTATTTTGATGATGATTTGATAAATTTGTTCTTGTGTTTGAAAACAAATAGTAAAATGATGTGGATTCTGATAAATTTTCTTTTCGATATGAAAAACAAATAGTAAAGATTATGATGTGAGCCGATTGACTGTTAAATTTGTCTTCATGCCTAATGAAAAACAAATAGTAGAGATGATAAATTTTTCTTTTTGCTTGAAGAACAAATAGTAATGATAGTCTAATATGTTGTTGATGTTGATTTTGATAAATTTTCTTTCATGTTTGATGAAAAACAAATAGTAATGATTGATTTTCTTCTGATAAATTTTCTTTTTGAAATGAAAAACAAATAGTAATGATTGATTTGCTTGCCTGATATGAGTTGACATGATTGCGTTATTTTCTGATTGATTGATTTTCCTTTCTAATGATTCGATTGATTAATATGGATATGATGTATAGGAGGATTTTAAAGTCCTCCAGATCAGAGATAGGTTTCCCCGCACTTGGGAGATGATTCCCAGATTGTCCCAACCGAAGGTTGGGGTTATTGTGAGATGTGGTTTGGGTTTGCTTCTGAGGATCCCACAGTATAGGGTCAACAGGAACTATTGACTGCTTTAGCTGAGCGATGGCATAATGAGCATAATAATTTTCACTTGCCTACTAGAGAGATCACCATGACACCTGAGGATGTCTACACGATTCTAGGGATCCCAGTAGTAGGTAAGATTATGGTCTATGACCAAAAGGAGATTAGGGGTACCGAGGTACTGTGAATATTTTTTCAAGATCCACACATCTATGGTTATGAGATCCCTTAGAGGGAGATGGTTGAAGGGTATGCCACACTTCCTTCAGTTTTGGTTGGTTTCATTGGTGGTTTCCTATGTCCCGACCGCAAGTCGAAGGGACTATCGATCGGTTGGGGTTGGGTATTGGAGGACATGATTCTTCATTAGACTAGATATGCATGGGGTTCTTGTATGTTGGCCCATCTATACCACGATCTTCATCAGGTGGTATATAAAGATGAGAAGAGTATATCTTTTGGGGTGACACTGCTACAGATTTGGGCATGGGAGTATATCGCTATCACCCGCCCCTTTTTAGGGAGAGATCATCCCATCGAGCGCCCATATGTTTATGCTTACACAGGTCCACTTGTTCAACCTAAGCTGGGCAAGTTGGAGTACTGGCGGCAGGTACTCGATGACATTGATACAGTGATCTGGAGGCCCTATGTTGATTGTGAGACCTGGGATGAGGATGAAATTGAGTTTATGTATTGTGGCATATCCAAGTATATGATTGGGTGCACCCCATTTATCATTGAGCGGTTTTTGGTCATGAGGGTACTGAGACAGTTTGGTCGAGTTCAGATGATCCCACAGGGTGTAGCCCATTATGCCCGACAACATGAGGATGTGGCGGAGTGGGGACCTTTCATACCCTATGAGACGGCCAGTGAAGAGTTTGTTGCATTACATCTAGAGTTTTGGGACTATAGGCCAAATATTTTAGATGCACTAATGATAGAGGAGTATGCTATATACTTCCATACTCATCCATTTCTGAGGCTGACTAGTCCAAATGAGCCTGTCCCATTATTAGATGGTCCAACAGTAAAGAGGGCACAAAGGTAGCCATAGGCATAAGCTCAGGTAGGGGCATAGGTAGGGAAGCCCGCCAGAGGAGGAGGAGAGGATGTGGGTGGTGGTGTGGCCATGGACATTTATCGAGATGAGGGGGAGTAGAGCAGTGATGAGGATGAGGATGATGATGATGATGATGATGGGGATGAAGGGGGTGGTGGGTAGAGATTCTTCTTCGATGTCCCATTTAGGACTAGGCCCAGGACAATGAGAGTGGTGGAGCAGCCAATTGTAGGACCTTCACACATTACTATCAGGGCACCATCACAAGAGCAACAGGGACAAATTGATACCTTGCAGACATAGGTACAAGCTCTTCAAAGCCAATTAGCATGGGCTCAGGATACCATCACAGGGTTACAGGCATAGATGGCACAACCACCACCCCTAGACCCATAGATAGCCCAGCTGATGGCAGAGAGGGATAACTTCAGGCAGTGGTGCCTATAGGCAGAGGGGATAGTAGAGAGGCTACTAAGATCAGTGGAGGGTACCTCTATTGGAGAGGTTTTCGCAGAGGTACTGGAGACTGCTAGAGAGTGTGAGTTCTACCGATAGAGATATCATGAGGCAGTGCCTCCTAAGCAGAGGGTAGCCTATACCAATTCAGGCACCAGGTCACACACGCACTCACACAATCACACCAGGAGTGCCACCAAGAGTGTGGGTTAGCCTGTCAGACAAGAGATAGGGGGCACCAGTGATAGAGATCCAGTGAGACCTACCACCTCTAGCAGCAACAACAGTCATGGTCCTCACATAGATGCTCCCCAGTGATTATTATGTATACACCATTTTTGTCACATTTTATGTATCTCTCTTGGAAATTTGATATCATTGTACCCTTGGATATTTATTTTGATGAGATTTATATGATATGCTATGACGGTTTCGATATGCATGTGTCTTTGATTATGCTATGATGGATGTTTATGTATGCATTTTTTATTTCTATATGTCATGCTACTTATGATTATGCATGTTTATGGATGATGATTTTTGCATGATGTTATCTATCTAATGATGATTGTGATGATATTTATGCACATGATATGAATGATGATGATGATGTTTATGAATTTATATGCTTTATGATTGATGAATATGCAACATATATTATGATGGATGATGAAAATTAAATGTGAATGATTTTATGATGTTGTATGATTTAGGGAAAATACATTGATTATGGATGAAAAATGATTAAATGGATGTAATGGGTGCATTTTATTCTTTTTGATGTATGTTTATGAAAATGATGTAGTGATATGGACCTGTTAAATGAAAATGATAATGAAAATGTCATGATAAGGAATGAATGATAAAATGATGTGAAAATATGATATGAAAATGATGTGATGACAAATGATGTGAAAATGATATGCAAAAGATGATATGAAAATGATGTATGAAAAATAATGATACTCTATATGAATGTGAAAATGATAATATGCAAGTGATGAAATGATATGAAAATGATATGCAAAAGATGATATGAAAATTATGTATGAAAATAATGATACTCTATATGAATGTGAAAATGATAATATGCAAGTGATGAAATGATATGAAAATGAAAATGAAATGATGTGCAAAAATGATGATAAAAAATGGTGTGAAAATATGATAATGAATGATTGATAAAATGATGTGAATAATGAAAATGATAATGATAATGATATGAATATGAAATGAAAATGAATCCTAAATGATATGAATCTATTGGTAAAAATGATAATAATAATGAACTGATATGCAAAGATGTGAAAATGGTATGAGTCTAATACTGATAATGATATGACATAGAAAATGATAATATGCAAATGATAATGCAAAGATGGTAATGCAAAAAAAAGAGGATGAAAAATGATAATGCAACTAATAATGATAATGAAATGAATGAAAATGATATGAAAGTGGATATTAAATGATATGAAATTAATGGTGAAAATTGATAATGAAAATGAAATTATATGCAATAAATGATCATGACAATGATAACTCAAATGATAATGCAAGATGATATAATGAAATGAATGATTGATAAAATGACATGAAAATGATATGATAATGATATAAAAGTGATA
The DNA here is from genome assembly GCA_007115665.2 of Sequoiadendron giganteum. NCBI lineage: Eukaryota > Viridiplantae > Streptophyta > Pinopsida > Cupressales > Cupressaceae > Sequoiadendron > Sequoiadendron giganteum. The sequence goes on from CM021102.1 coordinate 702,264,468, forward strand.
ATGCAAATGATATAAAAATTAAATGCAAAATATGATATGAAAATGACATACAACTAATGATGATATGAAGATGAAAAACAATGATTTTTGCCAATGTCCAAGTGTACTCAATCTTGATTTCAAAAGAGATATGTATCTTTGCCAACCTCCAAAAATCTATTATACAACCGCAAAAATGAATGCAATCTATATGAATCATGTAGTCCTAAAAATGAATTACACAATGTTGTCATTTTGTGCACCAATTTTATGCTTGATTGTCATCATTGAGCCTTTTGATATGTTGAAAGTTAGTACAAGCATCAAAGGGGATATTTGCACCGATGATGAGCAGAGTACAAATTTCATGATGTTTGATATAACAAGTTAATGCAAGCATTGAGATATAATTGAACCAAGATAACCTGAGTATTGCTTGTGTAAACAAACAAAAGTTAACATTTTTCTATGCAAATCCTGAAATGTCATCAATGATACTTTTGTAAACCATGTCTCGCAAAAAAATTGCACAGTAATAATGATTAACTTACAGACATCAATCAAAGAAAAATCATAATCCTTCCTTATGAATCTAGTTCAATACATCATTGAGTCACTCTAGAGATATGATATCATCAAATTTCAAAACAACAATTCAACTTATGCTTTAAGTGTTCCAATCATTTTATTCAAATTAAGATCATCCAGTTTGTTTCAGTTTATGTCTCATAGTTGTTTTGACCAGGCTTGATTGGATATTTGATTGTTGATCTAATATTCTGATACTTGACACATGTTATCATTTGTCTGCCAAAAATTTCAAAAGTTGATTGCCCCCAGTGAGTTTGCACCTTGACTCCCAATTAGACACAACCTATTGTTAGGAATATAAACAATGATCATCAAGCCATGATGAAATCCTTGTCGTTTCAAGGAAATGTTTTGTGCGTGATGCAGATGTGATGGCCAGTTATGGATTTGATGCTGATAAAAATGGCTATGAATGAACAATGCAAGATGTAACATAATAGATGGGAGAGCCAACTAAATCACAAATAGCGCCTATTTGCCAAGTTTTCGATATTTGTTTTTATTGCACTTTTTCAGATTTTGTGATTTTTTTATTGTTACCAAGACGCATGTTTGCCCTGTTTTCATCAAGGCAACAATTTTTTTATTTTTTGATCTTTTTGATTTATTTGTATTTTTTATCTTTTTGATTTCTTTGTATATCAAAAGGATGCCTATTTGCCAGGTTTTCAACCTGATGATAATTTTTTAAGGAATTTTTCTGATTTTTATGGATTTTTCATGACTTTTTATGTTCTTTTTGGTATTTCTAAAAATAGAACTTATTCATATGGATGTTGTTGGTTGGATCTTCAAGCAAGTACCCTTTTGGCGTAGATAGTTGATATGCCCCCGAACCATATGTTGCAATGATCATGAATGGACCCAACCAATTGGGCTCAAACTTGCCTTTCTTTTCCCAATCTTGCTGGTTGTGTGGGTTTTCTTTAAGGTCCAAGTCACCCACTTGAAATGTGCGTGGTCTAACTCTATGATTGTAGCCGTAGGACATACTTGTTGATAACCCTTCAAATGATTGGCTGCATTTTGTCATCTCTCATCAAGTAGCTCCAATTTTTGCATTCTTGAAACTGTAATCCTCATCAGTTATGAGTCCCTTCAGTAAGACTCGAAGCGAGGGAATCTCAACTTCCAATGGAAAGATTTCTTTTTCTCCATAGACCAAGGCATAAGGGGTGGTACCTATTGGTGTGCGAATTTTGGTAATGTATGCCCACAAAGTTGGATTTAACTGGACATGCCAATCACAACCGACATCATTCACCATCTTCTTTAGGATCTTTAGAATTGTTTTATTTGAAGCTTCTACCTAGCCATTCCCCTGTGGGTAATAAGGTGTAGAGAACCTGTATTGGATGTGAAATCTTTCACAAATTTTTTCAACATTTTGATTCTTAAAAGGTCTTCCATTATCTGTGATAATGGAGATAAGAATGCCATACTGACATATGATATAATTCAGGATGAAAGATGATATTTGTTTGCCGGTGACTATTGTCAAGGGAACAACTTCAATCTACTTGGTAAAATACTCAGTGGTCATGATTATGAACTTGTGTTCGTTTGATGAAGATGGGCGAATCTTGCCAACGAAATCTAGTCCCCACTGAGCGAAAGGCCATGCGGTAGTGAAAGGTTGTAGCTCTTGCGCAGGAGCATGGATGAGACTTTTTTATGAATCTGACTTTTCAGAAATTTCTTCACAAAGATGAATGATTCCTTTTCCATGGTTGGCCAATAGTAACCCATTCTAACAAGTTTATTAGCCAAGGTTAGTCCACTTGAATGAGTCTCGCAAATACCACCATGAACTTCTTGTAAATACTTTTCAGATTCATCATGTTCAAGACATCTAAGGAGGGTACCATCAAGACCACGTCGGTATAAGGTATCAGTGATTAGGGTATAGCGAGAAGATTGTCGTATTAAACTTCTTTTCTGATTTTGGGACAAATTCGGGTGTAAGATAGTATCTTTTAGATAGGAATAGATTTTTTCGTATAAGGGCGAATCAAAACTAGTTAGATGACAAATGATTTGGGTTTCAAAATTATCATAGGCAAGGGAAAACAGTTGTTCCACCAGGAATTCATATTGATCTTGATTTTCTAATAATTGTAGTAATGATGCAATTGTAGCCATGACATTTGCAACGTTGTTGTTGATCTATGGTATTTGCATGAACTTGATCTCAACAAAATACTTCTTGAAATCATCAACCATGTTTTTGTAAGGCATCAACTTGTCATCTTTAGTCTGATAGTCATCATTTATTTGATTAATGACAAGTTGTGAGTCACTAAAAACTTGTAGCTCTGTGATCTTCCAGTCTAATGCAATTATCATTCTAATGAGCAGTGCCTCATACTCGACTATGTTATTTGTGCAAGGAAACATAAACTGATAAGACTTTGGAATGGTATGTCCCTGAGGTGTGACAAAAATAGGCCTACCCTCGAGCCATGTTGTGTGTAGGACCCATCAAAATAAAGTATCCATGATTGCTTAGTCGCTATTGTTAACACATCTGCATCCAAAAATTCGATGTGCATTGGATGATCTATTTGTAGAGGTGCCTCTGCCAATTGATCCACTATGACCTACCCTTTGGTTTCCTTTCTATCCACATAGTGAATGTTGAACTCACTTAGGATCATTACCCATATAGCCAATCTGCCTGTTAAGGTTGCTTTGCTTAGAAGATACTTTAAGTGATCGATTTTAGCCACAAGTTTGACTGTATGAGATAAAATATAGTACTGAAACTTTTGGGAAGCAAACACTACTGCCAAACAAGCCTTTTCAATGAAAGTGTAATTTAGCTCATGGCTTGTCAATGTCCTGCTGATGTAATATATTGCTCACTCTTTTTCGGTTGTCTTCTTGTGCCAATAATGCCCCAAGGGATAATTTTGTGGTAGAAATGTACAGTATTAGTGGTTTTCCTTGTACTGGTGGGATCAATACTTGGGCTCTCATTGGATAATGCTTGATCTTCTTGAATGTTGCTTCGCACTTGTCTTCCCATTTGAATGAACCATTTTTATGCAAGAGATGCGTGAATGACAAACTCTTGTTTGCTAGTTGTGCAATGAATATCTTGATGGATTGTAGTCATCCTTGTAATGACCATAGTTGACTGATGTTCCTTGGTGGAAACATCTCTAGGATGGATTGGACCTTCGCTAGATCCACTTCAATTCCTTTTTCTATTACAATATAGCCTAGGAGCTTTCCAGATTTTACCCCAAAGACACATTTCTTGGGATTGAGTTTGACCTTAAATTTTTCCATTTTGACAAAAATCTTAGATAAGATATCCAGATGTCCCTCCATTGTGTTTGATTTTTCTAATAGATCATCTACATAATCCTCCATGAATGTGTGCATCATGTCATGAAAAATTGTAGTCATTCCTTGTTGATATGTAGCTCCTATATTTTTGAGGTCAAACGACATTACATTCCAACTATATGTACCCCAGGGAAATGTGAATGCGGTCTTATCTTGATCTTCAGGTGCAATTTTTATTTGATTATACCCAAAAAATCCATCCATCAGTGAATACATAACATGTCCAACTGTCAAATCCACAATCATGTCAATGTTCGGTAGAGGAAAATCATCTTTTGGACATGCTTTAATTAGATCCCTAAAATCTGTAAAAATTCTAATTTATGCATCTGGCTTTGACATAGGTACAATGTTGGAGATCCATTTTGCATAGTCGATAAACCAAATGAATCCTACATCCAACAACTTCTTTAATTCCTCTTTGACTAGTAATGCAACATGTGGGTGCATCTTTCTGAGCTTTTGTTTCACAGGTTTTGCCCCTAGCATGGTTGACAATGGTGCATGATAAGATTTGGGTCTAATCCAGGCATATCTGTGTATAACCATGCGAAGTTTATTTGATTATTCTTTAGGAATTATATGAATTTTGGGACTTCTTCCTCTGTCAGTGATGCAACAAGTTGCAGGATCTTCGACTGTTCGGCAGTGCCAATATTGATTGCTTTGGTAGGTTCTATCAAAATAGAAGATCTTTCCTAATAGTGCTTAGGGAGAGTGTCAATTTTCTCATCTTCCAGTGCCTTTAAAAAAAATTCACCATTAGATACGCTCTTTATTTTTCTCTTTTCGTGATCTAATACTGCCTTTTTTAGGTTTTCACCATTATATCTATCTTTTATTTTGTTAATTTTGCAGCTGAAAAACTTGGCACTCTCCTGACTGAGATTTTGATCATGCGATTCTTTGGTGGAACTTGTTTCCGGGTTGGATGAACAAAGAAAATTTACAATGGTTTCATCATCGGGGAAGGTTGGGATATCAATTGGTTCAGTTTGTTCCCAATCAATGAGCTCAGGATAGACCAAGGGCAAGGGATCGTCTGGTTGGGAAAGGTCACTGGTTGTTAAGGTCATGACATGGTTATCATTCTTGCTATGGGGAAGATCTATGATGGTATCCTCCTGTTGAATATCTATCTTGCTTTGAATCGAATCATCATCACTTGAGTCATGGTCGCTTTGAAGTATGTAGTCAAGTGGAGGCCTTGAACTTTCCCCTTATGTGAGCATGGGTGTATATTTTTGTATAACATCCACATGTTTGTCTCTCCAAAATTCATCGTTATAAATGGTATCCCATTCATACTCATTGGAATCAGTGTCAAAATTGTCCTGTAATCTCATAATTGTCTCAGCTATCTCTTCAATGGATTTATTTTGGATCACTTCTTTTGCATCTTCACCATATCCAAGTCCAGTTTTATCTTTTGGATGTGTTGTTTTCAATTGGACAGGTTCAAAAATTCCTCCTTTTCTCTTGCCTATGGGTTGTTTCCTTCATAACCCATTCATTTCATTATTGTATAGCCCTTCCCATATTGCTTAGTAGGTAACTTGACATGCTAGACAAATTCATCTTCATCTTTATAAAGCCAATCGAGAATAGCTCTATCTTTAGCTTCATTTTCTTGAGTGTTTGCCTGGATGAATCTTCCATCAAACTTGGTGATGGGAACTGAAGCTTGTGTTCCTGATGTGGAAGCCACTGCAGGTTGTAGGCTAACCATGTGACCTTGGAGAGACATGTAGGTTAGAGATACATAGTGATTATTCTCCCACCCCATTATCCTTTAAGTGTAAATTTGTGCCAAAATTCTTTATCAATTCCCTTGTTTGATCACTGTTTTTAGAAGCTAAAACAACCAAAGTCTCTCTATTATATAGGACAAATGTGTCTTGTGTTGCTCTAACATTAGAAAAAAAATGATTGCTATTATTGTCTACTGGTATGGTTACTTCTTGTTTGTCATATGGAAATTTTAGACATTGATGATAATTCGACAAAACCGCTTGCATCTCATGGATCCATGGGCGACCCAAAAGTATGTTATAAGATAAGTCTCGGTCCAAAACCTGAAAAAAAGTGTTCTTTACAACAAGTCCCACTCTGATAGGTAGCATGATAAGGCCTTTAGAAGATCGTTCCTCATCATCATATGCTTTGATTGTTATTTTTCTCCTCAGATCAATAGACTCTTTAGAATACCTTAAGGCAAGAACCAATTTTAAAGTAAAAATATTTAGACTGGATCCCCCATCTATTAAGACACGTCTGATTCGGGTTTTATGAACCAAGACCTCTAGATAAAGTGATGAATTATGGGGATGAGTCATGGAGGCATCATCCTTCTCAAAAAAGGATAGGCATGTGGGTGAGGACAAGTGTCCCACCATGGCTTGAAATTTGTCGATATCCAAATCAAGAGATATGTTTGTGTCCATGAGAGCCTTCTCCAGAATGTTCTTGTGTGCCGATGATATTTGAAGAAGCTCCAAGATAGAAATTTGAGCCGATGTCTTCTGTAGTTGATCGACTAAATTGTACTACCTTGGAGGAGGGACAATTGATTTAGATGAACTTCCTTTTACAACAATTTTGACGTGTCCCCTTGTTGTTGCATTAACCTCTTGATACTCTTGCTTTCCTTTGACTTTGATGATGTTGACTTGTTGGTCATCGGTGTATATATGATTGATGGTGGTGTCATAGACATGATTTACATTTTTTCCTTTGTCACCTGAAGATTCCCATTTTTGATAATTGGGGAGAGGATCTTTGAATGCTTGATGATTTTCATTGGCATTATGTCCCTCAACAGTTATGGTGTGATTGTTGATCAAATCCAGGACCAAATTCTTCAAACCTTGGCAATTATTTGTCCTATGACCTTTACATCTATGGTAATCACAATAGTATGAGTCATTCCACGATGGTGGTTTAACTCGTGGATCATAATCTCTCTACGGTGGCAACATGATGGCATTTTGATTCAAAATCTCTTTGAAAACTGATTCAAGAGACTGGCCCAAGGGAGTAAAACTCTGTTGATTAGAGAAAAAATGTGATCTAGGTGGATTTGAATTTTGATCGCTTTCAAGATTATTACCACGATTATTGGCCATATTTCCTTGGTTGGCGTTGTTTCACTGATTGGAATTATTAGTCCCTTCGTTAGTGGAACTTCTAGGATTATTGTTGTTGCGTTGGACACCTGATACATTAAGAATGGTTGGCTTCGCATTCACGTTGTTGGCATCTACCACCCCATCATTTACAACATTCTTATTTCTAGTCTAGAATCATGATTTATCATTGTTGTTGTTGTTTTTGTTATATGAATTTGGGCCATCTTTGTCAAGCTTTAGGACTCCTCTCTTGACCAAGGCTCCTTCGATGGTGATTGTGTTTTCAATTAATTTCTCAAATGATTGAGGACAATGAAGATTGATCCTATAACTCATCTCTTGATTTAGACTATCAATAAATATTTCCATCTTTTCCTTTTCAGGAACAGGACGAGAATATCTTGCAATTAACCTTCTCCACCTTTGTAGGAACGTGATGAAGGGTTCCCCATTTTTTTGTTTCACTTTGCACAAATCAAGCATGGTTATTTGATGTTGTATATTATAGGAGTATTGAGATATGACTTTATTGATTAACTCCTCAAATGTTTTGATGGGGGGAATTATTTTGGAAATCCACTCCATGGATTGTCCACCTAGACTCTTTGGAAACAATCGCATCAGGTATGTATCTTCATGAGCAAACTCTAGGCTCATATTTCGAAAGTCTCTCACATGATCAATGGGATCCATTTTTCCATTGTATCTGTCAAATTTTGGGATCTCACAATGCTTTGGAAAAGGAATCATGTTAAGATTCCTGTCGAAGGGATATGGGCAGATATCTTCCAAAACATATTTCTTGGTTGTTCCCCCTTGTATCTCTTTAATTTGTCCTTGTAGTGCTCTTATTTGCTGAGTAAGAGCACTAAAATCATTTAAACGGGTTTCAAGATCTTCTCTAATTTTCTCAGTATCAAAATCAGAGGGTAGTTTAGTTCCTTGGTTTGCTAGCAAAAGAAAGTATCTTTCTTTATTCCTCTCTAAAATCTTGTCCAAGAGAGTATGAAATTGTGGATCCTGTTCTGCTTCTTAAAGCATTTCCTCCGTTACTTCATCATTATTTGAATTATTCCCAATGCGAAGCTTGTGAAAAGGATTTTCTTCCCTATCACCCATGTTGCAAAGTAGATTTTCCCTTTCATCTTGTTCTATGTGCTTTCGAGATCTTGTGACAACAGGCATAAGCTTATACCAAATTTTTACTAACTTTGATCACAAATGAGAGAGTGCAATTTGTTGAATTTCTTAGTTAGAATAGAATGAGGATTCTATTGATATGACTAGATAAATTTCAAATTTTTAGTTCGTGATTCACTAGTTGGTGGGATGATGATCCTGTTATGGGAATTAAACTAGAAATCGGAAATGGATGTGATGATGCACTTTGTAATGTTTTGATCTTAGTTTAAGAAAATAAGGAATTTGAAAAATCCTAATGCTTCCAAGTTCTCTAAAGCAATACTTGATCGAGACGATTGGAATATTGAATCGTAGGTTGCGGGATGAATAGGTTGACTATGATAGTGCCTCTACAAAAGAGCTCTTCATTGAAAGAAAGCTCATGAAGATAATGGCCCTAAAGCAAAATCATCAGTAAAACCCTTAGCAAAGTTGTGATATCGATGAATGAAAGTCCGATGCTCAAGAATTTTTTTTGACTTTAGTATAAAAATTGTCTCCTTTTTAACAACTTCTTGTAACTAAGGGACCTTTTTGGCTTCTTGATATTTTTCTCAAGGGATTTATTAACAAAGGTTGTAGATTTCTAGACCTTGAGCATAGAAAAAGACCAGACTTGATGGCAGATTGCATCAAAAAAACTCTTTTGACTCAAAAAATAGATGCGCTACTCTGTTCAATGGATGGGCTAATTTTTTTGATGAATGCGCTAAAAGATCAGATCAATGCATTGGACTGTTGCATGGATGCATTGAAAAAAAACATAGATGCGCTATAAAAGAGCATAGATGCGCTATAAAAGAGAATAGATGCGCTATAACAGAGCATAGATGTGCTAAAACAAAGCATAAATGTGTTGAAACAAAGCAGAGATGTGCTAAAGTAGAGCAGGGATACGCTAGAACAGAGCAGAGATGCGCTAAAATATCCAATCAATGCGCTGAGACATACATATTTTGATAGTTTTCTAGATTGGATGATCTTTATCTGGTTTAATGTTTGAAAAACATGACATGGAGTAGAAAATAGTTGTTTTTAAAGTCTTGAAATCTAACAATGAGTGTATGTTCTTTGAAGTTTCCACAAGTATTGAACAAAAAAAACACTTTAGACAGACTCACTCTTAATTGTCAAAAAGGTCATCATAATAATTATAGCCCACATCTTAGAATTGCGTCGACTCACACAGTCGTGTCACCCCCTAGAGGGCGCCCATGATTTTGTCTTTTCCAGGCACATACTCAAAGTTGGATTTCTCGATCCCTTGAGCAAACGGTTCTTGGAAATTATATGGTGAGTGTCTTGGGGGAAAATTCTTCCCCTCCTTGCACTGTGAGTATTATAATGTTTGGTTTTGACATGGTTGGCTTCTACACTAAGGTTCGTAGTAAGGGTTTTTGTTTAGTGCGGAAAATGATATACTCCCTTAGGAGACCTCCCAACCTTTAGAACAAAGGCTTTGGGGATGGTTATCTTGCACACTATTGTCGAGTGGATTTTCATCAACAAATCTCTTTTGATTAGAGTGGGTTGGAATCCTTGGCTTTAGGGCTTCCCACTTAGGTCGTTCCTCTTGGGTGAGTACTTTTTCCCACAAGAGTAGGCCTTCTAAAGGATTTAATAAAGCATGAAATACATGAAATAAAAAATATGAGTTTGGCATTTTGATCACCTAGTTAAGAGGAGAGCATAGGCCTATCATGTGACAATCACAACAAACAATTTTGTTCAATTTTAATCCCAAATGACAATTTTCTAAACTAAGTGAAGATTTTGCTTCACAACAGACATGGGATTCATTTTAACCAAGATAAATCAATTGTTTGGTGACTACCCTAAGATTGGTTTATTCCAGATTTAAATGTCTACACTAGGATTGCTTCATTTTAACCTTATGCAAAAAGTAAAAATCTATATCCGCGGATGCATCAAAGTCAGGATTAAAATTTTACAGTCCCCTGGATGCGCTAAAAGAACACATAAATGCGCTAAAACAAAGCATAAATGCGCTAAAATAAATTTAGGTATGCACTAAAATAGAGTGTAAATACGCTAAAAGAACACATATATGCGCTAAAACAGAGCGGAAATGTGCTGAAACAGGCCTTCTATGTGCTAAAATAATCTAGGGATGCACTAAAATGTGTTTTGTATGCGCTAAACCACGAGTCTAGTCTATAACTTGTTAGAAAACCTGCAAACAAAAAATGGGGCAAGAGCCTCACGGTGGGCGCCAAAAATGTGTGTGAATATGTGGAATCAACAAACAAGTTAAACAACACACCAATGAAACATTGTATTACATAAATCAAATTTAAAACTAAATAAAGCTTTAAACCCAATAGATTCTTCAAAGCCATCTCGTTGTCCTCTATCTCCAAGGATTCATTTTAAGTTGCTTGCTCTCAGATTGTATAAGAAGAAGCTCAACAAAATGACAACCTAGAGAATGAGATGATATGCAAGATACATTCTTATGCTAAATGATATGAGATGATTAAGCTAAGATATGAAGCTAAAATGCTATGAAATATAAGATGCTATGCTTAAGAAAAGAAGATTGCTAAATGCTGGATAAACGCAACTATAATGCTCACGCTATATTTGCTAGATCTCAGATCCTTTTCAAAGCACAAAGAGGTTGTATTTATAGATTTTTGGAGGCAAATGCCTAGTTGGCAAAGATCGATGGTTGAAAACAAGCCTGTTAAGATGAACGGTGAAAGATGGAGAAGTTGGAAAAAAAAGATGGAAAATAGAAAGAAAGCAGGAAGATGTTTCCTTCCCATAAAAAATTTCACTCAAAAATAGAGAAAACTTACCATTTGTCAAGTTTAGTTATTTGGTTGAAGATTATTAAATAATAAAATTATTTTATTTCATGTGACATGTAGATTTGGAAGCTTCTAATTAAATATTAAAAAATATTTAATTATAAGTGGGATGTGGATAAGAAGTTTCTAATTTAATATTTAAACATATTTAATTATATGTGAGATGACTTTTTAGAAGATTTAAAGATGATTTTATGATTTTGGAAAGAATAATATTTACTTTATTTGAAATAAAACAATCTGATAATTAAATCAAATAAATTGTAAAATTTATTTAATTAATTAAGAAGAAATGGAAAAGATGATTTTGGAAAAAGAAGAATATTTACTTTATTTGAAATAAAGCAATGTGATAATTAAATTAAATAAATTGTAAAATTTATTTAATTAATTAAGAAGAAATGGAAAAGATGATTTTGGAAAAAGAAGAATATTTACTTTATTTGAAATAAAGCAATGTAATAATTAAATTAAATAAATCATAAAATTTATTTAACTAATTAAGAAGAAATGGAAAAGTGATTAAATTAAATAAGTAACGAAACTTATTTAATTAAGATAAAGGAATGTAGAAAATGAACAATATAAATAAATTATTTAAATTCATTTATAGGTAGATTGATTTAGAAGATTAATTAAATAACTTGTATTTAATTAATTCTAAGACTTATTATAATGTGATCATTTTTAGGTGTATATAATATGCATTTGTACCAACATAAGAAATATTGTAAATGTGGGATGTGATTTACAAGATAACCTCCAAATTGAAAAGCCAATTATTATTATAATAGATTCAATAAATTTTTGATCGGATTTAAGAGGAAAGGGGGATTATTCTTAAAATAAAATACCAAACTACAAGGTGGACTGCAAACCAAGATATTTTATTTCTATCCTTGGACATTTGCATAGAGTTCATATCTTACAAAATCAAGAACTTTCAATGAAAAATAGAGCATGATTATGTATGATTTCAATCTCAATTTTATAATTTGGAGAACTTCATATGGACAAACTAAGGCTTTGATGAATAACATAAAAATTAAAAAATAATAAGGATATATTTTTAGATAGGCATAGCAAGGATATATATAAATTTTCTTTACACAAAGTATGAAAGGCCATACTTGGCTCAATTAACTGAACATCAAATATACAATTTCTTGTCTTGGAAACTTGAGTGTCAAAAGATCAATGTTTCTATCATCTTCACCAAAAACAAAAAATTATATCATTTTGAACATTACATAGATATTTATACTACTTCATTTGAAGAAAGAGTGCCAAATTTTCAAAAATGGGGGATTGCATGCTAGGAATCCATGAGATGGAGCTCAAATTATTGGATGATGCTTTTGGATGAAATACTGGCATGTTTTACTTTCTTCAACTTCTCTTTATTAGTTATTAGATGAGTCCTTTTTCATATCAGATGAATATGAGGAGTCCACCTTGTATTATGTTTATATATATGAAGATAATTTATTCACTTAATACTCAAAAGATGAACAATAGTGTTCAAGACATTTGAAAATAGTTTTTACAAACTTTTAAATAATATTTCAACAATGCTCTATATTTTTATCATACATACTTAATAAATATTATATTTATCATATCAAAATATCACAAAGAATGTTACAACAATGTTCTACACTTTTCACACAAATACAACAAATATCATGCAATATTTATATATGCATATATTACAAAACATATTGCAATAGTACTTTATATAGAACTCACAACTAGAATTGATATATGTGTGTATGTGTTTGTCTTTATGTATGTAATGCATGTATATATATGTATATATGCATAAATATATACATACACATATACATATATGTATATATGTACACACATGTACATATGTACACACATGTACATACATACATATATATGTCTATACATATACATATATATGTTTATATGAATATTACATATATATGTATATAGATCAAGTGTAGGAAAATGAGGGATCAAAAAGGAGCTTAAGTGACCATTTTTTTCTGAAATCAATAAAGATTAATCTTGGATGATAACTTGAAGATAGTTATGCTCAAAATTTGAATATACAATAATAAAAAAAGTTGCATATAAGTATAAGATATATATATATTTTTAATTATTTCTAATTAATGGAAAAAGTTATGATAATGGTTTCCATACATTTCTTGTATAAAAGTGAGATCAACATGCTCTATAATTTTTTATTTTTTTAAGGAGGGTGTATTTTTTACTAAATTATGAATTCATTTTCATGATCTTTTATATAAGATCTAGAGGATGCTTAGAGATCCATGGCTTTAATTATATTTATGAATTTCTTAATTCACTATTATTTTGTATTATTATTTGTCCTCTAAGAGAAAATTAAGATATTTTCCAAAGTTCTATATTCTATTAGATCTCCTAAAATGCAAATTAATTGGTTGTAAAAGTCTTGTTATTATGGAGAAGTATAGCATCAAACACACAAATGTTTGCCAATAAAAGATTCTTTAAAAAATAATTTTTGTAATACCGTATTTGAATTTACTACATTATTTTTTGCTCCATGTAAATTTGTAATATCCAAGGCTACTCCAATATGTTATTTCCCTTGAGTTTTCCATGTAGAATGTTAGATTTTTGTAAGCAAAAATCTAGAAAAAATAAGGTTTCATATATATTATTTTATATCAATGAAGTTGCTTATATACACGTATATTACATAATAATTTTATGTTTTTTTAATGAATGGCAACTATCTATATTAATATAAAGATAAAGTTACATATTCACAAAAAAAGATGGGTGGTAAAAAGGCACACCCCGAAAGTCACATGGGCAGCACCCAGAAAAGCCAAAATAATTAACCAGTCACATGGGTTGAGCCCGTAAGTCTATGATTACAAAACATAATAAAAAAGGCCATTAAGTGGCTAGAGCAGTGCCAATAGAGCCAAGAGGGTCTTTGTCATCCATGTTCTTCCCCCATACATTAGTGGGGTCTGGAGTGACGTCAGGAGGAGGACCCCAACCATCATTTGCATCTTTTTCCTTTTCTTTATCTTTATCCTCGCACTGGGGAGAGATTGCAAGTGCCAGACGTGAAAAGAATTTACCAGAGTCTGGCTAGCCAGAGCTAGAAGAAAGAGTGTCATCAGAGGGACAGACGAAACCACCACTACTGCTCCCTAAAGCATCGCCAGAGAGCCACCCCTGACCAAACCGCAACTAAGGCAAGCGGGTCTACCAAGGAGGGTGGGAATCCCGCCGAAGAGGAGGCTGAGAGCAGGGATGTGCAGAACCACTCCTTTGCCGGCCCAGAGAAGGTGACCGACCACATGAGGAGGTGGGAAAAGTGGGCACCCAGCAACAGTACACGAGGCATTGACCCAGTGATCCAATAAAACTTGCAGGTGAGCAACCTCAAGTGCAACTTTGTTAGCTTGCACCTGAATCTGTAAGAGCACATTAGAACAAATAATAGCTTTAGCATATAAAGAAACATTAATATCTATTTGAGAATGGGAAAATATGTAGGCATTTATGTCTTTCCAGATATTGAAGAGGATTTCCACCTTGAAAAGGTGCCAAAGCTGAGAAAATTTAGTAGGAATTCTAGGCAAATCTCCCAGGCGAACCATATGCTAGGAGAAAGGCTCCAGCCTAAAGGGCCGAAATAAGTCATGAATCCAAGTCCAAAGTTGTTGAGCTCTGGGACAAAACCAGAAAAAATGCTTAAAATTCCCAGCTTGCCCACAAAAAGGGCAACGAGGGTCCTGGACTCCCAAGTGAACAAGCTGAGAACACACAGGCAAGCCTTGGAAAATAATACAACAAGCAAAGTGGGAAAGTTTCATCTCAACACTTACAAACCAAGTGGCAAAAAATCATTTACACCAGACATGAGTGGGAGATTGAAAAAGCCACCTCTGGTTCAAACTTTGAATCATAGGAAAGTGTCGTGAAAGCCACCTGTAACCAAGTTGAGGCTTGTAATTCCTAAAAGGGGTGTCTAGATACCACTTCTAGTCTTTCCACCAAGATTTGGTCCCACAAATTCCAACCTTATGAAGAATCTCTATAGGAATAGAATTCACTAGACCATCATAATTAGCATGATCCTGGTTATGGAGCTTGTACAAGTCACAAAAAGTTTCCCACTACATGATACATATTGTGGGTCTATGAAATACTTGTTGAAGGGTCTGGATACCCTTTTTATGGAATCTAAGCACCTTAAGCCAAGGCACCTTAGATAATGGTTGACTATTGCAAGCAAACAGAAGCAACCACCAAATATTCTATTGGTTAAGTGAGAGCCCATTACGAAAATCAGAGCTAGCCCAATGGAGCCAGGGCTTGAGAGCCTCCCAAGCTCGCCAAATACTTTTGGCCACAAAATTCCCAACAATTTGGATTGATTCCTTCATAACCAGAAGGGTTTTCAAGCCAATCCCCTTCCAAACGGGTCTCTGAGTAAGAAAGCCTGACTACATAAAATTCCTAAGAAGAATTTTCTAGGCCTCATCCCTAGTAAGGGCATGGATAATTCATTTAACGCAAAGGGAATTCCCTTGCTGTTGAGTGGAGAGCAACCCAAGTTCTCCAGAATCTTTGGGAAGGTAGAAAAACTCCCAAGAAACATGGTGAAACCCTCTATGGGATTCAAAAGAGGCCTAAAGAAAATCTCAAAGCAATTTTTCAAGCTTGTCGTAGGCAACTTTGGAAGGGGCCCAACAAGAGGAGTAGTAGACATGGGTAGCTGCCAAAATTTTAGAGTACACCTAGAGTTTCCCTGCTAGCAAAAGGGGCTTGGTGATCCAGTAAGCAAGCTTATGCTCGACTCTGGAAAGCACAACTTGTCACAACTCAACCGAGGATGCTTGGAGAGAAAAGGGAATGAGTCGGAACTGAAAAATTTCACCTGGCCCAATCCACTTCCAATTATACTAGTAAAGCCAAGAAGGAATGAGCAAGATAGACTATCTGTAGCACAAATTTTTGTGCCACTGAATGGTAGAGCCAAAAGCAAGACAAAAAGTATTAAGACAATCCAAGGCCACTCTAATAGTCTCTTCTTCCTCCAGGAGAGTAAGGAAAGAGTCATCAGCAAAATGGCCATTCACTAGTTGAGCTTGAGAGTTGGGCAATGAAATTCCCTTAACACACCACTGGGAAACCACATTGGCCAAGAGGTAGCCAAAACCTTCAGCCGCAAGCACATACAGAGAGAGGGCAAGTGGGCACCCTTTCCGAATGGAACGAAAGAGCCCAAAGGAAAAATATTGGCGACCATTGATGGTGATACAAGCAGAGGCATCCGCAAAAAGCATACGAAAAACTTGAATAAAATTAGTCCCAAAGCCCAAAGCTTGTAACATAACAAGAATAAAAGGCCATTCAATGTGGTCATAGGCTTTGGCAAAGTCAATTTTGACAAAAATGGCTTTCTGGTTTGAATGTCTGGCCCAATCCATGCCCTCCCAAACAACAATAATATTATCTAGAATGAACCTAGATTTGATGAACCCGGTTTGCTCCAGGCACATAATCTAAGGCAAGAGGTGGTTAATCTTTAGAGCCAAAGCTTTGGCGATAATCTTGTAGGAGACGTTGAGAAGCGTGATAGGCCTCTAGTTGCAAATGTCTTTCGGATCCCCAGATTTAGGTATGAATTTTATATTTCCTTTATTTATTAAGTTACCTAAAGAATTAGAATGAAAAGCCTCTAAGTAAAGATGATGCAAATCTTTCTCAACACAATCCCAGAGGGCCTTGTAAAATTCACAAGGGAAGCCATCGATCCCTGGGGCTTTCTCATTGGCCATGGAATGAACAAATTCCTTGAGATCAAAAAAATTCCTCTGGGCTGGGGAAATCCTATTAGGCACAATAGAAAGGCAATCCTAAAGGGCTTGTTGTTGCATAGGCATGGACTCCTGTGCAGTGAAAACCTGCTCATAATGTCGCACAAAGGCTTGGAGAATGTCAGGGAGCTCAAAGAGCACGTGAATACCATCTTTTATTTTTCTTAATTCTCGGGGATGAGTGTCTGGCACACAATGGCAAAAAAAATACTCTTTGGAGGCACGATCACCAATTTTAAGCCAATGTAACTAGGCTTTGATCTGTGCACCTCTGGCAGCGTAATTATCTACAACTTGCTTTTTGTGCCTTAATTCTGCCACCCTGACTTGCAATGATGGGGAAAAGGGGTTGGCCACCAAAGCTTCAGTAGCTGAGCACATGTTAGCGATGGTAGCCTCAGTAATGTGTTTTATCTTCCCTTTGTATTGAGACAAGTTAATACTTGTATGTGAATTTGAAAGAAAACTAAGGATGGTTCTTACTTGTTGGAACTCTACATGGAAGATCAATTTTTTTTAATATAAAAGCCTCTTTATAAACTATATATTAATTCACTTGTAAAATAAACATTCCAATAAACATATTTGGTTACATCAAAATAAATAAAATAAATTCCAATGCCAATTTTAATATAGGATTCCTTTACATTTGCATTTTTTTGGAAATAGTTTACTTAGAGTCTTAATCAAGATTTTATGTTGTTTTTCATATTAGTAGTTAAAATTTCACAATAAGGATGCATATATTGTTCACCAATTTTGCACAAGTAGTAAATCATGAAAACATAAGGGGACTTACAAATCTAGTAGACCATCCAACTTATAATAAAAAATATCTATTTTAAAATGATCATTAGGAGTGGATTGTACAATTCAAGTTTCATAAATTGGAATTGAAAAAACCCTATTATATGCTAGAATAGGTTGCAAATATGCTTCATCATCCAACTATTATCCTCAACATAAAAGCAATTTTAATGATAATTACATCTAAATATTATTTTATTCTAACTGCTATCATCAAATACTAGCTTCTAATTAGTATAATGATCAACAAATACAGAAAACACAACCTACAACTATTGCAAGGTATACTTTCAATCTCTTGCAAGGAGTACAAATACACTATAACATGTATTTTAAATAATCTTTCAAGATTTATGATTTATTTAGGACTGAAAATGGGAAATACATTCTAATGAAAATTTGGCAAGGATGATTGAATGTGAATGAAAATGACATGTATGGCTCACCAGTATGTCAAAATGGCATGTATGGCCCACCAGTATATCAAAGGATAAAGTAAAAACATAAATAAAATGCAATGAAAAATATATAAATATATTATATAAAAAATAAAATTTAATGTAAGAATAAGAAAAAAAATACCATTATAAATATTTGTATAAAAAATACTTAATTCACCACATTGATGGAATAGGTATCTCAGAAAAAAATATACATTTTTAAAATGGGCACGTTGTTGATGGTCTAAATATCTATTTAGGATAAATGTGAAATGCATGACCACCAAACATGGATAGCCTCATAGATGTCAAGCAAGTTGATGAGTCAATCCTGGGGTTTACAACATTAGATCCTTGTCTATTCCACTCAAGCCTCATTACTATAAGGAAAGGAGAGAGAGATGCAAAGTAAACAACACAAAAGAAAAATACTCACATTGAATATATTTTCCTTTATAAATAGAACAAAGCTTTGCAACTTAGTAAAATAATCAACAAAAATGATGGTAGTAGAACACATATGCATTAAAAAAATCACTAATACAATCAAGAGTCAAATTTTCAATAATAAAAATGTAAAGAGCGAAACTCTTTAATTCAAAACATCGACAATACTTTAAATAAACTCATTTATATTCAAAAGGAAGTCAACACTTCATTCATTAGACAACATAAAATCCAAATGATTCGAAAACAATGACTTAAAGTCGATAAATAGATTCAATATACTTCCAGTTAAATTCATACACGTGTCATATTACATGACATTGATAATAATACAAAAGTATTTGTAACATAAGTTTACACTTTGAGACTTAGGCATTTTGTCGCCTTAAGCTCTACAATACATAATTTAAAGAATGCAATAATACATAAATGAAGAAAACATCCTTTGATCTTCAATCCATAGCTTATCTTCAATAATGAAGACGAGAACAAGAATCAGGTGCTTTTTCTGCCCAACCTCGAAGTTTACACTTCCCCAAAATTCCTTAGTCATTCAAAGAATACCCGACCCTGCATAAATCACTTAGCAAAAAATAGTCGACGAGCAAGATGGAATCCGGTGCGTGCCTAGTATAACTAGTAAAACCACAAGCATTTTCATTTTTCTAATTCATTTAAGAAACAAGCAAGTTCGATACTAGGATATGGTAGAGAGATAAGTCATTCCATCTATTTCAATGGTCCTTAAGTTACTTGGCCAAGTAAAATGTCATGCACGACAAATAAAAGCAGTTTTGGAAAAGCAAAAATACACTCTCTAATAACCCATATTCGACACCCGTCCCGAAAGGTAACTTTCCAAACACATGACATGCACATTCATTTATCAAGCATGCATGGTTCCATTCAAATAAATATAATCTTTCACAACGTTTTTAACTACAATCTTGTTTCAAGCAAAAATGGTTCTAATGCAATATTTTCATCATTTTAAATCATAAACAACATTAAATTAATATTTAAATCAATAATAAAATAATAAAAGAAGGTGTAAATCAAGTACATATTTAAACAAGCATAAATGAGCACACATTCTTTCGGTTTGTTTACTCATTTAAATTATTTTCACTTTGAAATAATCCTGTTCTAATTCGTTTTGTTTCCAAATATTTCATATTTTAATTTACTTGATTTATTTTTTGTTTTTCACGTTTCCAGAAAATTAAATAATTACTTTTTCAAAAACACATTTAATAACTCATTTTCTTAATTATGTTTCGTAATAATTTGAGTTTTATTCACGGAAATCATTGATTTTAACTTTTATTTTGCAAACACATTTAATATACAAAAAGTATTTTATCATAATCTTTATCTTTTCTATTTCATTCGTTGAGAAATTTAAATCTATCTGTTGTTGTTTGGTTTTTCTAAAGATTTTCTAAATCTAAATGAAATATATGTTTTTCTATGGGAATCTTTTCTAAATCAGAATAATAATCAACTGTCTTTGATTGTTTTCTATTCAAATTTATTTTACAATTTTTTGTTTCTAATTTGTTCAATGGTTTTCTGGTAAAATCACAATTTTATGTTTGAAATTTCATCATAATTTAATGGAAACAGTTATAATTTTATAATAGATAATATAAAAATAAAATCCGGTGTTTGATCTTTTCCTAAATTGATAGAAACAAAGATTTTCTTTCCAATTCAAAACTAAAATACAAGAATTAGAAAAGAATTTTAACTTGATATTAAATTGACTGTGAATTTGTTTTCATAGATCATACCTGGTAATTTCCTGTATCTTGAAATAATTATTTGTTTTCCCTGTAATTTTGTCTTCCTATTGTTGATTATGATTTCTTCGTTCTCTTTCGTGTTTGTTGGGTGAGATGAAGTTAACACTCCTTGGAAATTTCTTTTCTTTTCTTTCTTTCCTAACTCTCACCTTCTCCCTGCGCACTCTACTTCTCCTTGCTGCCTCCCTAAGACTTCTCTCCTCCTATCTTCTTCCTTCCCCCTTCCACCATGTTGTTCTCCTTACTATCTCTTGTGCGCTTTACTTCTTCTAACATCCACACTTCTCTTTACCCTGGCCGCCCCTTCACCTATCCCTCTTCTTCCATGTGTGCCCAAGACTTTTCTCCCTCTACTGGCTGCATGGGGAGTAGGGAGTGTGGAAGGTATCCTTTTCTTTTAAGAAGAATTTTTCTCTCCTTCTAGCCACGCGTGGGGAGTGTTAGCAACTCCACAGTAAACAAATTACTAGACTCCTCTGGCCGCGCGTGGAGCAGTAAGAAAATTCCAAAGGGAAACTAACTTCCTCTGCCTCCCAAAATCAAATGAATTCCCTGCCAAACATCCAAAATACTGTGTCTCTCTTTTTGTTCAAATATCAAAAATAGATTTTCACTCTATTTCTCTCCAATTCGAATTTATTGACTGATTTATCTCATGCAATTTGATGGAGTTATTTACAAAGCCAGATCCACTTTTCGTGTTTGATCTCCAGTTCAAATTTAGCCATGACTCTAAGTTTAAAATTTTGATTGCATTCACATTAATTGAAAGATATTTTCTTCAATTTGATATTTGTTGTTTGAATTCCATTTCAAATTTGAATGTATTTTTTTTTCCAATTTGTTATCAATAACTTAGTTTTGATATTTGATTATTTAAACATTTATATTTATTTTTCTTATTTATCAAATGAGAAAAATAACAATTACATGAAATAACACTATTTTACCTCTTTTATAATTCTAAAATTAAAAGTTTATTCCAAGAATAAATAATAGAAACATTATTATTTTTAACTATTAATAAAATATTGACACGGGGGATTCAATTTATTTAAGTAAAAATCAATTTCCTCAAAAATTAATCAAATCGCTATTTAAAGCAACATATATTGTTTCACATATATTTGAGAAATCAATTAAACTTAATTTAAAATTTCCCATAATAATCATCACGAAAATACATTAAAATAATAACTAAGTGTGTGTGAGATTCCATCATCCTCATAAATGTTTAATGGCTAAAAAAACTCTACCTGATCGATGTTCTTGCCTTCATTCACGTTCACCTATTCCTGCGTTCACTTGCACTCAAATTTTCATCAGCAATGACAAACCCCAAATTTAATAAAAATGCATTTCATTTGCATTTCAGTTTAAATTTCACTTTCAATTTCATTTCAATTTCAATTTCAATTTTAAATAATCGTCTAATATAAACATTAAAAATCTCATGATTAATAATTGCACTTAAATAATTAATAAAATCAGTACGTGACATCCTTCCCTTCTTGGAAGAGACATCGTATCGATGTCTTATTAATCATTCAATAAGTATAACATCTCAATCAATAAAACATAGTATCTCAATAAGTAAAACATAGTATCTCCATCATAATGAAATAGTAACTAACAACATAGTTCTCAAAAACATAAGCATAAAAAAATCATAGTAGCATCCAAGCTATCAAAGTTCACAACATGTGAATCAAAAACCAGAGTATCAAGTATCTTCACACAAAGAAAATACTAATCTATGAAAGAAAATGAGGAAAATGATGATCAATCATCTCAGAATCCTCCCATGTAGCACTATCCTCAGTATACTGGTCCCACTGGACCTTGTACTGAGTATTATCCCTATTATGCAGCTTAATGCTACGCTTGTCTAGGATTCAGATGGGCTCCACTAGCACCAACCCTGGATCCTGTACCTGTAATGAACGCCAATCAAGAATATGAGATGCTTCATGATGGTATGGTTTCAACAAAGAAACATGGAATACATGTAACATTATGGAGTCAAGCTAGATCAGGTGGTAACGCTAGTCTATAAGCAACTGGATTAATAAATTCCAGTACATCAAAGGGTCCCACAAATCTTAGAGCCAAATTTGATGATTTCCCAAATGAGATAGAGCTCTTATGAGGCTTAACCCTCAAAAAGACTTTATCTCCCGCAACAACCTGTTTGAAAGTCCTGTTCCTATCACCATAGCTCTTCTGTCTATCGGTTGCTTCCTTCAACCTACCCTTGATCAACTTCATTTGCTCATCCATTTCCTTGAGCATATCCAGACCAATGATGATCCTATCTTCCATCCTGTCCCAACTAATCAGTGTGCAGCATTTCCATCCATAAAGTGCCTCAAAAGGTGCCATACCCAAAGATGCATGAAATGAGTTGTTGTAGGAAAACTCAACCAATGGCAAATATTCCTCCCACTTGTATTGCTGATCCATAATACATCCTCAGTAAATCCTCAACAACCTGATTGACCCTTTCAGTCTGGCCATCATTTTGTGGGTGATATGTAGAACTATAATTCAATTTAGTTCCCAAAGCTGCATTCAGTGTAGTCCAAAACCTAGATGTCATCCTGGTATCCCTATCAGAAATTATGGTCTCTGGTACACCATGCAATTGGAATATCTCTTGCAGAAATTTCTTCGCAAGAGTCAATGATCCATCCTTCAGATTCCCAGGTATGAAATGTGAAAACTTCATTAGCTTATCAACAACTACTAAGATGGTATCATGCCTATTCCTGCTCAAAGGTAATCCTTGGATAAAATCCATACTGATTACTTTTCACTTATACTCAAGTATATCATGGGGATACAAAAGTCCTATTGGATGCACATGCTCAACTTTGACCCCTTGGCATTCCAAACATCTAGCCACAAACTCCAAAACATCTTTCTTGAGCTTAGGCCAAAAATACAAATTCTTCAACTCTACTACCATCTTCGTAACTCCTGAATGCCCCGAGTAAGGTGCATCATGTACTTCCTCTAGAATCAACTTCCTCAAGTTTCCACCCTCAGGGATATACATCCTTCCCTGATATCTCACAATACCATCATACTCCATCACATATCCATCAAATCTATGATCTGAAGGATCTGCCTCTAAGGCTTGCTTGACCTTGTCATAATGCTCATCTGTTGGAAGATACTACAACACTTATCTCAAATTTGACCTTGTGGTCAACATAGAAGAGAGATGTCTTCTCCTGCTAAGAGCACTTGCAACTATGTTTTCCTTACCCTTGATATACTCAATACCAAAATCATACTCACTTAGGAACTCAAGCCACCTCCTTTGTCTCGCATTGAGGTTAGGCTATGTAAAGATGTACTTAAGTTCTAAATGATCTATCTTAAGCTCAAATGGTTTCCCTAAGAGATAATGTCTCCACATCTACAATGCATGAACAATAGCTGCAAGCTCAAGATCATGTGGTACATAATTCAATTCATATTGTTTCAGTTTCTTGGACTCATATGCAACCACTTTCCCTCCCTGCATCAACATAGCTCCTAGACCTTCACCTGAAGCATCTGTAATCACAATGAAGTGCCCATTAGGATCTGGTATAGTCAACACTGGTGCCAATGTCAACTTTTGTTTAAGAATTTGAAATGCTTCCTCACACTTCTCAGTCCACTTGTATTTCCTTCCCTTCTCCTGAAGAGAAGTAATAGGTGCTTCAATCCTAGAAAATCCTTCCACATATTTCCTGTAGTATCTTGCAAGTCCCATGAAACTACAAACTTCAGTAACACTTTGCAGTGTTGGCCAATCCACAATTGCCTCTATCTTCGCAGGATCAACTGAGATTCCCTCAATAGATATGACATGTCCCAAATAGTGAACCTTCTTCTGAAAGAAAGTACACTTTGAAAACTTACCAAAAATATTTTGGTCTCTTATTCGTTGCAAGACTATTCTCAAGTGCTTCTCATGCTCCTCTTCTATCTTAGAGTAAATCAGAATATCATCAATGAATATTAGGCATGAAATCATCTAAACAATCTCTAAATATTTTTTTCATAAGATTCATGAATGTCGCTAGAGCATTTGTTAGGCCAAAAGGTACCACTGTGAACTCATAATGTCCATATCGAGTTTGAAAGGCTATCTTTGGAATATCCTCATCCTTAATCCTTAGCTGGTGGTAACCTGATCTAAGATCAATCTTAGAAAACATTGTGGCCCCTTTCATTTGATCAAACAACTCATCTATCCTAGGTAAAGGATACATGTTCTTAATGGTAACCTTGTTCAACATCCTGTAATAAATACACAGTCTCAAGGTCCCATCCTTCTTCTTAACGAAGATTACCGGTGCACCCCATGGGGATACACTTGGTCTAATAAATCCCTGCTTCAGTAACTCCTGCAATTGAACCTTTACTTCATATAACTCTGTAGTATTCATTCTGTATGGAGCCTTGGATTGAGACTCCGTTCCAGGTAAAATTTCAATCGAGAAATCAAATTCTCTCTTCGGTGGTAACTCAATAAGTTCTCCAGGAAAGATATCCAAGAACTCCCTGAGAACTAGATAGCCCTCTGGACTTTGTTGGACATTATCCAAGTCACTCACCAATATAGCATATATGGAACATCCTTTTCGATGTGCTTTCTTTAGCTGCATGGTTGATATATGTCTCAACTCTAGAGGCTCTTGAGATCCTAAAATTTCAACTTGATGTCCAAAATCATCCAAAAAACTCACAACCTTATCCTCACAGTTCACTATGGCTTTATGCTCAGTTAACTAGTTGATCCCTAGGATCACATCATAAGAACCCAACGGTGCTACATATAGGTTAACTTGGGTTTGGAAATTAGGTAGCTCTGAATCGCTGCATGATAGACATGAATCCACCCTCTTCTCTGCTCAATTTCCATACCGAACCATCCATGAATGTGACATATAACCAGGTCTAATAGGTAATTTAGCAACTAATTCAGGATCAATAAAGCATTCAGTAGCTCCTGTATCTATCAAAATAGAAACTGTTTGACCAAAAAGCTTACCCGACATCTGAATAGGTGAAGCCTGAAAGTGTGCTTGACGGTTATCAACTGCTGCATGAATCTAGTGTTGCGGTGCTTGTTGATCATTACCTCCTCGCTAACCTCTTGTACGCTGAGTGCAATTGGAGGCATAGTGATCTCCTCCACAATTATAACATCCACCTCGTGGCCCTGGATGACCACCTGTCATGTTCTTGATATTGGAGAAGTTGGTGTTATTATTATTCACTTTCTTGTTTCCACCAAAGCTTCCTTCTCCTTTATCTTGAGTGTTTATTCCTCTCTTTAGGTTCCTTATCTATTGATTGTTGTTACCCCTCTGGTTATTACTGTTATTATTTTGGGACTTCCTGTTTCCAAATCTAGGTTTAGAATTTACACTCTTCCTGTAGTTTGCCACCTGTTGCAGCTTTTTTTCTTGTTTTATGGCCTTCTCAAAGACCTCATCTATAGTCAATGGATTATGAATATCCACATCAGCTCCAATCTGTGGCCTCAATCCTAGGATGAATTTCCAAATACGAAACCGTTCATCCATATGATACTGTGGTACATACTTTAGGATATTAGTGAACCTCTCCCAGTACTGAGTAACTACCTAACCACCCTAAGTCATATTCTGAAACTATGTCATCTTCCTATCAAAAAATAGTTGTGGAAGCCACCTCTTCCTAAAAAGTTGCAAGAACATTTCCCAAGTAGTTCCACCTGGTAGTAACTTATTCTCAGTCTTCTCATTATCCCACCAAGTAGTAGCTTCTCTAGTAAGCTGATATGCAACCCAAACTGCCTTGGTCTCATTAGACATATTTCTGAGCTCAAAATATTTTTCCATTTCAATTACCCAGGCTTCAGCTCCATCACCTATAGTCTTACCATCAAACTTGGGTAGTGCTACCCTTTTCAAGTCTTTCACCAACTCCCCTTCAATCCTTGCTTGAGGATTTGGTGGTTCTTCAACCCTTGGATTCTCATTATTGGGTTGCTCCTGATTTTGGGGAATTTTGACCTGACGGTTTTGTCCTTCTCTGACTCCTCAAAATTCCCATTCCAGGTTATCCATTCTGGAACCCTATTGATTCAAAAGACTGAGAATCTGATCCAACCTGTCATTCTCATTACTTGCAACAAATCCTTTTCCTCTTGTACCCATTATGTATCAACAATTCCTGCATCAAGGAATGTTTCTTTAGCGTAATGGACAAAGGACCCTAGTGTTCAAACCTAGGGCTTTGATATCAAATGTAAAGAGTGAAACTATTTAATTCAAAACATTGACAATTCTTTAAATAAATTCATTTATATTCAAAAGGAAGTCGACACTTCATTCATTAGACAACATAAAATACAAATGATTCCAAAACAATGACTTAAAGTCGATAAATAGATTGAAATATACTTCCAGTTAAATTCATACACTTGTCATATTACACAACATTGATAATAATACAAAAGTATTTGTAATATAAGTTTACATTTCGAGTCTTAGGCATTTTGTTGCCTTAATCTCTACAATACATAATTTAAAGAATACAATAATACATAAATGAAGAAAACATTTGTTGATCTTCAATCAATAGCTTATCTTCAATAATGAAGACGAGAACAAGAATCAGACGTTTTTTCCGCCCAACCTCGAAGTTTACACTTCCCTGAAATTCCTTAGTCATTTAAAGAATACCCGACCCTGCACGAATCGCTTAGCAAAAAGCAGTCGACAAGCAAGATGGAATTTGGTGCGTACCTAGTATAACTAGTAAAACCACAAGCATTTTCATTTTTCTAATTCATTTAAGAAACAAGCGAGTTCGATACTAGGATATGGTAGAGAGCTAAGTCATTCCATATATTTCAATGGTCCTTAAGTTACTTGGCCAAGTAAAATGTCCTACACGACAAATAAAAGTAGTTTTAGAAAAGCAAAAATACACTCTCTAATAACCCATATTCGACACCTGTCCCGAAAGGTAACTTTCCAAACACATGACATGCACATTCATTTATCAAGCATACATGGTTTCATTCAAATAAATATAATCTTTCACAACGTTTTTAACTACAATCTTGTTTCAAGCAAAAATGGTTCTAATGCAGTATTTTCATCATTTTAAATCATAAACAACATTAAATTAATATTTAAATCAATAATAAAATAATAAAAGAAGGTGTAAATCAAGTACATATTTAAACAGGCATAAATGAGCGCACTTTCTTTCGGTTTGTTTACTCATTTAAATTATTTTCACTTTGAAATAATCTTGTTCTAATTCGTTTTGTTTCCAAATATTTCATATTTTAATTTACTTGATTTATTTTCTGTTTTTCACGTTTCCAGAAAATAAAATAATTAATTTTTCAAAAACACTTTTAATAACTCATTTTCTTAATTTTGTTTCGTAATAATTTGAGTTTTATTCACATAAATCACTGATTTAACTTTTATTTTGCAAACACATTTAATATACAAAAAGTATTTTATCATAATCTTTATCTTTTCTATTTCATTCATTGAGAAATTTAAATCTATCTGTTGATGGTTGGTTTTTCTAAAGCTTTTCTAAATCTAAATGAAATATAAATTTTTCCGTGTGAATCTTTTCTAAATCAGAATAATAATCAACTGTCTTTGATTGTTTTCTATTCAAATTTATTCTACAATTTTTTGTTTCTAATTTGTTCAATGGTTTTCTGGTAAAATCACAGTTTTATGTTTGAAATTTCATCATAATTTAATGGAAACAGTGATAATTTTATAATAGATAATACAAAAAATAAAATCTGGTGTTTGATCTTTTCCTAAATTGATAGAAACAAAGATTTTCTTTCCAATTCAAAACTAAAATACAAGAATTAGAAAATAATTTTAACTTGATATTAAACTCACTGTGAATTTGTTTTCATAGATCCTACTTGGTAATTTCCTGAATCTAGAAATAATTATTTGTTTTCCTTGTAATTTTCTCTTCCTGTTGCTAATTTTGATTTCTCCATTCTCTTTCCTGTTTGCTGGGTGAGATGAAGTTAACACTCCTTGGAAATTTCTTTTCTTTTTTTTCTTTCCTAACTCTCACCTTCTCCCTGTGCACTCTACTTCTCCTTGTTGCCTCCCTAAGATTTATCTCCTCCTGTCTTCTTCCTTCCCCCTTCCAACTTGTTGTTCTCCTTACTATCTCTTGCGTGCTTTACTTCTTCTAACCTACGCACTTCTCTTTACCCTGGCCACCCCTTCACCTATCCCTCTTCTTCCATGCGCGCCCAAGACTTCTCTCACTATGTTGGTTGCGTGGGGAGTAGGGAGTGTGGAAGGTCTCTTTTTCTTTTAAGAAGATTTTTTCTCTCCTTCTAGCCATGCGTGGGGAGTGTTAGCAACTCCACAGTAAACAAATTACTAGACTCCTTTGGCCGCGCTTGGAGCAATAAGTAAATTCCAAAGGGAAACTAACTCCCTATGTCTCCCAAAATCAAATGAATTCCCTACCAAATATCCAAAATACCGTGTCTCTCTTTCTGTTCAAATATCAAAAACTGATTTTCACTCTGTTTCTCTCCAATTCAAATTTCCTGATTGATTTATCTCATGCAATTTGATGGAGTTATTTACAAAGCCAGATCCACTTTTCGTGTTTGATCTCCGGTTTAAATTTAGCCATGACTCCAAGTTTAAAATTTTGATTGAATTCACATTAATTGAAAGATATTTTCTTCAATTTGAATGTATTTTTTTTCAATAACTTAGTTTCAATATTTGATTCTTTAAACATTTATATATTTTTTTCTTATTTATCAGAGGAGAAAAATAACAATTACATGAAATAACACTATTTTACCTCTTTTATAATTCTGAAATTAAAAGTTTATTCCAAGAATAAATAATAGAAACATTATTACTTTTAACTATTAATAAAATATTGACACAAGGAATTCAATTTATCTAAATAAAAATCAATTTCCTCAAAAATTAATCAAATCACTATTTAAAGCAACATATACTGTTTCACATATATTTGAGAAATCAATTAAACTTAATTTAAAATTTCCCATAATAATCATCACGAAAATATATTATAATAATAACTAAGTGTATGTGTGAGATTCCATCATCCTCATAAATGTCTAATGGCTAAAATGACTCTAGGATACCTAATCAATGTTCTCGCCTTCATTCACGTTCACCTGTTCCTGCGTTCACTTGCACTTGAATTTTCATCAGCAATGAAAAACCCCGAATTTAATAAAAATGCATTTCAAATCATTTCATTTGCATTTGCATTTCAATTTAAATTTCACTTTCAATTTCAATTTTAAATAATCGTCTAATATAAACATTAAAATCCTCATGATTAATAATTGCATTTAAATAATTAATAAAATCAGTACGTGACAAACAATCTCATAGATTGATGCTTCAGATACTATTAACAACAATATACAATTTTATATCCCTAAATTTGGACATATGCACAAATGTTCCTTTATTTGATTACAAAAGTAAAAAAATTCACATACATAAGCCTAATCTCTCATTTACATAAAATAGGCTTTAAACTAAAATGGGAATTCAAGCCACTATATTTAATAGAATACCTAATTAACAAAGATATTTTTTAAGATCCATCACAATATTTTAAAATTCTATAGCAATAATTGTAATGGTGAAACTTAAATACCCATGCCATTTCTAATATAGTTGTGTACTCAATTCAAGGAAATATCTTGATACATGTGCATGCTAATAAATTTCATGATCTTATACAAAGTTTTGCTTATTACCCCGGCCTTTTATCCATCCATATACACACATATCCTTACACCTTTAGTCCTACCCTATCATCATACACATAAAACTTCTTTGGTTGCAAGAATAATAACATTGTCTCATGAATAACTCCACAATTAAGGTTGAAGGGGGGAGTAATAATGGAAATATGTTAGTTGCACCAAAAATAATATATTATTAAATTATACAAATCTATTTCCAAATCAATCACACAGTGTTGAGACATATGATATGAAAGCCAATGATGATAATATGAAATATTAGGATAATATCACATGATAGGTTTTTGTGGGAAATATCAAATTTAATGATACATCTTCCTATCCTCCTCTTTCACCAATTGTTACATTTTTTGATGAGGAACCACTAAAAAATGATTACTATGGTTCATTATATAGACTTGGTGATTTCAAAGGATTGTCACTTAATTACTTTCTTATTGAGCTTGCATGCCAATATAATGGGTGTACTAATTAACACTGATATTTGGGATTGACAATACACAAATTATTAGGTTCATTTAAAATGGTTAATGAAATGTTATGTAACACATTGAGATGCAGTATTGCATGATTGAGAGTTGGGTAAGCCTGAATTGCCCATTTTATCATGAATTGGTAATTATAAACTTATTCCTTCTATTTTTCATCAATGTGTTAGAATGGTACATGAAGGAAAAGTGGTTAAAATTGAAAGGGCTCATTACAAGCTAGTATTTGATGCTAGTCACCATACATTGTACTAATTTGTAAAATTACCACTACATATACCTTATGAGAGAAAGGATGATATACATGATTTATATGAGATACATTTTGAAGAGTTACATAGGATTCAAAAGAGGTTAGATAAAGATTATCAAAAACCAAAAGAGCCTAAAGTTGCATAACCAAAGTTTAATATTTACAAAGCTTTTGATATATACATGACTTATAATGTTGCATATGTGTAACAAATTACTCATGTACTAAATTTGGAAACACCAAATAAGAATAAAATAAAAGTATAAAACAAATAAAAGTAATAGTGGCGCTTGAGTTTCATGGAAAAAATTCTATATGGAAGCCAAAGCAAGAAGTTACAGTGCATCAAATGCCTATCATTCCACAAAAACCATAAATTAAAAATTAAGAATGGGTAAGAATGAAAATTCTTAATGTTATGCTCATTGAGCACGTGTTTTCACTTATTATGCTTGCATGACCTTTAGTTTCTTTATCTTATTATTTTTTGGTTTACACGTTATGCTAATGGTTATGACCCATTTATACCATGTTATTATGTCATTCTTCCCAAAGTTTAATTATTTTTATCATATTTTTATGCTTGATAGAGCTTATATATTGATCCTACTTTGATACATCATGTCATACGTTGATAATACACTCATATATCATGCTTATTAGAGCTTATTCTTTGATCTTACATTGATGAATTTCATTGTTTAGAGCTTGACACATTATGTCTATATTAATAGATCCTACCTTCTAGAGTTACTTGGTATACTTCCTTTGCTATATCATGCTTCTTTAACTTACATCTTACTATTACCCTTACCTTAGAGGAGCATCATACCTTCCCACATCACATATAGAGCTTGCTTTGCCATATATTTACATTGGGTATCAAAATCCATTTCCTGAATATATTATGATTTTATTTCCATATCCTTATAATTTGGGGCATCATACACCCCCAAACTTATGTGTTCCTATTACCATATTTTTAGCACTTGCATCTTTACATTTAGGAGAATCATGTCTCCCTTTTTTCATATTGCACCTTCATAATTATATCTTTAAATTGGGGGAATCACACTTCCTTCCTTAGTATATTAAACTTAATATCTTTGGTACTTGCCCCATAGTTATAGCTTAATGCCTTTTTTGTGGTTTCATACCTCTATTATAATTCCATGCCTTTGTTGTGTCTTCATACCATTTTTTGGCTTCATTTCTTGTGGCTTTATACCTTTGTTTTTTATTCATGCCTTGTTCAATATGCATATCCTTTTCTAGGCTCCATGTCATAATACTTACACATGTACATATTTTGGCATTGAGGACTACATCACCTTTTTTTAATATTTCCCATACTAGGGGCAACATTACTATTCCTAATGTTTTACATCTAGTCCTCTTTTTCTCACAAAACCTTATAATTTCATGTGTACTTTCTCATCACATGATGCATTCCTTTTCAGTAGTACTTTACATGATTCTACACTTATATGCTAGATTAGTTTTATTTTAATGTATGATTTTCCCTCTCCAATCCCTTGTACCCTTTGTATACAACCAATTGAAGGGGTGTTTATTGTCACTAATATTTTTATGATAAAATATCTAGGTACTGATAGGTGCTACAAGAACTCATTACCATTATCAAATAGAACATTATTAATGTGTCATATGAATTTATTGGAAAATGTGCCTCAATTTACTGGCTTGGACCTTTGATAAATACTTGACCAGATTATGTCTCTATCACTTTACCGTGGTGTTCTCTTTTGGTTGGATTGACCCCTTGGTCACTGAGACTTAGTCTGATCGGCGAGACTTCGAGGGTTGTCACAGCGATGGGCCGACGGGCGTGGAGTTGGCAGAATGTTTGTTGGCCTCGACTTTATCGACAAAGCATTCATCTATCGACGAAAGGAAATGTTATCTCTCACCGATGTGTCGATACCTTGCATCAACGACTGCTATCGGCTTCATCCGACGATGCTAGCTACTTTTCGCGGCATCCGAAGGCAAGTACCGTTGTTCACCTTTTTGCCGAGCGGAATTGCCTGTACGCATGACGCATGGTAGTTTGTCATAGTGGTGAGCGCAACGAAGTGATGGTGGGCCCCGAGCTGCTTTATGCGAAGGGTTGTTCGGTTTTGGACACTTGTCTGTGCCTCGAGTTTTCCTTGGGGAATCTAGTGGTTGCCACTAGAGATTCCCCGAAGGAGCTCCAACGGCCTCCACATAGGCCAAGCAGAGTGTGCGAGCGGTGGACACATGGCAGCCTTAGAAGATCGTTCTAAGCAAGCTCATGAGAATCTTGGAGATTCCCTCCTAGATGCTCTGAAACCTCTTCAGCAGTAGACACATGGCTTGCGAGACCCAATAGAGTTAGCGGTCGGTGTTTTGGCGATAAGTGGATTATTGTCGGCTTGGAATGTGATGCAATAGTTAGCGATAGCGAAGGGATCTCAGACCATGGGGTTTCTTGACTGATCACTTCTCGGTCAAGTGGCAGAATGAATAGCAATGCGACACGTGGCAATTTCTCATTGGTTGTTTTTTGCACCGATGTTGCAAAATAAGATTTATTTCCAGAAGCTGGATTGGTGAAGAGCGATTCATTATGCAGTTTTTTGAGATCAGATTTCTGGCGGTTGGTAGGGCCTAAAGTTAGTAATCTCTTTGCAATTAATTTATTGGGGGTGGATTGATGCAAGATTGCAAGTGGATCCGATCCGAGATCATTTTGGTGTGTCAATGAAGAACTGAATTTAATGCACCCTAATTGGTGGTTGTATAAAGACTTTTAATAGTCAATCTTGACGGGACGTCATGTGAGTTCTGAAGAATACTGAGAAAAAGTGTTGTCAAGTTTTTGTGTTCATTGTATGCCGAAATAGCATTTTAATAGTGAGTGCATGAAAACTCTAGTTTTGTTGTGAGCTAACTATCAGAGAGTGAGGGTTGTAACTTTGTATATAACCTTTTTCTTATTGTAATACAAAGTGTCTTTTCTTTTGGTGTGGTGGGTTTTTTCCTGAAAGGGTTTTCCAACATAAATCTAGTGTTATCTCTGTAATCATTTTATTTATGTTACTCTTTTTACCCTACACGAGTTCATATTAAGTGTTTTAATGTCTTAAAACTGGTCTTTTCCCGTCTCCTTTGTGGTTTTAGCGTTAGGAAAGCATTTCCGCACCTTTGCTTTTCCTAACAGACTTATGCTTTAGGTGTCATTTCATCCCATGGCTTCCATGCCAAGAATATTTTCATTTTCCAAATAGGCACAATCTTCTATTTATTTTTCCTGATGTCTTATTTTTTAGATAGTTTGTAAGTTCCTATTTTTTATTAGATTTTCATTTTTGAGATAAAATTTACTCATAGTATAGTTTTTCTCTATTTTACAAGATTTGTGGAA
Source organism: Sequoiadendron giganteum (assembly GCA_007115665.2). Classification (NCBI taxonomy): domain Eukaryota; kingdom Viridiplantae; phylum Streptophyta; class Pinopsida; order Cupressales; family Cupressaceae; genus Sequoiadendron; species Sequoiadendron giganteum. The sequence continues at coordinate 702,298,878 of CM021102.1, forward strand.
ATTGCATATTGAAGGATATAGTACATGATCACACTTTCCATGGTCCATTAATTCATATGGATCATTCTTCATATCATTTTATGTTTTAATATTTACTTAACATGCATGTTTGTGAGTGTTGTATAATTTTAGATGCAAAATCATTTTAGGGTTCACATGCACCTCAAAGTAGGGTCAAAATATAATGGTTAAATTTTCATACCCATGTAATTTCCTATTTAGTTTTATGTCCATTTGAAAAAAAACATCTTGAAACTTTTTATAATGACAAATGGCATGATCTAATGCAAAGTTGGGCTCATTCCCCTGGGTATGTGCAGGATCATGATGGGCCAAAAAGTGGCAATGAGAAAAATCACGTTTTGGATCGACTCAAAAATGCGAAAATGCCGAGTTGACTTTTCTAGGTTCGGGTGTCAGTACATTTACCCGACCCTAAAACCAAACCTAGTTTCCACAAATCGGATATCCGATTTCTAGAAACTATATATAAAAAAAACAACCGACTGTTTAACTTCATTTCTCATAGTTTGACGTGGGCGCAAAAGGAAAAACCCAAATCCGATATCCGATTTCAAAGGTATGTATTTGGTTTTTTCAATCTTGTAATCAATTTTTCAAGTAGATTCTCTTTAGTTTAAATAGGTTTTATTAAAAAAAATTCAAAAATAGGGGTTTCTATTGATTTTTTAAAAAAACTAGAGTTTACATTGATTTTTTTATTAAAACTTAATGTTTTGAAATGAATCTTGATTAAAAATTAGTGTTGTTGATGAATTTTTATCAAAAATAAGAGTTTGTTACTGATTTTTGTGAAAAAGTATGGTTTTTATTGGATTTTATTAAAAACTAGGGTTTTTTTTACAATAACTTCATTTATAAATTATATTGTGTAATTTCAATTAGTTTTTAACTTTAATCAGGTATTATGGCTGCGAATCGAAATCCACAAATGCCAAATGCTCCACCACCTCCACAGCCAAATGCTCCACCACCTCCACAGCCACCAATTGAAGACTTAATTGGTGAAAAATTGGGGCAGTTGAGGAGCATTTGTGAAATTTATCAAACAATGCCTCGATGAGAGATATGACAAACACATTGAAGGAAATAATTAAAAATATAGAAACCCTCTCCACCCAACATAATTCATTTTATTCGTGGTGAGAAGACATGAGGGAATATTATCGATGTGGATTGTCTTACGATGATGTGAAAGATCTCCAAATAACCAAAGCCCAAATAGCCTCTTTATTCATTGACCCCCACACCGGTTTGCCAGTGAATGTTAATAAAACAAAACTTTCCCTAAAATGGTGCATGCATAGGGACATTGTAGCTAACTTTTGGGATCGTTGGTGTATGGTTTTTGATAAACCATCAAACAATAATTCTGACATACCATTTTACTTTATTAAAAAATTATATGCTGAGTTTGTGTTAGGGCATCATGTCAATTACTTTCACATTAAACCCTTCTAGGGTGTCGGTGGAGGTATTCCCTAGGATAGACCAAGGGTAGTTAGAGTAGTCACATGCCCAAATTTTCCCCTTCCTCCCCTTCCTCCGCCACCTCCAATTTATCATCCAAAGATTATCCAAGATGCATCCACATAGACTATTCAGGCTATTCACTCTTTGAGTGGTCATTTGGTTTCGCATGCTTCTACAGTAGCTCAACCACATTTTGGTGATGTTGGTGAAGGCTCAAGTGCTACTGCATCATCCTCCATAGGTCCACATATTTGTGTGCCACATACTTGCACTATGTGTCGCCAGATATGCTTGGGTCCTCTTGTACAGCCTGCTGAGCATCCCTTGGACACTTTTGATTATGACCTCCATGATGTGGACAGTATAGATCACTCGTAGGGGAGTGGAACGCACCCTACAGAGGCCTCTCCTACTAGAGAGAGAGATGCTAGAATAGTGACACAGGTGAGATTTAAGTTGTAATTTCATAACTTGCATTTGTTTTTAAATGAATATTAATAAGAGATAGTATCAAGTACTAATATTTATTTACATGGTCTATTTAACAGTTGATGTCTAAGGAGGATCTCACACGGGTGACTGATAGCACCCTTAGGGCCATTTTATTTGGCTTGGACACACACGCAGTATATATTTTCACACTCACTCGTTTACATTTTATATTATATACTTGCTTGTCATTTGAATTGTCATTAATGAAATTATATAATAACTTATATGTTTATCTTGTTTTCCTCCTTTAGGAAATACCTTGTGTGAGTGAGGTGCGACATCGTCCAGACTATGGAGGCGCAAATCTAGATAAGGGGAAAGTAATTGAACTCAAATTGGATTGAATTAATATTTTTAAGATCTTATATTGATTATACATACGTCGACATAGATTGGTAATTTCATATGTACTTGTCAATTTTATGTACAGGCAATTATGAGCTATACAAATATGATGACAAGGGACACACCGCGTAGAGGAGTAGTTATTGGAACACCTCAAAGAGTAGGTGTTGAAACACATCAAGGAGGAGGTGTCAAAACACCTGAAGGAGATAAAGAAAAAGATCAACCTAAATAGGTATGTGCTTATTTTATTTTGTGTTTGGTAAATAAGTTCCTATTACCAATAATCGTATGCTAACTTGGATCAATTTTATGTTTTTGTTCACATATATAGATTGGCATTTCAAAAGTTGATTTGGTATATTCTAGGACTCTTGACCCTTTGAAGAGACGTATATTTCAGGTAATCAAGATTTCAATTTTAGAGTTCAATTAAAATTCAATGTATATTGATTTTGATGTTAATTATTCGATTTTAAATTATATAGTATAACTAATCTCAATTGTGGTTTGAATTTTTCTTGTGCAGCTACCTTCAGAGCCAACAAGTGCTTCAAAGAGGCTCCATTTTGATGATCCACCAGTAGTTTAGGATGAGATAGAGATTTTGGCATGTAAATTTTGAATACATATTGAGATGGCATATGCCACATTTTGTAAAACTTTGTTTGAGTTGGTGTTGATGCCATTTTTGTATATGGACATACACTTGGTTATTGGATAATTTGATATATAGAAGTTGACAATTGAAATTTAATTTGTTCCTCATGTGCATGATTAAACTCTTTAAAAAATTTAGCTTGAGCAATGGTTAAATATCAATGTACAATAGCTTAAAACTGAATGGTTATATTATGTAGTTTATATTTATATCCCTGATTACATTGCATTACACATCTTTCAAACTCAAATCATTAATTCACATTGCATAACTAACAACTAGATGTTCATAGATGAAAAAATTTCAATTACAATATAGTTCTAACAAAGTCAACCTAAGTAGTTATACAATTACTTCACATTGCATAACTAAAAACTATGAGCAGTTGTCAATTGCATTTGTTTGTCATTGAATTCTATGAGACCACATATCTTTGAAGCTTTTTTTTCAAATAGTCCACTGCCTTGTCTATGCTACCATATTTTTCATACATGATAGCGATCACATTAAGTTGAAATAAATTAAATGATAGCCTATGGCTATTTAATTTATACTCATTTTATTTAAATGGATGAGGCCGACCTTCCTTGATATTATTTTGTAATTTATTATTTTCAAGAGAGGCCGACCTCCTTGAAGAGTCACCTTATTTTGTATAAATACGAGGTGATGTTTGTTCATTTCCTCAATCAAGTTCATTCAGTATAATTTGCATTCCAAGCAAAAGTTTGCACTTGAGCAGCAACGCTTCATCTTGCAGCAGTAGGCCGATTTCAAGGAGAAGCATATTCGATTGTATCTTTGCATCTACGAGAGGTGCTATTATTCATTGTATCAAATTCAGCCATGAGCTGGGCTTGAGTTGTAAGAAAATTTCTTGTTGTGTTTATTGTCTTATGTGCTTCATTTTTTGAGTGCTTTCAGTTGTATTATTTGATCTCTAAGTTGAAGACAGTGAAAGAAATGGTCATATTGTTGATGACAAAGATTTGACCATGTTGGCTCTTAATTGTCTTCCTTCATCTTGGGAGTCTTACATTTAAGGAATCGGCATGAGATCGAAACTTCCCAAGTTTGATCAGTTGAGGGTTGACTATATTCAAGAGGATTCAAGGTTGGTTGTGAGAGGTATTGGACAAATCCCTACAAATGAAGGCATTCATGTTCTTTCCGCTCAATCCTCAAAGAAGGAAGGAAAAGGAGGAAAGAAAATATGCTTCAAGAGGAATGGAGATAAAGGGTCGGATGGTGCTCCTGCATTCAAGAAGAAGTGGGACCTCTATTGTGTTTACTGGGATACGATTTTCTCAAAGTCAGTCAACTTGGATTTAACATTGGTAGCTCCGCAAACCTATTCAGAATAGAGTGATCTAAAGAGGACATCCCTAAATCTCTACAGAGGTGTAAAGTTGCAAAGTGGTACAAATTTCATTCTCGAACTCGTACGACCGAATGGACTATTCCAACACATCCAGATGGGTACATTTATGCTAGGTATGGTTCTCTCTTGCACCCAAATACGCCGAATCGTTCCGAGCTACATTGGAGCGGCGTTTTCCTTTAAGAGTCCAAAATGCTAAAAGGCAGAAAACTTTGATGAAATATTTCTCAGAAACTATGATGCTTAAAAAATCTTCGTCTGAGGATATGGGATCGTGTTGAGACTATCTACAATAACTTCTCTCGGTTTTTTCTATCTCGGAGGCGTTTTCCCATGGTGATGAGTTTTCAGTTGAGGGAAAAGTTGTCAGATGCAAGCAATGTAAAGTTGCAAAGTGGTGCAACTTTCATTTTCAAACTCATACGACCCAATAGACTATTCCAACATGTTTGGATTGGTATGTTTACGCTAGCTATGGTTCTCTCTTGCACCCAAATACGCCGAATAGCTTCGAGCTGCATTGGAGCAACATTTTCCCTTAAGAGTCCAAAGTGCAAAAAGGCAGCAAAATTTGAAAAACTATTTCTCAGAAACCGTGATGCTTACAGACTCTTTGTCTGAGCATATGGGATCATGTTGAGACCATCTACAATAACCTCACTCGGTTTTTTCTATCTCAAAGGCATTTTCCTATGGTGATGAGTTTTCAGTTGAGGGAAAAGTTGTCAGATGCAAGCAGTGTAAAGTTGCAAAGTGGTGCAACTTTCATTCTCGAACTCGTACGACCCAACGGACTATACCAACACATCCGGATGGGTACGTTTACACTAGGTATGGTTCTCTCTTGCACCCAAATATGCCGAATCGCTTCGAGCTGCATTGAAGCGGTGTTTTCCCTTAAGAGTCCAAAGTGCTAAAAGACAACAAACTTTGACGGACTATTTCTTGAAAACTGTGATGCTTACAGAATCTTCGTCTGAGGATATGGGATTGTGTTGAGACCATCTACAATAACCTCTCTCGATTTTTTCTATCTCGAAGGCATTTTGCCGTGGTGATGAGTTTTTAGTTGAGGGAAAAGTTGTCAAATGCAAGCAGTGCAAAGTTGCAAAGTGGTGCAACTTTCATTCTCAAACTCGTACAACCCAACAAACTGTTCCAACACATCCGAATGGGTACGTTTATGCTAGGTATGGTTCTCTCTTGCACCCAAATATGTCGAATCGCTCCGAACTGCATTGGAGTGGTGTTTTCCCTTAAGAGTCCAAAGTGCTAAAAGGCAACAAACTTTGACGGACTATTTCTCAGAAACCATGATTCTTATAGACTCTTCATCTGAGGATATGAGATCATTTTGAAACCATCTACAATAACCTCTCTCAGTTTTTGTTATCTCAAACGCGTTTTCCTGTGGTGATGAGTTTTCAGTTGAGGGAAAAGTTGTCGAATGCAAGCAATGTAAAGTTGCAAAGTGGTGCAACTTTCATTCTCGAATTCGTACAATCCAACAGACTATTCCAACACATCCAGATGGGTACGTTTATGCTAGTTATGGTTCTCTCTTGCACCCAAATACGTTGAATCACTCCGAGCTGCATTGGAGTGGCGTTTTCCCTTAAGAGTCCAAAGTGCTAAAAGGCAACAAACTTTGATGGACTATTTCTCGGAAATCATGATGCTTAAAGACTCTTCGTCTGAGTATATGGGATCATGTTGAGACCATCTACAATAACCTCTCTTGGTTTTTGCTATCTCGAAGGCATTTTCCCGTGGTCATGACTTTTCAGTTGAGGGAAAAGGTGCCAAATGCAAGCAGTGTAAAGTTGCAAAGTGGTGCAACTTTCATTCTCAAACTCGTATGATCCAATAGACTGTTCCAAAACATCTGGATGGGTAGGTTTACACTAGGTATGGTTCTCTCTTACACCCAAATATGCTGAATCGCTTTGAGTTGCATTGGAGCGGCGTTTTCCCTTAAGAGTCCAAAGTGCTAAAAGGAGAAAACTTTGATAGAATATTTCTTAGAAACCATGATGCTTACAAACTCTTCATCTAAGGATATGAGATTATGTTGAGACCATCTACAATAACCTCTCTCAGTTTTTGCTATCTCAAAGGCGTTTTCCTGTAGTGATGAGTTTTCAGTTGAGGGAAAAGTTGTCAAATGCAATCAGTGTAAAGTTGCAAAGTGGTGCAACTTTCATTCTCGAACTCGTACGACCCAATGGACTATTCCAAAACGTCTATATGGGTACATTTACGCTAGGTATGGTTCTCTCTTGCACCCAAATATGCCGAATCGCTCTAAGCTGCATTGGAGCGACGTTTTCCCTTAAGAGTCCAAAGTGCTAATGTCAATGAAATGTGGGGGCAAAAATATTTAAGGTTGGATCAAGATTCTGCAAGTCCTAGCTCTTGCATCAGAAAAATATTACCCAATCAAATTGAATCAATTACATGGAAAATGAAATTCACAATGAACTTTTTACTTTTTTGTTTTTTGAAAAAGTGGCAAGCCACTGTAATTTGTTATATATAAATAGGAGATATTACAAAACCTGGTTGAAATGAGCATACCGATAGGAAAGAACCAGGAAGAAAAACTCTGGTTGTAGCTCGATTAAGTACAAAAATATTTTTACATTTTAAACATACCCTTTATACAATGGCAGACATTTGAATCATATTTCAAAAAACATCATTGGATATAGATTATGCCTATACGTAGTTATGACCTTTTTACATTGTTTCACATTTCAAAATTCAATTTTTACAAAATTTGCCTATTTGAGGCATTCAAGGCACAGTCTTCCACAAGAGTAGTATGTTGGCATTTTCGAGTGACAAACACCTGTACAAACCATCAAAGTAGCAGTTAAACTACATACAATAGAAAATATGCTTAGAATAACCAATCGATATTATTGTAATTTGTCACATACCTTTCTAAAAGGATCAGAGTTGCCTATTGTTGTAGCAGGTCCATGAGCAATCGTGCCAGGAATATCACAAAATCTGTCAAATGATAAATCTATATTGTAACAAAAAAAAATATGCTTAGACTAACAAATCTATATTAATCTAAACATCCTGAATGATGATGAATTGGTAATGCAAACTATAAAAGATGTTTTGAATAACCAATCTATATTAAAGTAATATGTCGCATACCTCTTTGAAAGGATCAGAGTTGGCTATTGTTGCAGCAGGTCCATGATCAATAGTGCCAAGAATATCGCAAAAATTTTCAAATGATATATCTATATTGTCACAACAAAAAATAGGCTTAAGTATTGTACTTTCCATTCTTGAATATGCTATTCAAGTGTGCCTGAAGGGTCATTTCTTTGCTTAAGATTATCCAATATTGCTTCATGATCAACATTACTAAGTGTCCATAGTTGTTTTTTCTTTGGTTTGGCATGATGCTTCAACAACTTAACATTTGTTGCTATAACAAGGTGTGAATACATGAGAATGGTTTTGTGTTTCTCGTAGTCTTCAAATGTAGGTATGCCATTATTTCTAATCATGTATGTTCACAACCAAGTTCCTGCAACCACAACTGAACCTGTAGGATACACGAACCCATCATCATCTTCAATCGATTGTGTTAGCTTGTGCTTTACCTGCACACATCGAGCCATCCAATATTCTGATCTCTCTTCATTCCCCTGCAGTGTAACAACTATAAAAACATGTCTTGGATGTAGTAGATCTGAAAGACAGTCATAATCAAGTGAACTTTCCATTGTGTAATTTTTCATGGATATAGTTTGAGATAAAGGAGTTAGATACTGTGGAACCCATGTATCCACCCAATCACTTGACTCACATTGATCCCACTCACACTGATACAACTCTGACAAAAAAAAGCCAACTGTCGTGTCCAAATGGTCCATGTGCTTGCATCTGAGCTTTGAAACGAATGCATCTTTGAAGAATCTTTGATTGTGCCTTGATCCATTCCATTCCATTCCATCCATCCATTCCATCCATCCATTCCTCCATTTCCATCCGTCCATCCATTCCTTCCATCCGTCCATCCTCCATCCATCCATCCATCCTCCATCCTCGGCTCCGTCCATTCCATCCATCCATCCATCTTTTCAAGATCCATCCGTCCGTCAAGATCCGTCCATCAGTCCGGTTCAGGGAGTCAGAAGTCGTCAGTCAGTCCGGAAAGTCAGTCCGGGGCCCGGGGCAGTCGGGCGGTCATCGTCCGTCCATCCGGGCGTCTCCTCCGTCCGTCCGTCTCCGGGTCGGATGTCATCGTTGGTTTCCTTCTCGTCGTTCCGTCCTCCGTCAGTCGTGTCCGGATCCGTTATCCGGTCCGTCGGTCGTTTCCTCGTTATTCCGTGTCGTCGTCAGTTGTCCGTTGTCCTTCCTCGGTCCGGTCTTCCGTTCCTCCGTTTCCTCCTCCGTCCCTCCGGGTCCTCCACTCATCCATCCATGGTCGTGGTGTGTCCGTCGTCCGGTGTCCGTTCCTTCCGGTCGTCCTTTCATTTCCTCTTCCTCCTCCGGTCGTCCTCCGGTCCGGCTCGTCCGTCCTCCTTCCGTCTCCGGTCCGGTGTCCGCCATCCGGCCATTTCCATCCGGGCTCCTCGGTTTCCTCCGTCTTCCGGTCGGGTCCTCCATTCCATCGTGTCCGTTTCTCGTGTTGTCCGTCGTCCTCGTCGGTCCATCCGTTGTCCATTCCTCGTTCCGTCCATGTCGTTCGTCGGTCATTTCCGTTCGTTGTCCGTTATTTTCGGTCGTCTTCCTCGGTGTCGTCCTTCGGTGTCGTCCTCAGGGTTATTCATCGTTTCGTCTCCAGGATAAAGATATTATTTAAAATCTCCCTACAAAGCATTGTCAAGTAGCTAATTATGAATTGCATCAATCATCAACAAATACTACATACTTGCATATTGCATATGTGTGTCTTTCATTTAGAAATATATTGACAGTGGATGTTCTAGCCATATGACCAAAGATAAAAGTAAGTTTATAAGTTTAAAGAAATGGAATGGCATATTAGTAAGGCTTGGTGACAATTATATTGCTAAGATATCTGGAAAGAGCACATCGATTCTTGATAATGGGGAAACTAATATATATGATGTCTTATTTGTTGAAGGTCTAAAGTGTAACTTACTAAGTGTAAATCAAACATGTGAAAAAGGCTACATTCTCTCATTCAATGCACATGGATGTGAATATAGAGAGACAAGCTTTGGAAAGCTTGTTGCAGAAGGAAGTAGGATAGAAAGTAATATGTACAACCTCAGTGAGATCAAAAGAAATAAATGCCTCTTAGGATAGAAGGATGAAATTTGGTTATGGAACAAAAGGATGGGTCACATAAATTTTGATCATCTTGTGAAGTTTAGTTCTAAACAAGTAGTAAGAGATACATGCTTAAAATTGCAAAGCCTCCATTCACTCTATGCAAGGAATGTCAGGAAGGAAAACTGACAAGAGCAATATTTTTTGATAAAGTAGTATTCAAATACAAAGCCATTGGAATTAGTCCACACAAACCTTTACGAACCTATGAGGACAAAGAGCCTACAAGGTGATAGGTACTTTATGATGCTCATTGATGATTTTTCTAGGACGTCATGGGTTACTTTCTTAAAAGGGAAATCTAATACCTTTGAGAAGTTCAAGATATTTAAAGCTATGGTAGAAAATGAGATTGGTTGTACCATCAAGTGTCTAAGGTCTAATAAAGGTGGTGAATTTACTTCTAACGAGTTTGAATAATTTTGTGAGAAACATGGAATTGGGAGACAATACTCTAGCATAAGGAATTCTTAGCAAAATGGAGTGGTTGAAAGAAACAATAAAATAGTTCAGGAGATGACAAGGACAATGTTGAATCAAGATAAGTTGTCAAATATATTCTAGAGAGAAGTTGTTCATACTAAATTCCACATTCTTAATAGAGGATAGATAAGAGTGAATAACACTAAGACACCTTATGGACTATGGAAAGGTGGACTATCATCAATCAAATATTTTAGAATATTTGGAAGCAAATACTACATCAGAAGAGATGAAGACAACTTCCAAGTAAGTTTGACTCAAGATCTGATGAAGGCATATTTATTGGTTATTCAATAAGATGTAAGGCATATAGATGCTACAATAAGAGATTGAAGAAAATTGTAGAAAGTGTTAATGTAAAAATTGATGAGATACTACACCATAAGTTAGCATCAAATGCTGATAATGTTTCAGATGGATCATACCACATCAGTGAAGAGGATACAAAGAGTGGGTTTGAGAAATCAAATATAAAAACTCTGGCAAGTTATGTTTAGAAAGATCATTTTGAGAATCAAATTCTTAAAGATAAAGAAAATAGATTCCTAACCAAAAGAATATTAACAAGGATGAATGAACAAGTACATTTTGCTCTGCTATCCAAATTTTAGCCAAAAGATTTTGTGAAAACCAGAAAAGATGAGAATTGGATAGAAGCAATGGAAGAAGAACTAAACTAGATTGAAAAGAATGAGACTTGGGAACTTGTTCCAGGGCTTAAAGACAAAAATTTCATTGGTACAAAATGGGTACTCATAAATAAATTGAATGAAGATGGAAAAGTGATAAAAAATAAGGCAAGATTAGTCTACAAGGGTTAAGATCAAGTGGAAGGTATTGACTTTGAAGAAACCTTTTCTTTAATAGTCAGACTAGAAGTAATCATGGTGTTTTTGGTGTTATCCACATTCAAAGAATTAAAAGTATATCAAATGGATGTCAAGTCAAAATTTCTAAATAGTGATTTGGAAGAAGAAGTACGTATTGAGCAACCAGAAGGATTTCAGTTGACTAAAATTTGGATGTTGTAGGAAAATTGAAGAAAACATTGCATGGATTCAAACATTCCCCCAGGGCTTGGTATTCAATACTAGACAAGCATCTTTGGCATCAAGGATTCAAGAAAGGTATTGTTGACAATAATCTTTTTATGAAAATTGAAGGTGATAATCAAATGATTGTTATTGTTTATGTTGATGATATTATTTTTGGTGGTACTAAAGACAAAATGTGTAAGGAATTTTTTGATGCAATGTAAAAAGAATTTGAAATGTCCATGCTTGGCGAGTTGTCATTTTTTCTTGGTTTACAAATCTCTTAATCAAACAAAGGTATATTCATATCACAAACCAGGTATGACAAAGAGATGTTGAAGAAGTTCAACATGGAAGATTGTAAAACAATTAGTATGCCTATGGTTACTAGGTGTAAGCTCAATAAGGATGATGAGTCTTTTGCAACAAATCAAACTTTGTACAGATCAATGATTGGAAGCTAGTTGTATGTGACTGCATCTAGACAAAACTTTATGCAAGTTGTTTGTATGGTTGCAAGATTTCAAGCTACACCTAAGGAGACATATGTAAAGGTAGTAAAAAGGATTTTCAGATATTTGAAAGATACCATGGAATATTGCATGTGGTATTGAGTAAATGCAAGAAGATGAGTCCATGAAATGTGGAATTTTTTTCCTTAGACAAAAACTCAAAATCGGCTTCAAGAAAGCGAGATCTTGTTTAGGTTTGGGCTCCCAAGCCAAAAATGGGATACCATTTTTTAAGAAACGATTAAGAAACAAGATCTCATTTCTTAAAAAACGAGATCCCATTTTAAAATGGGCCGCTAAAAAATGGGAGCCCTTTTTTAAGAATTGGGATCTGTTTTTATAAAAACGGGATCTCATTTTAAAAAGGGTCATTAAAAATGAGAGCCTATTTTTAAGAATCGGGATCCATTTTTAAAAAAATGGGATCTCTTTTTTAAGAATCGGGGTTCGTTTTTTGAAAAAGGGGATCAGATTTTTAAAAAACGAGGATCCCATTTAAAACAAGTTGTTTTAAAACGAGATCCCATTTTTTAACATCCCGTTTTAAAATAGGTTGTTTTAAAATGGGATCCCATTTTAAAATGAGATCCCATTTTTTAAAAGCCCATTTCATACAAAAAATATTTTATATACTTTTAAGAAACGGGATCCCGTTTTGTGAAACGAGATCTTGTTTTGCAAAATGAAATCCCATTTTGTAGAACAGGATCACGTTTCATTTAAGTATATAAAATATATATTTTTATGAAATGGGATCCTTTTTAAAAAAAAAAAAAAATTGGTTAATTTTTTTATTTGTTTTACGATTCGGGAAAAGGATTTGAGACTCAAACCTACGCCATTGACCTGGTTTGACCTGCAAGTTGAAGGTCCTGGCAATGTCACAAGAAATTAGTGACTTTGGGCATATGTCTGAAGACTTTTTTTGGAATTTTTTTGATGAAATTAAAACCAATTATAGATGAGAAAATGTAGATTCCAAATATGTAATTTTTTTCACAATTGGATTATTTTTTTTATTTTTCAAATAATTTTTGATGGAACAGGTCCATAAACTTGAATTATCAGGATTTTTTAGTATTTTAATAACTTTGTATCAATATAATTTTTTGAAAAATAAATTGTATGAAAGCGTACTTCAAACAATTATTTTCAATTTAAAAAAAAATAAAAAATGATAAGTTTAGGTAATCTTATGCGTGACATACACAACGATTTTTCAAAACACCAAATATGGCCGATAAAAAATCAACAAAAAAGTATTCAATAAAAAATTACAAAAAAATATGGAAAGTGTGCTTCAGTGAGTTACAAATCTTTTCCCAAAAGGATTTAGAAAAATATGATTATTCAGGTCAAAAAATGGATTGCATATATGTGCATGGTATGTAAAAAAAAGTGACTTTTAATAGTTTATTTTATAAATGCCTATTGAAAATCAATTTTTATCATTTGGGCATTGAAATAAATTACACATTTGGAAACTAGACTTCAAGTACTACATTTTATGATGTGTGACTTTTTTCAAGATTCCATCTCTAAGTGCTTCAAATTTTAAGGTCAAATGTTTTGAATTCTGAAAATCAGGGAAAACACTTTCACTAAATGGCCAAAAAGTGGACTCAACTTCTTGTAGACACCTTATCCTATTTAAAGTTTTTTTTTAATTTGATAGCATATACTGATGCAAATTGGGTTGAAAGTGTTAGTGATAAGGAAATCACTAGAGGTGGTGCATTATTTCTTAGAGATAGTCTTGTTTCATGGTTAAGAAAAAAGTAATGTATTACTATTATCACATGGATTTGCACCCGCATGCAAGGCTAAAAAGCTCTACAATCTCATGTAACATTGGACTAATTTTAGGTAGTGGGTACCCTATTTGGAACTAGACCTTTGGATTATAGGTCGACTTCCTTTTTGATTTTTTAATAATTGTTTGTAACTTGGTTGGGAAAAGGGAAGAAAATGCATAAACTAAACTTAAAACCATGGGTGATGCATCTAAATGATGGAAGAACATGCAACTCTAACTCGCAATAACTTTTAGAATATCTATCCACAAAAATCAATTTAGCAATTTGATCACAAAAATGATTCTAAGGAAGGCTTGAATAAATTTCTTCTTTGGAGGAAAACTGGATTCTCACAGCATGAAAAGAAAGGATTATTTCAATACACAACCTAAGACCTGTGATTTTACTATTTTTTGAATGCATTCAATTATAAATGAGACAATGATCTTAAGGGTTCTATTATTAAAACAGAATAAAATCCCATCCAATCATTCATAAAAACAACACAATGATAAGGTAGATACTCAATTCAACTGAAAATAAAGGAACTCTTGCATAAAAATAGCAAAAATAGAACCTGCAACCTACTATATATTAAACTGTGAATAATATGAGTTACAAAAATAATCTCTTCTTTACAGAAATGCAAAGGCAAAATCATCAACAACTGAGAAAAGATTAATTCTTTCTCACAATATATACAAAAGGCACCAAGAGGTGGATCAAATAGCCAACTAGTAGTCATTATCTCCCTAAAGCCTCCTCCACAAGAAAAAGAGAAGATGCATGAAAAGAGGTCACATAACTAATGATAAATGCAAAAATAAGTGGCCAAACTCTGCCTATCAATGTGCATGATCAAAAGCACTCAAAAACTAATGTCAAACTGGGGGTAAGTCACAAAAAACTCCACCATTTGCTCCATTTTGCATTACTTCTAATTTCAAAAGGACCTCAGTTAACCACATCTCCTGATTTTGCATGGTTTAGGGATGAAGGCACTAATCCAAAAAAATAATAAAGTAATGTTGAAAGATCACTTTATTAAGTGTTCTTTATTTTGCTCATACTTTTGCATCTCTTGACAAATAAATAAAGCAATTAATAAATCATTGGTTTATTAATTGTTTACATTATGTGTTTATTTCAAAACCATGCAAAATACAAGGTAAACCCTAATACAATGGTTATTAGTCATGTAAAAGTTTTTTTTTTAAAAACCAAAGGCAAAATTCCTATGTGAAGTCGATTGAATTAGGGTAAAGAAACCCTAACATGATCTCTTGGCTAAGCACTCATTGGCTTCACTTCATTTCATTTTTCTCGTGATGCTCTACTTGATACACCACCATGTTTGAGCACGGGTTGAGGGTTTGCTTTTGAGCATGATTGTGGATGCCTGGATCTAGTAAGTCGCTTTATATTGTAAGAATATTGATACTCCCTTTTCTCTCTGTGAAAGAAAATACTTTGTGCCAAAAAAAAATCCACCTTGTTGTATTTTATGTGGCTGATTTATGGGCGATCTTGAAGGTTTCTTCGATTATCTTTGAACTCATATTTCTCTGTTCAAGTTCTTCATTGTGTCGTGGTTTTACTTTACTTCATTCTGTAAAAAAAGAAAATAGTTCTCCAACCTTGGCTCAGCCCCACACCTTTCATGGTCATGATTTCAAATGCTTTCTCTGGGTTTTTCTTTTTTGTAATAGGTCATGGCAATTCATGTATCTCTAGGTGTTATGCCTTTGTAAAAACCTAGCTTCATCTTCTTGTAGTTCAGGGTTTTCCATTCTTTTTGCATATCATCATAGTACTGGGTGTTTGTTTTTGTAAAAACCTTATGCATATATCTTCACCAATTATCTGTTCAATTTCCTAGAGCAATCTCTATGAGTATTTTCTGAGAGATTTATGGAGACTTCTAAAATAATTTTTGCATAAATTATTTGTTGTGCTTCTCCGAAATTCTTTATGATAGTTCTTTGAAAATTTTAAGTCATGGATTACTTATCAAAATAATTTCCTTCTTCTCTTTCCTATGACTGTAGCTCCCTTTTTTGTGCAATCTTTTAAATAGTAGCTTCATCTGTGCCATGAAATACAAACATGTCCAACAATTTGCCTGAATTTTTTGAAGCTATTGCTTTGCGGTGCCACAATGCTCTTGCACAATTCTATTCAAAATGAGTTCCACCTTCTTAACCTGGAAGTAATCAACTGTAGATTCTTCTATTGGACTTAAATCTATTACTAAAATTTTGTCATATGAAGATTCCTCTAATCTCTTGATTTATGCTTTTATCTTTGTTTTGATTTTTTTGCTTCAAGTTGTCTTGACTTTTTCTACCTTTATTATTTATATCTGAATACAAGTGGAACAAGGCTTAGCTTTTCAGTTTTCAAAGCATTGCAGCATACAAGGATGACCACAATCTAAAACATTACGAGACGATTCATTACATTTCAGCGCCTTCTTCATTTTCTCCCAATACTTAACAATCTTCTTGTGTTCACATGAATCAAACATATACATTAGTTCCTCGTGACATATCTTATTTCTCCATTCTCTGTACTTATTTTTTTTGTATACTTTCAGCAACAAATTATAGCCTTATTACTTCTCATCATCTTAGTCTCACTAATATTATGTAGAAACAACTAGCTGACAGAGTCACTACTTACTTTGATTTCTGCATATAATATTTTGATTGTTTTGTGACTTTAATCCATGGTAATTCAAATAAAACACCTCTCTTCTGGTTGGTGGAAAAAATTCCATATGCATAATTAGTAGGCTGTGTTTTATCATTTTTTTTCTTGAGTCATAATTAAGGGCTTAATTGAGACCTATTTATTGATGGCACCTTCTTTAATGTTGTTGTCCTTCTTGATTTAGAAACATGCCCGAAAATTGTTATTGATTGATCAGCACTGCAATGGCTAATGTCATCATGCAATGATCTTGATGACCGGTACTAGGACTATCATGACTACTAAGCTCTGTACTACAACATTTATTTCAGTACCACCAAGCATTGGGAGAAGTTCCCAATGGAAACAAAATCATATGAAGACCAATCATGCAATATCATGGAATAAATTTTGAGACCCTAATATACGAAACCTATTTTACTACTATCCCCTCGATGTTATGGGCACTTGTACCTTTATAGTTGTTGGGCTCAACCCTTGTGGGAGCCATATTTTATCCACAACTAAAATGTTGAATCATGAGGGAAAGTATACCACTTCTTGCACATTGAACAAAAAAATTAGATAAAAACAATAGTACTCAATTTTATTTTTGATGGTGATTTCTTCTTTTACTCAATGATGTGATCTTGACTCCTCTTTGTATATTCTTGATATGGTTGAATTAGATTGATAGTTCATTGGTTTATGTTATTCAATTGTTGATAACGTATGATGAAACATTATGTCCTAATATCTAACAAAACTCATCAACAATCTGCAGGTATACCTAAACCTAGGGCACGAAGGACTGAAGATAGGAGGGGAGCTAACAACAAAGTTGAAGAGAAAACACCGACTCCTCATCAAATAGGCAATGACGGATATGATATTTCATTATATGCTTTCTTTTATCTTCAGTTGAATAGCTTAGTACTTATGTTCTATCAATTTTAATCTAATCATTCCCATGGCTTGTGTGGGACCTCTAAACATTCATTTATCCTTCTTAGAATGAAACAACAATGTTTATGCCATCTTGTATGTTCCTTGATTTCAAAATGAATAAAATACAACATACTATGCAAATTTTGATGATTTTTTTGTTGTGAATCTTTTTGTATAATGAACTAAATCTTATTAAAATCCTTCACTGGAAAAGAACTATTAGCATAAAAGAATGTACCTTTCACATTTAATGTAGTCAGTTGTTTCCAGCTCTACCAAATTGAGCTAAGGTAAAATTTTGGTAACATTCTGGTGATTTCTCTTGAATGCTTGCTTGCTATGCATGCTAGACTAGTTGCCTTGCATATCCATTGGGCATGGAGTCCATTTTTTAGACTTAGAGAACCCTGTAACTCAGTTTCTGAAACCATACAACAACAAAAAAAATTGAAAGAAACTAATCTGACTCTGTTTAAGACAGAGCTAGAAACCCGTGTAGTATCTACACTTATTTGAAATCAAAACTAATCTAAAATGAAACTACTATGCAATGAGCGCTTATTGAAAGTAAAACTTCTACTCTACTCTACTCTACACTACCTAGTAGTTGCGGTGCTCAAACATGACCATTCACTGTTTGTAAGAAATAACTTCCCTTCCTTAATAATAAATGTTGATTTTTATGTGTATGAACAGCTGAAATTTGATGAAGCACAAAAATATATTCAATCAACTGCAGAAATTCTTCTTGAAGGATATAAAAAAAACTCACTCATCTTTTGATTTTGATCAACCAAACTGCTAATTTGGAATGAATGAGCAAGTTGGTCCTGTTGTCCTTTAATCTCAATCTCTTGCTTGGATTCTGTTATGGACAGCCTGATTGGGCATCCTATTGAGATACTAAACCAGGGACTCTTTTTGTTCGCTTCCTTCTCATGTGTTGTCTCTTCAACCACATCCTCTTTGGTCACCTCATTAAGTTGATCACAATCCTTTGTCTTGAAAGGTTCCATGTTGTCAACAATGTTAGAGAAAAAAAATTCAATGATGTTTGAGAATAAGCCAGTATCATGATCAACCTTATCATAGGAATAATTTTCTAACTCTTAATCATGATGATCTTAAAAAATCATACCTTCAAAATCTATGATTTGATGCTTTTCCTTCTCTACATGAACAACCTTTGTTTGTGAATCAAACTTTTGACTTTTTGAAACATGTTTGCTTTCATTTGTCTCTTCTTGGATTTGCACCTTGTCAAACTGATTTCTTTCATTTTGTTGTCCTGCCTTTTTCTTTTCAAAAGATTATTGTTTGATCTCTAAATTCAAAACAAATGACTCTAGATTATCCAAAAAAAGGTCGTCTTCATCCTCATTTTTTCTTTTCAGTGAATGAAGATTGATTTTTACCTCATTACAGCTCCACTGAGATGCCAAAACATCAAAATTTTGAGCCTCTTCTTGATATAGTGAAGTTGATGTGGCTGTAATTTGAATTTCACTTTCTTCTTCATTCACAAATAGTGGCAATTCATGAAATAAATCAATTAAAATATGAGAACTATCAATTATTTGTTGATATATATCCTACTGCTCCTCATCTACAACCTCATTTACCTCTGTTGTCATATATGACTTATCATTTTCAAGTTCTTGTTCAAACATAATAGCAGTTAAAAGATTTGTTTCTTTCTCTACAAGCACCTCTTTTTCATGATTGGCAATCTGATTTTCTTAAAAGACCAACATGTCAATGGGTGCATTTGTGAATGGGTTTATTGAATTTGAACAAGAGATCTGATTTTATTTAGGTTCTTGAGGCTGCAAAATTTTGGGGAAATATTTCTCTTGAAGAATTATAGGCTTAACCTACTTAAAAAATAGATTCCTCTTTTATGAAACATAGTTTTTTGAACGTAGGAATACCTTCTCAAAAAAATGGATTTGTAAAACTAAGAGTTGGGCTTGTTTCTTGCTTAATAAGAGACTCTTGAAATGAAGGGAAGCTTGTAAAACTTGGAACTTCAACTTGGGAAGAAATAGGATACTCACCCTGACTAAAACTTGGAATTTTAACCTTGGGAACCTCCTGTTCGGCAAGTTTCAGCCTCTTTTCTGCATCTTTTGCAGCAAGTTATTGAGCAAGATTTTCTTCAAATTGCCTTGTTTGTATCTCGTATTGTTGATTTTGAAGATAAGATTGATACTCTTCTTGTTTCTATTGTAAATCACATTCTTGTTGACATTCATAGTTATAATCTTGTGAGCAATCATATTCTGGGTCCAAAACAACTATTCTTGTTGCACATTCAACTCACTCTTTTTAAACTTTTCTCCAAGAAACATGTTCCTTATCTTCAACCTTTAATCTGGATTGTGAATTTTTTTGAGCTTATCCTCAAAACTTTGAAACTTTTGAAGTTGATTATAGGAATTGATCTAGTGATTGCTAGAAAAATGGTGGCCTTGGGATTGATCTTGAGCATACAAAGGTTGATACAAAGTATTAGCATAAGTAGGAAGATGGTAAGAATGATATAGTTATTGGTTATTTGTTGTGATATAAGAATTTTGATCAAAAGCAGTATTATGGTTGTTTGGGTATGGATGATAAGAGGGTTCATGAGCAATATTTTCATCATATGGTGGTGGGTATGCATGATATCCATGAAAACCTGTCATTTTTATTCATATAAATGTTGGAAGTCAAAATTTTACCTTTATTTGAAACATACCAGCACTGGACTTGTTGAAACTAGTAGACATGTTTGGAGTTGCCAAGTATAGTAACCTCTTAAAGGTTGAAATACTATTGAGTATACGAAGACATCAGCTTGAAACTCTTGAATTCTTTCTCTAAAGTGTGCTTCAGAGTCCCACCGGGCGTGCCAAAAACTGTTATCACATGGATTTGCACCCGCATGCAAGGCTGAAAAGCTCTACAATCTCGTGTAACATTAGACTAATTTCAGGTTGTGGGTACCCTATTGAAACTAGACCTCTGGATTATAGGTTGCCTTCCTTTTTTAGTTTTTGATAATTGTTTGTAACTTGGTTGGGAAAAGGGGAGAAAATGCATAAAATAAACTTGCAACCATGGGTGATGCATCTAAATGATGAAAGAACATGCAACTCTAACTCATAATAAATTTTAGAATATATATCCACACAAATCAATTTAGCAATTCGATCACAAAAATGATTCTACGGAAGGCTTGAATAAATTTCTTCAGAGGAGGAAAACTGGATTCTCATAGTATGAAAAGGAAGGGTTATTTCAATACACAACCTAAGACCTGTGATTTTACTATTTTTTTAATGCATGCAATTATAAATGAGACAATGATCTTAAAGGTTTTGTTGTTAAAACACAATAAAATCTCATCCAATCATTCATAAAAACAACACAATGATAAGGTAGATACTTTATTCAACTAAAATAAAGGAACTCTTGCATAAAAATAGCAAAAATAGAACCTGCAACCTGATGTATATTAAACTATGAATAATGGGCAGGTGCATGGAAAAGGGTAGCCAATTTGTGGCCAATTTACTTTTCCATCCTGAAATAGGAAAAATGTTAACGCATTATAGTAAAACGCGCTCGTGTTATGGCTTGGTAATGACCGAGCCTAGGATCATTAATTACCAAGCCATAACGATGCGCTTGCATTATAACGCACTCGTGTTATGGTTTAAATTTCAAAAAACATGTGCATTTTGAGTTCAAAAAATGTGCATTTTTTGAAATCAAAAAAACATTTCCAAAATGCAAGCGCGTTATAACGCCCTCGCGTTTTGGTCTACATTAAAAAAAAATTCTTCTCTTTTTCTTGTCTCTTTCTTCTTGTTATCTTTTAGGGAAACTATATACATGAAATAAACATTTAAGTTGACATTTACATATGGACGTTTACTTTCTTATATTTTAAGTTTTATTTCATGTATATAGGCAAGATGTTTGATAGTAATCAACATTTCAAATTTTAGTAATCAACAAGTTGTATCATTTTTCTCTTTGTATCTCACTCATTTTTTAGCCCTTATGCTCTAGACCTCTTTCTCACTCTCTCTCCTTCCCTCTATACTTTTATCTATCTAGCCTCTCTCTCCCCTCCATCCCTCCCTCCTTTCCTCCTTCCCTCTAATTTTCTCTATCTCCCCCCCTCTCTCTCTTCCTTCCTACCACCCACCTTCCCTCTCTACTTCAATCTATCTAACCTATCCCTCTCTACCTCTCTCTCTCCCTCCCTCCCTCCTCTCTCTCTCTTCATCCCAACCACCTTCCCTCTCTACTTCTCTCTATCTAACCTATCCCTCTTTTCCTATCTCTCACCCTCCCTCCTCTCTCTCTCAATCTCTCCACCTTCCTCCTTCCCTCCTCTCTCTCTCAATATCTCCACCTTCCTCCTTCCCTCCTCTCTCTCATTCTCTTTATCAAACTTCTCTCTCCCTCTATCGCTCCCTCCTCCCCTCTCTACTTATATCTCTCTCCCTCCCTCCTCCCCCCTCTCTATCTCTCCTTCCCTATATACTTCTCTCTACCTCTCTCCCTCCCTCATTCCCTCTTACTCTCCCTCCCTCTCTCCCTCTCTCTTAATCTCCCAACCTTCATCCTTCCCTTTGTATTTCTCTCTCACACACACTCTCTCCCTCCCCCATCTCTCTCTCTCTTTGGTTTAGGCTTTATGGTTTAGGGTTTAGGGTTTAGGGTTTAAGGTTTAGTATTTAGGGTTTAGGATTTATGGTTTATGGCTTGGGCTTTAGGTCCAAATCCCTATCTCTCCCCCTCTCTCTCAGGTCTATCCCTCCTATCCCTCTCACCCCCTCTCTCTCTTAGGTGTATCTCTCACTCCCTCTATCTCTCTCTCTCTTAGGTCTCTCCCTCCTAGGTCCCCTCTCCCTCTCTCAGGTCTCTCCCTCCCACCCTAACAAGAGAACTCTCTCTCTCTTAGGTCTCTCCTGCCCAACCCCTTCCCCTCTTCTCAAGTATCTACCTCCCACCCTAACTAGAGAGCACACACACTCTCTTTGTCTCTCTCTAAGGTCTCTCCCTCACCCCCCCTCTCTCTCCCTCTCCCACTCCCTCTCTCCTAGTTCTCTCCCTCCCACCCCCTCTCCCTCTCTCAAGTCTCTCCCTCCCACCCTAACTAGAGAATCTCTCTCTCTTCCTCTTAGCCCCTATATCTCAAGTCTCTCTTTTCCACCCCCTCTCCCTCTCCCAACACCTCTCCCTCTCTCAAGTCTCTCCCTCCCACCCTAACTA
>CM021102.1:702321413-702337124 GCA_007115665.2 Sequoiadendron giganteum
AAGTATAGAGGGAAGGAGAGAGTGAGAAAGAGGTCTAGAGCATAAGGGCTAAAAAATGAGTGAGATACAAAGAGAAAAATGATACAACTTGTTGATTACTAAAATTTGAAATGTTGATTACTATCAAACATCTTGCCTATATACATGAAATAAAACTTAAAATATAAGAAAGTAAACGTCCATATGTAAATGTCAACTTAAATGTTTATTTCATGTATATAGTTTCCCTAAAAGATAACAAGAAGAAAGAGACAAGAAAAAGAGAAGAATTTTTTTTTAATGTAGACCAAAACGCGAGGGCGTTATAACGCGCTTGCATTTTGGAAATGTTTTTTTGATTTCAAAAAATGCACATTTTTTGAACTCAAAATGCACATGTTTTTTGAAATTTAAACCATAACACGAGTGCGTTATAATGCAAGCGCATCGTTATGGCTTGGTAATTAATGATCCTAGGCTCGGTCATTACCAAGCCATAACACGAGCGCGTTTTACTATAATGCGTTAACATTTTTCCTATTTCAGGATGGAAAAGTAAATTGGCCACAAATTGGCTACCCTTTTCCATGCACCTGCCCATTATTCATAGTTTAATATACATCAGGTTGCAGGTTCTATTTTTGCTATTTTTATGCAAGAGTTCCTTTATTTTAGTTGAATAAAGTATCTACCTTATCATTGTGTTGTTTTTATGAATGATTGGATGAGATTTTATTGTGTTTTAACAACAAAACCTTTAAGATCATTGTCTCATTTATAATTGCATGCATTAAAAAAATAGTAAAATCACAGGTCTTAGGTTGTGTATTGAAATAACCCTTCCTTTTCATACTATGAGAATCCAGTTTTCCTCCTCTGAAGAAATTTATTCAAGCCTTCCGTAGAATCATTTTTGTGATCGAATTGCTAAATTGATTTGTGTGGATATATATTCTAAAATTTATTATGAGTTAGAGTTGCATGTTCTTTCATCATTTAGATGCATCACCCATGGTTGCAAGTTTATTTTATGCATTTTCTCCCCTTTTCCCAACCAAGTTACAAACAATTATCAAAAACTAAAAAAGGAAGGCAACCTATAATCCAGAGGTCTAGTTTCAATAGGGTACCCACAACCTGAAATTAGTCTAATGTTACACGAGATTGTAGAGCTTTTCAGCCTTGCATGCGGGTGCAAATCCATGTGATAACAGTTTTTGGCACGCCCGGTGGGACTCTGAAGCACACTTTAGAGAAAGAATTCAAGAGTTTCAAGCTGATGTCTTCGTATACTCAATAGTATTTCAACCTTTAAGAGGTTACTATACTTGGCAACTCCAAACATGTCTACTAGTTTCAACAAGTCCAGTGCTGGTATGTTTCAAATAAAGGTAAAATTTTGACTTCCAACATTTATATGAATAAAAATGACAGGTTTTCATGGATATCATGCATACCCACCACCATATGATGAAAATATTGCTCATGAACCCTCTTATCATCCATACCCAAACAACCATAATACTGCTTTTGATCAAAATTCTTATATCACAACAAATAACCAATAACTATATCATTCTTACCATCTTCCTACTTATGCTAATACTTTGTATCAACCTTTGTATGCTCAAGATCAATCCCAAGGCCACCATTTTTCTAGCAATCACTAGATCAATTCCTATAATCAACTTCAAAAGTTTCAAAGTTTTGAGGATAAGCTCAAAAAAATTCACAATCCAGATTAAAGGTTGAAGATAAGGAACATGTTTCTTGGAGAAAAGTTTAAAAAGAGTGAGTTGAATGTGCAACAAGAATAGTTGTTTTGGACCCAGAATATGATTGCTCACAAGATTATAACTATGAATGTCAACAAGAATGTGATTTACAATAGAAACAAGAAGAGTATCAATCTTATCTTCAAAATCAACAATACGAGATACAAACAAGGCAATTTGAAGAAAATCTTGCTCAATAACTTGCTGCAAAAGATGCAGAAAAGAGGCTGAAACTTGCCGAACAGGAGGTTCCCAAGGTTAAAATTCCAAGTTTTAGTCAGGGTGAGTATCCTATTTCTTCCCAAGTTGAAGTTCCAAGTTTTACAAGCTTCCCTTCATTTCAAGAGTCTCTTATTAAGCAAGAAACAAGCCCAACTCTTAGTTTTACAAATCCATTTTTTTGAGAAGGTATTCCTACGTTCAAAAAACTATGTTTCATAAAAGAGGAATCTATTTTTTAAGTAGGTTAAGCCTATAATTCTTCAAGAGAAATATTTCCCCAAAATTTTGCAGCCTCAAGAACCTAAATAAAATCAGATCTCTTGTTCAAATTCAATAAACCCATTCACAAATGCACCCATTGACATGTTGGTCTTTTAAGAAAATCAGATTGCCAATCATGAAAAAGAGGTGCTTGTAGAGAAAGAAACAAATCTTTTAACTGCTATTATGTTTGAACAAGAACTTGAAAATGATAAGTCATATATGACAACAGAGGTAAATGAGGTTGTAGATGAGGAGCAGTAGGATATATATCAACAAATAATTGATAGTTCTCATATTTTAATTGATTTATTTCATGAATTGCCACTATTTGTGAATGAAGAAGAAAGTGAAATTCAAATTACAGCCACATCAACTTCACTATATCAAGAAGAGGCTCAAAATTTTGATGTTTTGGCATCTCAGTGGAGCTGTAATGAGGTAAAAATCAATCTTCATTCACTGAAAAGAAAAAATGAGGATGAAGACGACCTTTTTTTGGATAATCTAGAGTCATTTGTTTTGAATTTAGAGATCAAACAATAATCTTTTGAAAAGAAAAAGGCAGGACAACAAAATGAAAGAAATCAGTTTGACAAGGTGCAAATCCAAGAAGAGACAAATGAAAGCAAACATGTTTCAAAAAGTCAAAAGTTTGATTCACAAACAAAGGTTGTTCATGTAGAGAAGGAAAAGCATCAAATCATAGATTTTGAAGGTATGATTTTTTAAGATCATCATGATTAAGAGTTAGAAAATTATTCCTATGATAAGGTTGATCATGATACTGGCTTATTCTCAAACATCATTGAATTTTTTTTCTCTAACATTGTTGACAACATGGAACCTTTCAAGACAAAGGATTGTGATCAACTTAATGAGGTGACCAAAGAGGATGTGGTTGAAGAGACAACACATGAGAAGGAAGCGAACAAAAAGAGTCCCTGGTTTAGTATCTCAATAGGATGCCCAATCAGGCTGTCCATAACAGAATCCAAGCAAGAGATTGAGATTAAAGGACAACAGGACCAACTTGCTCATTCATTCCAAATTAGCAGTTTGGTTGATCAAAATCAAAAGATGAGTGAGTTTTTTTTATATCCTTCAAGAAGAATTTCTGCAGTTGATTGAATATATTTTTGTGCTTCATCAAATTTCAGCTGTTCATACACATAAAAATCAACATTTATTATTAAGGAAGGGAAGTTATTTCTTACAAACAGTGAATGGTCATGTTTGAGCACCGCAACTACTAGGTAGTGTAGAGTAGAGTAGAGTAGAAGTTTTACTTTCAATAAGCGCTCATTGCATAGTAGTTTCATTTTAGATTAGTTTTGATTTCAAATAAGTGTAGATACTACACGGGTTTCTAGCTCTGTCTTAAACAGAGTCAGATTAGTTTCTTTCAATTTTTTTTGTTGTTGTATGGTTTCAGAAACTGAGTTACAGGGTTCTCTAAGTCTAAAAAATGGACTCCATGCCCAATGGATATGCAAGGCAACTAGTCTAGCATGCATAGCAAGCAAGCATTCAAGAGAAATCACCAGAATGTTACCAAAATTTTACCTTAGCTCAATTTGGTAGAGCTGGAAACAACTGACTACATTAAATGTGAAAGGTACATTCTTTTATGCTAATAGTTCTTTTCCAGTGAAGGATTTTAATAAGATTTAGTTCATTATACAAAAAGATTCACAACAAAAAAATCATCAAAATTTGCATAGTATGTTGTATTTTATTCATTTTGAAATCAAGGAACATACAAGATGGCATAAACATTGTTGTTTCATTCTAAGAAGGATAAATGAATGTTTAGAGGTCCCACACAAGCCATGGGAATGATTAGATTAAAATTGATAGAACATAAGTACTAAGCTATTCAACTGAAGATAAAAGAAAGCATATAATGAAATATCATATCCGTCATTGCCTATTTGATGAGGAGTCGGTGTTTTCTCTTCAACTTTGTTGTTAGCTCCCCTCCTATCTTCAGTCCTTCGTGCCCTAGGTTTAGGTATACCTGCAGATTGTTGATGAGTTTTGTTAGATATTAGGACATAATGTTTCATCATACGTTATCAACAATTGAATAACATAAACCAATGAACTATCAATCTAATTCAACCATATCAAGAATATACAAAGAGGAGTCAAGATCACATCATTGAGTAAAAGAAGAAATCACCATCAAAAATAAAATTGAGTACTATTGTTTTTATCTAATTTTTTTGTTCAATGTGCAAGAAGTGGTATACTTTCCCTCATGATTCAACATTTTAGTTGTGGATAAAATATGGCTCCCACAAGGGTTGAGCCCAACAACTATAAAGGTACAAGTGCCCATAACATCGAGGGGATAGTAGTAAAATAGGTTTCGTATATTAGGGTCTCAAAATTTATTCCATGATATTGCATGATTGGTCTTCATATGATTTTGTTTCCATTGGGAACTTCTCCCAATGCTTGGTGGTACTGAAATAAATGTTGTAGTACAGAGCTTAGTAGTCATGATAGTCCTAGTACCGGTCATCAAGATCATTGCATGATGACATTAGCCATTGCAGTGCTGATCAATCAATAACAATTTTCGGGCATGTTTCTAAATCAAGAAGGACAACAACATTAAAGAAGGTGCCATCAATAAATAGGTCTCAATTAAGCCCTTAATTATGACTCAAGAAAAAAAATGATAAAACACAGCCTACTAATTATGCATATGGAATTTTTTCCACCAACCAGAAGAGAGGTGTTTTATTTGAATTACCATGGATTAAAGTCACAAAACAATCAAAATATTATATGCAGAAATCAAAGTAAGTAGTGACTCTGTCAGCTAGTTGTTTCTACATAATATTAGTGAGACTAAGATGATGAGAAGTAATAAGGCTATAATTTGTTGCTGAAAGTATACAAAAAAAATAAGTACAGAGAATGGAGAAATAAGATATGTCACGAGGAACTAATGTATATGTTTGATTCATGTGAACACAAGAAGATTGTTAAGTATTGGGAGAAAATGAAGAAGGCGCTGAAATGTAATGAATCGTCTCGTAATGTTTTAGATTGTGGTCATCCTTGTATGCTGCAATGCTTTGAAAACTGAAAAGCTAAGCCTTGTTCCACTTGTATTCAGATATAAATAATAAAGGTAGAAAAAGTCAAGACAACTTGAAGCAAAAAAATCAAAACAAAGATAAAAGCATAAATCAAGAGATTAGAGGAATCTTCATATGACAAAATTTTAGTAATAGATTTAAGTCCAATAGAAGAATCTACAGTTGATTACTTCCAGGTTAAGAAGGTGGAACTCATTTTGAATAGAATTGTGCAAGAGCATTGTGGCACCGCAAAGCAATAGCTTCAAAAAATTCAGGCAAATTGTTGGACATGTTTGTATTTCATGGCACAGATGAAGCTACTATTTAAAAGATTGCACAAAAAAGGGAGCTACAGTCATAGGAAAGAGAAGAAGGAAATTATTTTGATAAGTAATCCATGACTTAAAATTTTCAAAGAACTATCATAAAGAATTTCGGAGAAGCACAACAAATAATTTATGCAAAAATTATTTTAGAAGTCTCCATAAATCTCTCAGAAAATACTCATAGAGATTGCTCTAGGAAATTGAACAGATAATTGGTGAAGATATATGCATAAGGTTTTTACAAAAACAAACACCCAGTACTATGATGATATGCAAAAAGAATGGAAAACCCTGAACTACAAGAAGATGAAGCTAGGTTTTTACAAAGGCATAACACCTAGAGATACATGAATTGCCATGACCTATTACAAAAAAGAAAAACCCAGAGAAAGCATTTGAAATCATGACCATGAAAGGTGTGGGGCTGAGCCAAGGTTGGAGAACTATTTTCTTTTTTTACAGAATGAAGTAAAGTAAAACCACGACACAATGAAGAACTTGAACAGAGAAATATGAGTTCAAAGATAATCGAAGAAACCTTCAAGATCGCCCATAAATCAGCCACATAAAATACAACAAGGTGGATTTTTTTTTGGCACAAAGTATTTTCTTTCACAGAGAGAAAAGGGAGTATCAATATTCTTACAATATAAAGCGACTTACTAGATCCAGGCATCCACAATCATGCTCAAAAGCAAACCCTCAACCCGTGCTCAAACATGGTGGTGTATCAAGTAGAGCATCACGAGAAAAATGAAATGAAGTGAAGCCAATGAGTGCTTAGCCAAGAGATCATGTTAGGGTTTCTTTACCCTAATTCAATCGACTTCACATAGGAATTTTGCCTTTGGTTTTTAAAAAAAAAACTTTTACATGACTAATAACCATTGTATTAGGGTTTACCTTGTATTTTGCATGGTTTTGAAATAAACACATAATGTAAACAATTAATAAACCAATGATTTATTAATTGCTTTATTTATTTGTCAAGAGATGCAAAAGTATGAGCAAAATAAAGAACACTTAATAAAGTGATCTTTCAACATTACTTTATTATTTTTTTGGATTAGTGCCTTCATCCCTAAACCATGCAAAATCAGGAGATGTGGTTAACTGAGGTCCTTTTGAAATTAGAAGTAATGCAAAATGGAGCAAATGGTGGAGTTTTTTGTGACTTACCCCCAGTTTGACATTAGTTTTTGAGTGCTTTTGATCATGCACATTGATAGGCAGAGTTTGGCCACTTATTTTTGCATTTATCATTAGTTATGTGACCTCTTTTCATGCATCTTCTCTTTTTCTTGTGGAGGAGGCTTTAGGGAGATAATGACTACTAGTTGGCTATTTGATCCACCTCTTGGTGCCTTTTGTATATATTGTGAGAAAGAATTAATCTTTTCTCAGTTGTTGATGATTTTGCCTTTGCATTTCTGTAAAGAAGAGATTATTTTTGTAACTCATATTATTCACAGTTTAATATATAGTAGGTTGCAGGTTCTATTTTTGCTATTTTTATGCAAGAGTTCCTTTATTTTCAGTTGAATTGAGTATCTACCTTATCATTGTGTTGTTTTTATGAATGATTGGATGGGATTTTATTCTGTTTTAATAATAGAACCCTTAAGATCATTGTCTCATTTATAATTGAATGCATTCAAAAAATAGTAAAATCACAGGTCTTAGGTTGTGTATTGAAATAATCCTTTCTTTTCATGCTGTGAGAATCCAGTTTTCCTCCAAAGAAGAAATTTATTCAAGCCTTCCTTAGAATCATTTTTGTGATCAAATTGCTAAATTGATTTTTGTGGATAGATATTCTAAAAGTTATTGCGAGTTAGAGTTGCATGTTCTTCCATCATTTAGATGCATCACCCATGGTTTTAAGTTTAGTTTATGCATTTTCTTCCCTTTTCCCAACCAAGTTACAAACAATTATTAAAAAATCAAAAAGGAAGTCGACCTATAATCCAAAGGTCTAGTTCCAAATAGGGTACCCACTACCTAAAATTAGTCCAATGTTACATGAGATTGTAGAGCTTTTTAGCCTTGCATGCGGGTGCAAATCCATGTGATAATAGTAATACATTACTTTTTTCTTAACCATGAAACAAGACTATCTCTAAGAAATAATGCACCACCTCTAGTGATTTCCTTATCACTAACACTTTCAACCCAATTTGCATCAGTATATGCTATCAAATTAAAAAAAAACTTTAAATAGGATAAGGTGTCTACAAGAAGTTGAGTCCACTTTTTGGCCATTTAGTGAAAGTGTTTTCCCTGATTTTCAGAATTCAAAACATTTGACCTTAAAATTTGAAGCACTTAGAGATGGAATCTTGAAAAAAGTCACACATCATAAAATGTAGTACTTGAAGTCTAGTTTCCAAATGTGTAATTTATTTCAATGCCCAAATGATAAAAATTGATTTTCAATAGGCATTTATAAAATAAACTATTAAAAGTCACTTTTTTTTACATACCATGCACATATATGCAATCCATTTTTTGACCTGAATAATCATATTTTTCTAAATCCTTTTGGGAAAAGATTTGTAACTCACTGAAGCACACTTTCCATATTTTTTTGTAATTTTTTATTGAATACTTTTTTGTTGATTTTTTATCGGCCATATTTGGTGTTTTGAAAAATCGTTGTGTATGTCACGCATAAGATTACCTAAACTTATCATTTTTTATTTTTTTTTAAATTGAAAATAATTGTTTGAAGTACGCTTTCATACAATTTATTTTTCAAAAAATTATATTGATACAAAGTTATTAAAATACTAAAAAATCCTGATAATTCAAGTTTATGGACCTGTTCCATCAAAAATTATTTGAAAAATAAAAAAAATAATCCAATTGTGAAAAAAATTACATATTTGGAATCTACATTTTCTCATCTATAATTGGTTTTAATTTCATCAAAAAAATTCCAAAAAAAGTCTTCAGACATATGCCCAAAGTCACTAATTTCTTGTGACATTGCCAGGACCTTCAACTTGCAGGTCAAACCAGGTCAATGGCGTAGGTTTGAGTCTCAAATCCTTTTCCCGAATCGTAAAACAAATAAAAAAATTAACCAATTTTTTTTTTTTTTTAAAAAGGATCCCATTTCATAAAAATATATATTTTATATACTTAAATGAAACGTGATCCTGTTCTACAAAATGGGATTTCATTTTGCAAAACAAGATCTCGTTTCACAAAACGGGATCCCGTTTCTTAAAAGTATATAAAATATTTTTTGTATGAAATGGGCTTTTAAAAAATGGGATCTCATTTTAAAATGGGATCCCATTTTAAAACAACCTATTTTAAAACGGGATGTTAAAAAATGGGATCTCGTTTTAAAAAACTTGAGATCCCAGGATTTTTTTAAAAATGGATCCCGATTCTTAAAAATAGGCTCTCATTTTTAATGACCCTTTTTAAAATGAGATCCCGTTTTTATAAAAACAGATCCCAATTCTTAAAAAAGGGCTCCCATTTTTTAGCGGCCCATTTTAAAATGGGATCTCGTTTTTTAAGAAATGAGATCTTGTTTCTTAATCGTTTCTTAAAAAATGGTATCCCATTTTTGGCTTGGGAGCCCAAACCTAAACAAGATCTCGCTTTCTTGAAGCCGATTTTGAGTTTTTGTCTAAGGAAAAAAATTCCACATTTCATGGACTCATCTTCTTGCATTTACTCAATACCACATGCAATATTCCATGGTATCTTTCAAATATCTGAAAATCCTTTTTACTACCTTTACATATGTCTCCTTAGGTGTAGCTTGAAATCTTGCAACCATACAAACAACTTGCATAAAGTTTTGTCTAGATGCAGTCACATACAACTAGCTTCCAATCATTGATCTGTACAAAGTTTGATTTGTTGCAAAAGACTCATCATCCTTATTGAGCTTACACCTAGTAACCATAGGCATACTAATTGTTTTACAATCTTCCATGTTGAACTTCTTCAACATCTCTTTGTCATACCTGGTTTGTGATATGAATATACCTTTGTTTGATTAAGAGATTTGTAAACCAAGAAAAAATGACAACTCGCCAAGCATGGACATTTCAAATTCTTTTTACATTGCATCAAAAAATTCCTTACACATTTTGTCTTTAGTACCACCAAAAATAATATCATCAACATAAACAATAACAATCATTTGATTATCACCTTCAATTTTCATAAAAAGATTATTGTCAACAATACCTTTCTTGAATCCTTGATGCCAAAGATGCTTGTCTAGTATTGAATACCAAGCCCTGGGGGAATGTTTGAATCCATGCAATGTTTTCTTCAATTTTCCTACAACATCCAAATTTTAGTCAACTGAAATCCTTCTGGTTGCTCAATACGTACTTCTTCTTCCAAATCACTATTTAGAAATTTTGACTTGACATCCATTTGATATACTTTTAATTCTTTGAATGTGGATAACACCAAAAACACCATGATTACTTCTAGTCTGACTATTAAAGAAAAGGTTTCTTCAAAGTCAATACCTTCCACTTGATCTTAACCCTTGTAGACTAATCTTGCCTTATTTTTTATCACTTTTCCATCTTCATTCAATTTATTTATGAGTACCCATTTTGTACCAATGAAATTTTTGTCTTTAAGCCCTGGAACAAGTTCCCAAGTCTCATTCTTTTCAATCTAGTTTAGTTCTTCTTCCATTGCTTCTATCCAATTCTCATCTTTTCTGGTTTTCACAAAATCTTTTGGCTAAAATTTGGATAGCAGAGCAAAATGTACTTGTTCATTCATCCTTGTTAATATTCTTTTGGTTAGGAATCTATTTTCTTTATCTTTAAGAATTTGATTCTCAAAATGATCTTTCTAAACATAACTTGCCAGAGTTTTTATATTTGATTTCTCAAACCCACTCTTTGTATCCTCTTCACTGATGTGGTATGATCCATCTGAAACATTATCAGCATTTGATGCTAACTTATGGTGTAGTATCTCATCAATTTTTACATTAACACTTTCTACAATTTTCTTCAATCTCTTATTGTAGCATCTATATGCCTTACATCTTATTGAATAACCAATAAATATGCCTTCATCAGATCTTGAGTCAAACTTACTTGGAAGTTGTCTTCATCTCTTCTGATGTAGTATTTGCTTCCAAATATTCTAAAATATTTGATTGATGATAGTCCACCTTTCCATAGTCCATAAGGTGTCTTAGTGTTATTCACTCTTATCTATCCTCTATTAAGAATGTGGAATTTAGTATGAACAACTTCTCTCTAGAATATATTTGACAACTTATCTTGATTCAACATTGTCCTTGTCATCTCCTGAACTATTTTATTGTTTCTTTCAACCACTCCATTTTGCTAAGAATTCCTTATGCTAGAGTATTGTCTCCCAATTCCATGTTTCTCACAAAATTATTCAAACTCGTTAGAAGTAAATTCACCACCTTTATTAGACCTTAGACACTTGATGGTACAACCAATCTCATTTTCTACCATAGCTTTAAATATCTTGAACTTCTCAAAGGTATTAGATTTCCCTTTTAAGAAAGTAACCCATGACGTCCTAGAAAAATCATCAATGAGCATCATAAAGTACCTATCACCTTGTAGGCTCTTTGTCCTCATAGGTTCGTAAAGGTTTGTGTGGACTAATTCCAATGGCTTTGTATTTGAATACTACTTTATCAAAAAATATTGCTCTTGTCAGTTTTCCTTCCTGACATTCCTTGCATAGAGTGAATGGAGGCTTTGCAATTTTAAGCATGTATCTCTTACTACTTGTTTAGAACTAAACTTCACAAGATGATCAAAATTTATGTGACCCATCCTTTTGTTCCATAACCAAATTTCATCCTTCTATCCTAAGAGGCATTTATTTCTTTTGATCTCACTGAGGTTGTACATATTACTTTCTATCCTACTTCCTTCTGCAACAAGCTTTCCAAAGCTTGTCTCTCTATATTCACATCCATGTGCATTGAATGAGAGAATGTAGCCTTTTTCACATGTTTGATTTACACTTAGTAAGTTACACTTTAGACCTTCAACAAATAAGACATCATATATATTAGTTTCCCCATTATCAAGAATCGATGTGCTCTTTCCAGATATCTTAGCAATATAATTGTCACCAAGCCTTACTAATATGCCATTCCATTTCTTTAAACTTATAAACTTACTTTTATCTTTGGTCATATGGCTAGAACATCCACTGTCAATATATTTCTAAATGAAAGACACACATATGCAATATGCAAGTATGTAGTATTTGTTGATGATTGATGCAATTCATAATTAGCTACTTGACAATGCTTTGTAGGGAGATTTTAAATAATATCTCATCCCATGTATTAATGTCTTGAGGCTTATATTTAAATACATAACCCTCGATACCCAATGTTAAATATTTTGACATGTAAATTGATGGGTGGCTATCAAATTTGGTGAAAAGAGTTAACTCAAAATAAGCTTAAAATGTGCTTGAATTTAAGAGATGTGATCATAGGCTCAATTTTGTCTAGGGAACAAGATCACTCTTACAATTTAATATAACATATGAAAATGTACACAACGAAGGTCGATTTAAACAATTAAAAATCTGATGGGACAACTAATATAAACTGCCAACAATACTAAATGTTAACAACTACAAAATATAAATAATTTAACCTCTTCCCTAATGAAAAACTAAACTCAAGTTCATATCAACTAATCTACAAAATAAATCAAATAAAATACCAAATTTTAATGTATTTCAAAACCATGCCAAAATAAATATTAAAAAACACAAAGTATTTAAAGAAAATTGCATGAATGAAACTAAAATTTATTTTATCACTTAGTTTAGGATTTGAGAATGTAATCCCCAATTAGAGCAACCCTTTTTCTGCTGAAAATTGGCAATTGCATGTGAATACTTTTCACTGTTGTTGTCCTTTTTTAAGTACAATAGCAAGTCTATCAAATACACCAGATTAGAAACCAGTCCAACCGAGGCTAACAAGTTGAAGATATATTCACGAGGTAGCAAATCAGAGACACTCTCCAGTATCTCCAAAAGATATAACAATGAATTCTCTGTTGATCCAAGATGTGATGGTAGAGGCCATACATAATTAACCAGTGTTCTTATTACTGTTTCAAAAGACTCCCCCATCAGCTCAATTATTTCTACTGCAAAAATGCGCCTACTTGTGTAAAAATGCACAAGGTTTACTAATCCTGTCTGAAATTCTGGGTTCCAACAATCTTCACAAACTCTTTCTATGTTTGAAAATAGTGGCTTGGAGAGCTCATAAATGTCTGTCTTCTGATAGTTCTAATGGTCTTTTTGGTTGAATATGGGCTAGAATTGAGACAGCCATGATTACCCAGTCATCTGAAAGACAGTTCTGCGAGAGGAGCTTGGAAATACAGAACATACCCAACTCGGAGATCAAATGGGATTTGGTAGGTTTTATGATTTGGGCTTTGAATTCAGAGGGAAAAGATGTTGAGAGCTTGCCTGGCAAGCTCAAGAATGAATATATGGTGGCTTGAACATGTTGTGGTGTGGAAATATCAGCAAAATCTTGTTCCATGTAATGAATCCCAACTCTGCTTATCCTTCTGCTTTCCCCTAGTTGCACTACTGTAAAAGAGGGAATGCAGTTGAGTGATTTTGATGGAAGTGGAGGAGCTTCATGTTATAATTTGGAAGAGACAGCAGAAAAGGCATAACTCTTCCTAAACTCATTTCTATTCGTTCACCATTTCTAACCATTCAAAATGTAGTCGAGAAGGTTTGTGACTGGTTTAGAAAAAGGATGGTTTCAACTTAAATGGACCCATTACTAATTAACCTATTTATTATATAGGAAAATCAGATTTCATATATATATATATATGATTGCATTAATTAAATATAATTGGAAATGATAAATAACATAATTTTATTTTAAAAAAAATTAAATGTCATAATTAGGGTACATAGTTCTATTATTGAAGAGTGAAAGTTTTGTAGAAAATTGTGTTACTAGTCTAATGTATGTTAAGAAAATAATGTCTTTTTGTCTATGGAATGTATTAGAAGCTATGTTGTATTTGTGCTTTAACAAAAAATAAGTTCATTGGTCTATATTGAAGTCATAGCCATTGAGTAATCCTCAAAGCTTGGACTCATCCTTACACACAATATGCTATATTTTTATGCTCTACTCTTCCTAAATATTTGGAGACTAGTAGCATTTAGAAATACCTTAAAAGTGATGTTGTTTTGTCACAAGGCCATAATTTCTCTTAGATCAATCTCGAAAAAAGTGTACAAGTATAAAAAACAATAAGCAAGGGCCCTAGAATGTACACGACCTACTAATTTTCAATGCAACAAATCAAAATCAATCACTATTAGTTTCTTCAAATGCCCTAGGATGAATGATTTACTCATTTGTCATTGGTGATTCCTTGGTTAGGAGATGATTAATTAGAATGAATTGAATATTTATAAATACTAGGTCAAGGTGGGAAACTGAATGGAGCCATTTGGCTAAATTTGAATTTTGTAATTTAAAAATGAAGGGATCAATCCCATGATTGCAAGGTCACCCCATAGTTGCAAAAGTGTCTTAGAATGGGAAAATGACCAAATCCAATAGGTAGAAAAATGAATGGAGGTAAGTGCATAGGGGAACATGACATGTTTATGGATAAGGTGTATTTACTAAAGTGTCTGTATATGCTCAAATAAGGTAGATATATGTGTATGGACAGAGAAAAGGGTAGGGGGGTATGTGCAGGATCATCATGGAAAAAATAGGTCCTTAAGTGGCAATGAAAATTCAGAAAATCAGAGTTGGGCAACTTGACAAAAAAAATTGAATAAGTTATCTATATTATTTCAAAAATATGTAAGAATAGAATCTATGGAAAATTGAATGTAGTTTATAAACTACAAGGTTAATTCTTGTAAAAAAAAATTATATTTGGTGAAAATTTGAAGTTTCAATGCAGTAGTACTAAAATTTCAGGGAAAAAATAAAAAGTAGGTGTTTGTCTGACCACCCTAACCATAATAAAATCATAATATTTTTTTATAAAATTTTAGATATAAGTAGAG
This sequence comes from Sequoiadendron giganteum, assembly GCA_007115665.2. Taxonomy (NCBI): domain Eukaryota; kingdom Viridiplantae; phylum Streptophyta; class Pinopsida; order Cupressales; family Cupressaceae; genus Sequoiadendron; species Sequoiadendron giganteum. Next base: position 702,336,162 of record CM021102.1, read on the forward strand.
GACTCATGTCCGGATGTGATGCATATTTTTGCATATTTTTTTGTAATTCTTTTTAAATAAATAATTAATTATGAATTTTTTATTACAAATTTTTAAAAATATAAAAACTCATATGTCTAACCACCTTAACTTGGTCAAAACTTAATGGAATTCTTTTTTTTTTTTAATCCTATAGTATGCGAAGCATAGAATGTGACACATGTTTTGGATTCAAAAAATGTGATACATTTTGAAAGCTATAGATGTTTTTCTATCAGACCATCAATCAGGACTTTAGTTGTAATTCTAATAAAAAATAAATAATAATTATTTATTAGATTCTAAGTAAAATATAATTTATATTGGTAGAAAGCTGAGAAGCTCCTTTACAAACCCTTTTCGTTTCATCAATTTTAGGTAAACTAAAATTCGTCAACCACATGGGTGAAGTCTGGAAAAACAACGTAAGTTGTTAAACACGTTTTACGTGTTGACTTTTTAGGATTGGCAAGTCTGAACCAAATCCCGAGCCTAATACCAAGGCATTAAATTTTGTGTCAAAATATCAGATATCAGATTCAAATAGGATATCCGATTCAAATCTGATATCGGATTTGAATTCGATATATGATATCTTTTAGAAAAGTTTTAAAACAATTTATACAATCTTTAATATGTTATTTAAAAATGCAATTAAGTTTATAATTTAATATATATAATATCCAATAAAGTTTATAATGTAATATATTTAATATATAATTTATGATAATCTCTTACCGAATTATGTATTTAATATATAATATTTTAGTTAATCTATAAATATTTTAATAGTATTTCAATATTTTAGTTAATCCATAAATATTTAAATGTATATATATTACCAATTTATAAAATATTTAAATATTATCTATTTCCCTCTCGCTTTCTCCACCTCTCTCTCTCTCTCTCTCTCTCTCTCTCTCTCTCTCTCTCTCTCTCTCTCCT
>CM021102.1:702337224-702358024 GCA_007115665.2 Sequoiadendron giganteum
AATCTTTTTGTATAATGAACTAAATCTTATTAAAATCCTTCACTGGAAAAGAACTATTAGCATAAAAGAATGTACCTTTCACATTTAATGTAGTCAGTTGTTTCCAGCTCTACCAAATTGAGCTAAGGTAAAATTTTGGTAACATTCTGGTGATTTCTCTTGAATGCTTGCTTGCTATGCATGCTAGACTAGTTGCCTTGCATATCCATTGGGCATGGAGTCCATTTTTTAGACTTAGAGAACCCTGTAACTCAGTTTCTGAAACCATACAACAACAAAAAAAATTGAAAGAAACTAATCTGACTCTGTTTAAGACAGAGCTAGAAACCCGTGTAGTATCTACACTTATTTGAAATCAAAACTAATCTAAAATGAAACTACTATGCAATGAGCGCTTATTGAAAGTAAAACTTCTACTCTACTCTACTCTACACTACCTAGTAGTTGCGGTGCTCAAACATGACCATTCACTGTTTGTAAGAAATAACTTCCCTTCCTTAATAATAAATGTTGATTTTTATGTGTATGAACAGCTGAAATTTGATGAAGCACAAAAATATATTCAATCAACTGCAGAAATTCTTCTTGAAGGATATAAAAAAAACTCACTCATCTTTTGATTTTGATCAACCAAACTGCTAATTTGGAATGAATGAGCAAGTTGGTCCTGTTGTCCTTTAATCTCAATCTCTTGCTTGGATTCTGTTATGGACAGCCTGATTGGGCATCCTATTGAGATACTAAACCAGGGACTCTTTTTGTTCGCTTCCTTCTCATGTGTTGTCTCTTCAACCACATCCTCTTTGGTCACCTCATTAAGTTGATCACAATCCTTTGTCTTGAAAGGTTCCATGTTGTCAACAATGTTAGAGAAAAAAAATTCAATGATGTTTGAGAATAAGCCAGTATCATGATCAACCTTATCATAGGAATAATTTTCTAACTCTTAATCATGATGATCTTAAAAAATCATACCTTCAAAATCTATGATTTGATGCTTTTCCTTCTCTACATGAACAACCTTTGTTTGTGAATCAAACTTTTGACTTTTTGAAACATGTTTGCTTTCATTTGTCTCTTCTTGGATTTGCACCTTGTCAAACTGATTTCTTTCATTTTGTTGTCCTGCCTTTTTCTTTTCAAAAGATTATTGTTTGATCTCTAAATTCAAAACAAATGACTCTAGATTATCCAAAAAAAGGTCGTCTTCATCCTCATTTTTTCTTTTCAGTGAATGAAGATTGATTTTTACCTCATTACAGCTCCACTGAGATGCCAAAACATCAAAATTTTGAGCCTCTTCTTGATATAGTGAAGTTGATGTGGCTGTAATTTGAATTTCACTTTCTTCTTCATTCACAAATAGTGGCAATTCATGAAATAAATCAATTAAAATATGAGAACTATCAATTATTTGTTGATATATATCCTACTGCTCCTCATCTACAACCTCATTTACCTCTGTTGTCATATATGACTTATCATTTTCAAGTTCTTGTTCAAACATAATAGCAGTTAAAAGATTTGTTTCTTTCTCTACAAGCACCTCTTTTTCATGATTGGCAATCTGATTTTCTTAAAAGACCAACATGTCAATGGGTGCATTTGTGAATGGGTTTATTGAATTTGAACAAGAGATCTGATTTTATTTAGGTTCTTGAGGCTGCAAAATTTTGGGGAAATATTTCTCTTGAAGAATTATAGGCTTAACCTACTTAAAAAATAGATTCCTCTTTTATGAAACATAGTTTTTTGAACGTAGGAATACCTTCTCAAAAAAATGGATTTGTAAAACTAAGAGTTGGGCTTGTTTCTTGCTTAATAAGAGACTCTTGAAATGAAGGGAAGCTTGTAAAACTTGGAACTTCAACTTGGGAAGAAATAGGATACTCACCCTGACTAAAACTTGGAATTTTAACCTTGGGAACCTCCTGTTCGGCAAGTTTCAGCCTCTTTTCTGCATCTTTTGCAGCAAGTTATTGAGCAAGATTTTCTTCAAATTGCCTTGTTTGTATCTCGTATTGTTGATTTTGAAGATAAGATTGATACTCTTCTTGTTTCTATTGTAAATCACATTCTTGTTGACATTCATAGTTATAATCTTGTGAGCAATCATATTCTGGGTCCAAAACAACTATTCTTGTTGCACATTCAACTCACTCTTTTTAAACTTTTCTCCAAGAAACATGTTCCTTATCTTCAACCTTTAATCTGGATTGTGAATTTTTTTGAGCTTATCCTCAAAACTTTGAAACTTTTGAAGTTGATTATAGGAATTGATCTAGTGATTGCTAGAAAAATGGTGGCCTTGGGATTGATCTTGAGCATACAAAGGTTGATACAAAGTATTAGCATAAGTAGGAAGATGGTAAGAATGATATAGTTATTGGTTATTTGTTGTGATATAAGAATTTTGATCAAAAGCAGTATTATGGTTGTTTGGGTATGGATGATAAGAGGGTTCATGAGCAATATTTTCATCATATGGTGGTGGGTATGCATGATATCCATGAAAACCTGTCATTTTTATTCATATAAATGTTGGAAGTCAAAATTTTACCTTTATTTGAAACATACCAGCACTGGACTTGTTGAAACTAGTAGACATGTTTGGAGTTGCCAAGTATAGTAACCTCTTAAAGGTTGAAATACTATTGAGTATACGAAGACATCAGCTTGAAACTCTTGAATTCTTTCTCTAAAGTGTGCTTCAGAGTCCCACCGGGCGTGCCAAAAACTGTTATCACATGGATTTGCACCCGCATGCAAGGCTGAAAAGCTCTACAATCTCGTGTAACATTAGACTAATTTCAGGTTGTGGGTACCCTATTGAAACTAGACCTCTGGATTATAGGTTGCCTTCCTTTTTTAGTTTTTGATAATTGTTTGTAACTTGGTTGGGAAAAGGGGAGAAAATGCATAAAATAAACTTGCAACCATGGGTGATGCATCTAAATGATGAAAGAACATGCAACTCTAACTCATAATAAATTTTAGAATATATATCCACACAAATCAATTTAGCAATTCGATCACAAAAATGATTCTACGGAAGGCTTGAATAAATTTCTTCAGAGGAGGAAAACTGGATTCTCATAGTATGAAAAGGAAGGGTTATTTCAATACACAACCTAAGACCTGTGATTTTACTATTTTTTTAATGCATGCAATTATAAATGAGACAATGATCTTAAAGGTTTTGTTGTTAAAACACAATAAAATCTCATCCAATCATTCATAAAAACAACACAATGATAAGGTAGATACTTTATTCAACTAAAATAAAGGAACTCTTGCATAAAAATAGCAAAAATAGAACCTGCAACCTGATGTATATTAAACTATGAATAATGGGCAGGTGCATGGAAAAGGGTAGCCAATTTGTGGCCAATTTACTTTTCCATCCTGAAATAGGAAAAATGTTAACGCATTATAGTAAAACGCGCTCGTGTTATGGCTTGGTAATGACCGAGCCTAGGATCATTAATTACCAAGCCATAACGATGCGCTTGCATTATAACGCACTCGTGTTATGGTTTAAATTTCAAAAAACATGTGCATTTTGAGTTCAAAAAATGTGCATTTTTTGAAATCAAAAAAACATTTCCAAAATGCAAGCGCGTTATAACGCCCTCGCGTTTTGGTCTACATTAAAAAAAAATTCTTCTCTTTTTCTTGTCTCTTTCTTCTTGTTATCTTTTAGGGAAACTATATACATGAAATAAACATTTAAGTTGACATTTACATATGGACGTTTACTTTCTTATATTTTAAGTTTTATTTCATGTATATAGGCAAGATGTTTGATAGTAATCAACATTTCAAATTTTAGTAATCAACAAGTTGTATCATTTTTCTCTTTGTATCTCACTCATTTTTTAGCCCTTATGCTCTAGACCTCTTTCTCACTCTCTCTCCTTCCCTCTATACTTTTATCTATCTAGCCTCTCTCTCCCCTCCATCCCTCCCTCCTTTCCTCCTTCCCTCTAATTTTCTCTATCTCCCCCCCTCTCTCTCTTCCTTCCTACCACCCACCTTCCCTCTCTACTTCAATCTATCTAACCTATCCCTCTCTACCTCTCTCTCTCCCTCCCTCCCTCCTCTCTCTCTCTTCATCCCAACCACCTTCCCTCTCTACTTCTCTCTATCTAACCTATCCCTCTTTTCCTATCTCTCACCCTCCCTCCTCTCTCTCTCAATCTCTCCACCTTCCTCCTTCCCTCCTCTCTCTCTCAATATCTCCACCTTCCTCCTTCCCTCCTCTCTCTCATTCTCTTTATCAAACTTCTCTCTCCCTCTATCGCTCCCTCCTCCCCTCTCTACTTATATCTCTCTCCCTCCCTCCTCCCCCCTCTCTATCTCTCCTTCCCTATATACTTCTCTCTACCTCTCTCCCTCCCTCATTCCCTCTTACTCTCCCTCCCTCTCTCCCTCTCTCTTAATCTCCCAACCTTCATCCTTCCCTTTGTATTTCTCTCTCACACACACTCTCTCCCTCCCCCATCTCTCTCTCTCTTTGGTTTAGGCTTTATGGTTTAGGGTTTAGGGTTTAGGGTTTAAGGTTTAGTATTTAGGGTTTAGGATTTATGGTTTATGGCTTGGGCTTTAGGTCCAAATCCCTATCTCTCCCCCTCTCTCTCAGGTCTATCCCTCCTATCCCTCTCACCCCCTCTCTCTCTTAGGTGTATCTCTCACTCCCTCTATCTCTCTCTCTCTTAGGTCTCTCCCTCCTAGGTCCCCTCTCCCTCTCTCAGGTCTCTCCCTCCCACCCTAACAAGAGAACTCTCTCTCTCTTAGGTCTCTCCTGCCCAACCCCTTCCCCTCTTCTCAAGTATCTACCTCCCACCCTAACTAGAGAGCACACACACTCTCTTTGTCTCTCTCTAAGGTCTCTCCCTCACCCCCCCTCTCTCTCCCTCTCCCACTCCCTCTCTCCTAGTTCTCTCCCTCCCACCCCCTCTCCCTCTCTCAAGTCTCTCCCTCCCACCCTAACTAGAGAATCTCTCTCTCTTCCTCTTAGCCCCTATATCTCAAGTCTCTCTCTTCCACCCCCTCTCCCTCTCCCATCTCCTCAGCCTCTCTCAAGTCTCTCTCTCCCTTTATTAAGTCTCTCCCTCCCACCCTAACTAGAGAACTATCTCTCTCTTTCTCTCCCTCCTATCTCCCTCTCCGTCTTTCCCTCTCTCTCAGGTCTATCCCTCCCACCCTCTCCCTCTCTCTCAATTTTATCCCTCCCAACCCCTCCCCTTCTCTTAAGTCTCTCCCCCCTACCCCCCTCTCTCTCAAGTCTCTCCCTCCCACCCCCTCCTCCTCAAGTCTCCCCCCCCCCCACACTAACTAGAGAACACACACACACAAACTCTATGGTTTCTCCCTCACACCCCCTCAGTCTCTCTCCATCTTTATCTCTATCTCTCTCTATCTATCTCCCACTCCCTATTTGTCCCTCTCTCTCTCTCTCCATATTTATATCTCTCTCTATCTATCTCCCTCTCCCTCTCTCTCCCTCTCACCCCCTCTCCATATCTCAGGTCTCTCCCTCCCATCCTAACTAGATAACTCTCTCTCTCTCCCCCCTATCTCTCAGGTCTCTCTCTCCCACCTCCTCTCCCTCTCCCAAGTTTCTCCCTCCCACCCTAAGTAGAGAATTCCATCTCTCTCTGGTCTCCCTCTCCCACCCCTCTCCCTCTTTTTAAGTCTCCCAACCTAAGTAAAACTCTCTCTCTCTCTCTTCCCTCTCTCTCCATCTCTAACTCTCTTTCAACTCTATCCTCCTACCCCTCTCCTCCCACCCCTCCTCTTCTCAAGTCTCCCTCCCACCCTAATAGAGACTATCTTTGTCTCTACCCTCTCTCTCTCCCCCACTCATCCCTCTCTCTTGGTATCTCTCTCTCTCTCTCTCTCTCTCTCTCTCAAGTCTCTATCTCCCACTCCCTCTCCCTCTCTCAGGTCTCTCACTCTCACTGACTCCCTCTAAATATCTCCCCTCTAACCTTAACCCTAAACCCTTAAACTCTCTACTCTTAACCCTCTACCCTCTACCACTATAAATTATCTCCCTCCGACCCACTCTCCCTCTATCAAGTCTCTCTCTCAATCACTCACTCCTATCTCTCTCCCCTCTACCCTTAACCGTCTACCATCTACCCTTAACCCTTAACCCTTAAACCCTTAAACCCTCTACCCTCTACCATCTATCTCTCTCCCATGCCCTCCCTCTCTCTTTGTCTCAAGTCTATCCTTCATACCCCTATCCCTCTCTCAAGTCTCCCTCTCTCTCACTCACTCCTTCTATCTCTCTCCCCTCTACCCTTAACCCTCTACCCTAGCTTGCCAATTTGGTGAAATTGGGAATGTAATGGTCTATTTGAAAAAAATGAGTCCAAGAAATGGGGTCTCTTGGTGATTTACATCATTGAGAGACCCCATTTCTTGAACCCATTTTTTCAAACAGGCAAGTTAGGTTTCCAACTTCATCAAACTACTAAGCTAGTGGGCCCACTGGCTTGCAAATTCAGTGAAATTAGCAATATAGTGGCTTGTTTGAAAAAATGAGTCCAAGAAATGGGGTCTCCCCGTGATTTACATCACCGGGAGACCTCATTTCTTGGACCCATTTTTTCAAACAAGGCAAGTTAGGTTGCCAATTTCACCAAATTGGCAAGCTAGTGGGCCCATTGACTTGCCAATTCAATGAAATTGGCAACATAGTGGCCTGTTTGAAAAAATGGGTCCGAGAAATGGGGTCTCTCGGTGATGTAAATCATCAAGAAACCCCATTTCTTAGACCTATTTTTTCAAATAGGTCAAGTTAGGTTGCCAATTTCACTAAATTGGCAAGCTAGTGGGCCCTCTACCCTCTACCCTCTATCTCTCTCCCACTCACTCCCTCTCTCTGTCTCTGTCTCTCTCAAGTCTCTACCTCCCACCCCCTCTTCCTCTCTCAGGTCTCTCTCCCTCCCCTCTACCATTAACCCTAAACCCTAAACCCTTAACCCTTAAAACCTAAGCCCTTAAACATGAAACCCTTAAACCTGAAACCCTCTACCCTATATATATCACAATTCTCTCCCTCCTACCCCCTCTCACTCACTCCTTCTATCTCTCTCCCCTCTACCCTAAACCCTCTACCCTAAACCCTTAACCCTTAAATCCTAAACCCTTAAACTCGAAACCCTCTACTCTTAACCCTCTACCCTGTATCTCTCTCAATTATCTCCTTCCTAGCCCCTCTCACTCTCTCAAGTCTCTCACTCACTCACTCATTTTATCTCTCTCCCCTCTAACCCTACCCTTAACCCTTAAACCCTTAAACCCTCTACCCTAGCCTTCCAATTCAATGAAATTAGGAATGTAGTTGCCCATTTGAAAAAAAAATTACATCACCGGGAGACCCCATTTCTTGGACCCATTTTTTCAAACAAACAAGTTAGGTTGTCAATTTCACTGAATTGGCAAGATAGTGGGTCCACTGACTTGCCCTATCTCCCTCCTACCCCCTCTCCCTCTCTCAGGTCTCTCTCTCTCACACACAATCACTCCCTCTATATCTCTCCCCTCTACCCTCAAACCTAAACCCTAAACCCTTAACCCTTAAACCCTAAACCCTTAACCCTTAAACCCTAAGCCCTTAAACCCAAAACCATTAAACCTGAAACCCTCTTCTCTTAACCCTCTACCCTTTATCTCTCTCAAATATCTCCCTCATACCCCCTCTCACTCTCTCAATTCTCTTACTCACTCACTCCTATCTCTCTCCCCTCTACCCTTAACCCTCTACCCTCTACCCTCTACCCTTAACCCTTAAAACCTTAAACACTTAAACCCTCTACCCTAGCTTGCCAGTTCAATGAAATTGGGAATGCAGTTTGAGGTATAGATTTGAGGGTATAGGTCGAAGGATTAAGGTTGAGGGTCCAATGTATAGGGTAGAGGGTAGAGGGTTGAGGGTTGAGGTTTTAAGGGTTGAGGGTTTAGGGATTATGGTAGAGAGTTTACTTGAGTTTAAAGGTTTAAGGGTTGAGGGTATTAGGTTAAGGGTAGAGGGTAAAGGGTTTAAAGCTTTAGGGTTTAAGGGTTAAGGTTTAAGGGTTTAGGGTTGAGTGTTTAAGGGTTTAATGGTTGATGGTATAGGATTAATGGATTAGGAGAGAGAGGGAGGGATGGAGGGAGGGAGATATGGAGGGATAAGTTAGATAGAGAGAAGTAGAGAAGAGGAGGTAGGGATAGAGATAGATGAGGGTTGAAGATCTAATGTATAAGATAGAGGGTTAAGGGTATATGCAAGAGAGATAGAGGGAGTGAGTGAGTGAGAGAGAGAACTAGGAGAGGGAAAGAATAGAGAGAGAGAGGGGGAGGAGGGAGTGGGAGAAAGATAGAGGGAGGGGGGGTTAAGGGTAGAGGGTATAGGGTTTAAGTGTTAAGGGTTTAGGGTTTACAGTTAAGGGTAGAGGGGAGAGAGATAGAGGGAGTGAATAAGAGAGAGAGAGACCTAAGAGAGGGAGAGGAGGTAGGAGGGAGAGGGTTGAGAGAGAGTGGGAGAGAGATAGAGGGAGGGAGGGTTAAGGGTAGAGGGTAGAGGGTAGAGAGTTTAAGGGTAGAGGGTAGAGAGTTTAAGGGTTAAGGGTAGAGGGTTAAGGGTTTAAGAGTTAAGGGAATATGGTAGAGGTTTTAGAGTAGAGGGGAGAGAGATATAGGGAGTGAGTGAGTGAAAGAGATAATTGAGAGAGGGAGAGGAGGTAGGAGGGAGAGAATTGAGAGAGAGAGGAAGGGAGTGAGAGAGAGAGATGGAGGGAGGCAAGGTTAAGGGTAGAGGGCAAAGGGTTTAGGGTTTAAAGGTTAAGGGTTTAGGGTAGAGGGGAGAGAAATAGATAGAGTGAATAAGAGAGAGAGAGAGAGAGAGAGAGAGAGAGAGACCTAAGAGAGTGAGAGGGGGTAGGAGGGAAGAGAGGAGAGGGTAGGAGGAGAGGGTTGAGAGAGAGAGAGGAGGGAGGAGAGAGATAGAGGGTAGAGAGTTAAATATAGAGGGTATAGGATATAGGGTTAAGGGTGGAGGGGAGATAGATAGGAGTGAGTGGGTGAGAAAGAGACTTGAGATAGGGAGAGGGGGTAGGAGGGAGAGACTTGAGAGAGAGGGAGGGAGGGAGGGAGTTGGAGATAGATAGAGGGTAGAGGTTTTAAGGATTAAGGATTTAGGGTTGAGGGTAGAGGGTAGATAGATAGAGGGAGTGAGTGAGAGAGAGAGACCTAAGAGAGGGAGATGTGGTAGGAGGGAGAGACTTGAGAGAGAGATAGGGAGAGGGAGTGGGAGAGAGATAGAGGGTAGAGGGGTAAGGGTTTAATGGTTTAGGGTTGAAGGGTTAAGGGTTTAGGGTTAAGGGTAGAGGGGAGAGAGATATATGGAGTGAGTGAGAGAGAGAGAGGGGGAGGGAATGTGAGAGATAGATGGTAGATGGTTCAAGGTAGAGGCTATAGGTTTAAGGGTTAAGGGTAGAGGGGAGGGAGATAAAAGGAGTGAGTGAGTGGGAGAGAGACGTGAGAGAGGGAGAGGGGGTATGAGAGAGAGACTTGAGAGAGAGATAGGAAGCGAGTGAGTGGGAAACAAATAGAGGTTAGAGGGTTAAGGGTAGAGGATAGAGTTTTTAAGGGTGTAGGTTTTAAGGGATAAGGTTTTAGGGTTTAGGGTTAAGGGTAGAGGAGAGAGAGATAGAGGGAGTGAGTGAGTGAGATAGGCCTGAGAGGGTGATGGGGTAGGAGGGAGAGTCTTGAGAGAGAAGAGGGAGGTATATATCAGCCCCCTCTCTCTCTCTCCCTCCCTCCCACCTCTCTCTCAAGTCTCTCTCTCACCTACCTCTATCTCTCCCTCTACCCTAATAAACCTTAAACCTCTACCTCTATCATTGACCCTCTACCCTCTATCTATCTACCACTCTCCCTCTCTCTCTCTCAAATATCTCCCTCCTACCCCCTCTTCCTCTCTTAGTTATCTCTCTCTCTCAGTCACTCCCTCTATCTCTCTTCCCTCTACCCTAAACCCTTAACCCTTAACCCTTAAAAACTAAACCCTCTACCCTTAACCATCCCTCCCTCTATCTCTCTCCCACTCCCTACCTCTATCTATCTCCCACTCCCTCCTACTTCCTCTCCCTCTCTTAGGTCTCTCTCTCTCACTCAATCACTCCCTCTATCTCTCTCCCCTCTACCCTTAACCCTTAAACTCTTAACCCTCTACCCTTAACCCAAAACCCCAAACCCTAAACCCTTAACCCTACCTCCCTCTATCTCTCTCCCACTCCCTCCCTCCATCTATCTCTCTCAACTCTCTCTCCTCATAACCCCTCTCCATATCTCAGGGAACTCTCTCCCAGTCACTCCCTCTATCTCTCTCCCTTCTACCCTTAAGCCTAAACCCTAAACCCTTAAACCATCTACCCTCTACCCTTAACCTTCCCTACCTTTATCTCTCTCCCATTCCCTCCATCTCTCTCTCTTAAGTCTCTCCCTCCTACCCTCTCCCTCTCTCAAGTCTCTCTCCCTCTCACTCACTCACTCACTCACTCCCTCTATCTCTCTCCCCTCTACCCTCTACCCTTAACTCTTAACCCATAAAATCTCTACCCTCTACCCTTAACCCTCTCTCCCTCAATATATCTCCCACTCCCTCCCTCACTATCTCTCTCTCAACCCTCTCCCTCTCTCACTTATCTCTCTCTCAGTCACTCTCTCTATCTCTCTCCCCTCTACCCTTAACTGTAAACCCTAAACACTTAACCCTTAAACCCTTAAACCCTTTACCCTTTATCTCTCTCCCACTTACTCACTCTCTCTCTCAAGTATCTCTCTCCTACCCCCTCTCCCTCAAGTCTCTCTCTCTCACTCACTCGCTCTATCTATATCTCTCCCCTCTACCCTCTACCCTTAACCCTTAAACCCTTAATCTTCTACCCTTTACCGTTAACCATAAACCCTAAACACTTAACCCTTAAACCATTAAACCCTTTACCCTCTATCTCTCTCCCAATCCATCCCTCTCTCTCTTTCTCTCAAGTCTCTCCCTCCTACCCCATCTCCCTCTCTCAAGTCTCTCTCACTCACTCCTTCTATCTCTCTCCCCTCTCCCCTTAACCCTTAAAACCTCTACCCTAGCTTTCCAATTCGGTTAAATTGGGAATGTAGTGGCTTCTTTGAAAAAATGGGTCTCTCAGTGATTTACATGACCGAGAGACCCCATTTCTTGGACCCATTTTTTCAAATAGAAAAGTTAGGTTGCTAATTTCACATTTTCTGATCAGGACTTCCCTGCCCAACCATCACACAACCGTGCACTCCACCTTGAAGTACTGATTCATAAAAATAAAGTTAAGAGGGTCTTGGTGGATGGGGGCACATGCCTCAACATCTGCTCACTAAAGTTCATCAAGAATATGGGAATCTCTAAAGATTCCATTGAGAAAGATAAAGGCATTATAATTAGAGCGTATGATGACCAGGAAAGAGTCTCAAGGCACTATCAAACTCCCAATCCAAGTAGGCCCAACTACTATGAAAACCACATGTCAATTCCTTGACCTTGATTTACCCTATAATATTCTCTTGGGACGCCCATGGATCCATGGGATGAAGGCATTCACCTCAACATTCCACCAATGCGTCAAATTCTTGTACCAAAATGAAGAGGTCACAATTCATGGTGACCTTGAACCTTTCGCCTATTGCAAGAATTTGGAAGCCAAGTTCTACAAAGTCTCCCAGGTCCTGTAAAATGATGAAGGTCCCTCCACTTCATACATAGACCCATACAATGTCGCCTCCACTTCTAGGACAAAGACACCCTCCATTCCTGAAATATCCGACATCAAGCTCATGATCCAAGACAATGGGTGTGGAGAATACAAAATGAAGAAGAATGCTTTTGTCATAGGAGAGTTACCTCAATCTCCTAGGTCACATGGGCAACCCCAACTAGCTGAGGCACCTGCTCACACTTTCAGGGTGGATCCTTCTAGATTCTGATGTTGGGGGATCTAAGTCGGGAGGACGTGGATGAAAGAGACATTTCAAGCTCACTATACCAAGATGAAAGTCCCACGCCTAACCTTCACATGGATGAACGAAGCAACGGGCTACAAATGATGCCTCATATGGGCTATAATAGAAATGAGAGTCTGGGAAGGAACAACAATGGCCAAATGGAACCCATCATTGTTGAGAGAGGAATGAAAAATCTTGGTCTTGGGTGTACCCCTCTAAGTATAACCATACGTGGCTGAGGTCCCCCAGTTAGCGTAGTCAGGAATCACCCTCACTTATGGGTAATTGACCTATGATTACCAGTATCCATAGGTCTACCCCTAGACAACTTTACCTTTGATAGAACAAATGGTTGTAGTAGTAGTGATGATGAGGATACCATAATCGGCTTACCCATGCTTTTTGAAGACTCCTCCCTACTCATGATTAGTTCCTCGTCCATTGAGATAGACCACCAAACTCAGAAAATAAACCTAGTTTACCCCCAACTCATCGACTATAACCAATGAGGACCACCAGTTCTAGACACATTTTAAAACAATGAAGCTCTCTCATAATTCATGGGACTAAGGGATTCAGTACCATGTGAAGATCATAAAGTTGGATTTGACATCACACTAGACACACTGGCCTATTACAAGGAGACGATTAAGTCCTTCAGTCGCAAAAGTGAATAATTGAGAAAAATCTCAAGGCCAGTGAGTGAAAACCACACTATGGCACTCTCTAACCATAAAATAGTAAAAATAAAGGACGCAGCCCACGGTGAAAACCTCTCTGAGGCATCAGAGGATGAAGGATTCAATCTCACCCTACTACACTTCATCAGGAAAAATCAGCAGTCTTAGCAGAACAGTGTAACCCCATCAATCTGGGAACAAAAGCAATGCCACACATAACTTTTTATGTTGAATCTCTTCTCCCAGAAGAATAAGAAATTTTGGCTACATTCTTACAAGAAAGAAAAGTGAACTTTTCATGGACCTATGCTGACATGTCGGGTCTTTATATGGAAGTCATGGTTCATCACTTAGCTGTCTATCTAGGGGAAAAGCCAGTAAGATAGAAGTTGATAAAGATGCACCCCCAGATAGCCTTATTAGTCAAAATGGAATTGCAGAATCTCTTAGATGCAAGATTCATAAGGCCAATTGATTATCCTGAATGGGTTTCAAATCTTGTACCTATTTCAAATCCAAATGGGAGCATTTGCATCTACACCAATTTCAGAGACCTAAACAAAGTGTGTCCTAATGATGACTTTCCACTACCAAACATTGACATGATAGTGGATATGACAGTTGGACACAAAATGCTCTCGCTAATGGATGGCTTTTCTGGGTATAATCAAATTATGATAGCAAAGGAGGATCAACACAAGACAATGTTCACATGTCAATGGGAGACCTACTACTGGAACATGATGCTTTTCTTGTTAAAGAATCTAGGTGCAACATACCAAAGAGCCATGACACTGATCTTTCATGGCATGATTTATAGGACAGTGGAAGACTATGTGGATGACATATTGGCAAAATCCAAAAAAAGACAGGACCACATTGCAGCCTTGAGCTCTATTTTTGATAGATTGGAAAAGTATAAGGTCCACCTCAACCCAAAAAAATGTTTCTTTGGGGTGTAATCAGGCAAGCTCCTTGGATATATAGTGTCAATGAGAGGAATAGAGGTGGATCCCACTAAAGTCAAGGTGATCCTTGACATGGAAGAACCTAGGACACTAAACTAGCTCAAAGGTCTACAAGGCAGGCTCCAATCCATCTGCAGATTCATAGCACAACTAACAGATAAATAGATCCCTTACTCTCATCTACTCCATAAGGGGGTAGCATTCAAATGGGATGACAAATGTGACCAAGCATTTAAAAAAATCAAAGAATACTTGTAGACATGGAAAATGTACAATTCGATTTGGCACACTTCATCTTGACTACTAATGACATTTCTTCCTGAATCGCACTCTCAGATTATCATCAACTTTTGTCTCTTAATTAAATAAATCATTATTTATTTGATTAATTCTTTCTCCTATGTTGATTAAAATAATAATTTAATTTAATTAACCTTATGTCTCTGTTTAATTAAATAAATTATTTTATTTGATTAAAGTCTCTAAAGTCTTCTTATTAAATTGAACCTTATTTAATTTAATCTAACATTATCCCCTTTAGTTAAATAAATCAAATTATTTATTTAATTAAATCTTTCCTCTCATTTTGACTTAAATCAATCCTAAAATCTAAGTCAAAATTGTCAAATCACCTAACCTCTCATTAAATTGATCAAATCTTGATTAATTTAATCTCAATCACTCAAATCCTCTAGAGAATGCAACTTGCACAATAAATCAATTACTTTGATTTATTTAATTGCCTATTTTCTCTCAACATGGAATAAAAGAGGAATATTCCTTCAAGTTTGAATTCAAAATCCAAGTGGACTTGTACATCCAACAAGGCATTCACTCCTCTTACATGTCCTTGTGCATGGAGCCAAGTGACATTAACTCCATTTTCTTCTCCCTCCAACATGTCACATTCAAATTTCAAATTTCAATCTCATAGCATTTATCATGCACAGTGACCAAAATGTGCTCATTCCTCAACCATTCACATCTTGACAAGTGGCACTTGGCCATTGGATGTTGAATGATCCCACATTTCTTATTTTCACTCTCTCTTCCATTTTGGAAATCTATAAATGAGAGACTCTTCCTCTCATTCTAACATCCACAATTTGAGTAAAATTATTGTACTCAAATCCATCTTCAAGCATAGCCATTTTCATCTTTCTATATCAAGTTCTTAGCTAGGTTATGCAAGAATTCAACCAAAGTGGATCAATCATCATCAAAGATTACAAAGGAGTTGGGAAAGGGTTGATTTAGACACATCAATTGGCACCAACTCCCCCATGGGATCATGATTTTGCTTGCTTAATTAGGATTTTACTTTCATTTTCATATTTTGTTCTTCATTTTTCTAGTTTAAGCTTTTGTAAATGGATTTCATGGGGAATCCTTGTTTTTAACTTGCATATGATCTAATATTGTGCTTGTTTGTTGTGTTTGTGCAGGTATGAAATTAGGGTTCACAATACTTATTCACGCCACTAGTTTTGATGTTTCCAATCCTGGGAAAACCACTAATCATGTACATTTCAGCAACCATGGCAACTCTCAGTGCTCTATTAGCTCAACATGATGAAAATGGAAGAGAGAGAGCAATATATTATATCAGTAGAACTATAGTGGGACATGAACTAAACTATACTACCATTGAAAAAACTTATCTGGAAGTTGTGTTCATGACTAAAAAATTCAGACACTACATGTTGGCTCATCAAATCAAGATGATTTCGAAGATAGATCCTCTTAAGTACCTACTTTCTAAATCCACTCTCACAAGACGAACAACTAAGTGGGTCATGATATTGACAAAACACGACATTGAATATGTGGAGTGCAAGGCCATCAAGGGAGAGGAAATTGTAGATCAACTAGCAGAGGCTCCTATTTATGCAGAAAACTCACTCATTTCAGAATTCCTTGACGAATCAATTTTCAGCCTAATTGTTGCAGACCACTGGAAGATGTATTTTTATGGATCTTACACGTAGCATGGATCAGGGGCAGGATTTTTTTTCATAACTCTCCAAGGAGACTACATACCAATATCTTACAAACTATCATTTCCATGCACGAATAACATAGCAAAGTATGAGGCTCTCGTCATAAGCTTAAGGATTGTAGTACAATGGTAGATCATGGATTTAAAGGTATATGGGGACTCTCAGATCATAATCAATCAAGTAAACGATGAATATCAGACAAAGGATGATAAACTGACTCCATACAAGAACTTAGTCGAGAACCTCAAAGATCCATTCATTGATATCACATTTGAACAACTACCTAGAGCAAACAATAGAGTAGCATACATAATGACAACAATTGGATCACTCTTGGAAATCCCATGCAATGTCCCAAAGCAAGAATTCCTAGTAGAGAAGTTTATCGTACCAGCATTTTAGCTACCAAAGTCTGAATTCGTGTGTGAACTCATTGGTCCTTGTGATCCCTGGTATCATGACATTTACACCTACTTAAGAATAGGAGTCTTGCTCGCCGATATAACCCCAAACCTTAAATGAGTCTTCGTCAAGAAGTCAACCCACTTTGTCATCCTAGGAGAAACCCTTTATCGTAGGAGCATTGAAGGAACCCTGTTGAGTTGCCTAAATATTGAGGAATCCCTAACTGCATTAACTAAGGTACATAACAACATTTGTGGATCACACTCAAGTGGTATGACCCTGGCTAAGAAGCTACTGAGAACTGGATACTACTGGCCCACAATGGAGCGGGATGCACATGACTTCGTCAAATGTTTACAATGTTAGTAGCATGGGGACCTCATCCATGCACCAACTCAGGAGCTACATCCTATTGTTACACCTTGGCCCTTTTCACAGTGGGGGCTCGATCTCATCAGAAAAATCATCCCCACCTTATCCAATGGCCACAAATTCATCATCACCACCACATAATACTTTACAAAGTGGGTCAAAGCCATTCCCATGACCTACATAACTGGAAAATAGATATCCAAGTTCATCATGAACTATCTCATTTGTCGATATGGTGTCCCCCAAGCCATTATCTCAGATAATGGGACACCTTTCAAAAACCAGGATGTTCGTGACTTATTCAAAAAATTCAATAACCAACATCATTTTTCCATTTTGTATTATCCCCAAGGAAATGGTCAAGAAGAAGCTACTAATAAAACCATCTTGAAAATCCTTAAGAAGACAATCAATGACGTTGGTCATGACTGGCATCTATAGCTAAATCTCACCTTATGAGCTTATTGCACCAGCATTCGTACACCAGCAAGCGCCACCCCATTCTCCCTAGTCTACGGATTAGAAGCCATCTTACCCATTGAGATCGAGCTACCATCCCTGAGAATATCATTTCAAAACCTCATCACAGATGAAGAATACAGGGTCTCACAATTGAATGAGTTGGAGTTACTAGATGAATGGTGTATGCATGCCCTAAACCATCTATAGGTGTACCAAAATTGACTTAAGCAGAGTTATAACAAGAAGATCAGAAGGCGAACCTTCCAAGTCGGTGAACTTGTGCTAAGGAGAACCAAAAGAACATACCAAACCCAAAAAGTAAAGGAAAATTTGAGCCCAACTGTTCAGGACCTTTCATCATCACAACAAGCTATAAATCAGGGGCATATCAGTTATCAACACCAGAAGGCAAGCCTCTGTAGGAGCCCCTGAACAACTCCCATCTCAAAAAGTTTTATGCCTAAAATCTTTCAACATATAGAACCCAAAAATAAAATAAAAAAATGTCCTAAAAAAATGGTCACCTTGATGAAAACCTAGTAAATAGGCATCTTGGTGACAACAAAAATAAAGCAAAATATACAAAAATCAGAAAAAGGATTGAAAATAGTCAAGAAAAAAAAATCGTCCGCTAGTGAAAACCAATTCGATGGCACTTTGGACAAGTACCTTAGTGAAAACTTGGAAAACAGGATCCAAACATAAATAAAGCACTCTCCATCCACCAGGGTCTTCATAGCCTATTTTGCACACTCACTTATACATTACATTCCATTTATCCTTCCATCATTTGTTCACATTTGTATCATAGCTTGATCTTGTGCTCGTATCATGTTCCACCATAGTACTACTTGGCACATTCTTGAGGTTAGTTTTTTCTACCTTTATCAAAGTAGTCTATCACATCATGTTGAGGACATGTTCCTGTACCTGCATTGGATCAGATTCATCTATATTCTTGTGATCTTCCTTAAACATCAAAAAATAAAAAAAACATTCAGAAAAATCAAAAACCCAAAAACATTCAAAAAATCATATCAAAATCCAAAACATGTCGAAAATCTAAAAAATCAAAAATAGAGTCATCCAGCCAAACTACGTCGTCTTTGAGCTTGAACGTAGGCAAGGTTGATCTTTGATCATCCCCCAAGACACGTTTAGGTCAGTCCTTTAGGCATCCGTCACAATGCCAATCTATTTTCCCATCTATCTTTTCATCAATCAAGTATGTCGTCGGTCAAACTACATGGTCTTTGTGTGTATAACGTAGGCAAGGCTAATCTATGGATCAGCTCCCAAGACCCCTAGGATAGGTCTTTAAGTTACTCTCTTGGTTAAATCTCGAAAATACCAAAAACATTTGTAAAACATCTCAGAAATTCCAAAAACAGCCTCAAAACATTCAAAAAACAACAAAAATATTTAAATATTTGAAAAACCCAAAATAGTGCATCTGTCTCATCTCGCTTTCACCCACAATAATCACCACTCATAATAAATCAATCGTCACCTTCATCCTTTGGTAAGTCGATCGAAAGCAAGTCTAGCAAGTTCAAAAATGAACACCTAATCATCAAAGTCTTAAGTCTAGGTCAATAAGTCAACAAGTTGATCAACTCAGAGTATCAATAGCTTATCAACCAATCAATCTCATCATCACCTAAACACAACATGTCCTAGGAATGAAACCTTCCTACGATGGAAATCGACATCAGGCATCACCGTAGTTTAGTCTTGGCTAGCGGTATGAAGAATATTAGCTTGTTTGTTTACTTTATCTTTTCTTGGGATTCATCTTATTACACTCATTCCAATGGCCTCTCGATGATGTCTAAACATAAAGATTTAGAGAGAAAGAAATGGGGCAACGATCATTATCTTTTTATCTGTTGTGCTTATTGGATGTTCTTGTAAAATAACTTCATCATGCGTACTTTTTTTTGTTTGTAGGGAGGATGCTTTAGGTGTCTTGTTGACCACATAAGAAGGCTTGCCTTTTTATGTTTTGTTTTGAGATGTCTAAGATATCTGATCTACACTCTGAATAAGGTTTCGTTTGTCAAGTGTGAACAAGAGTACTCCTACCTAATTTTCAGGTCAAAGTCCATCACATTGGGTGCAATGCCATCCTAGTTCTTTATACCTTGATGCATCATACCTATGTGTGTTATCAAACATAAGGAAAGTTATGCTCTTTATTTCTCCCATCCTTGGATAAGCAATACATCATCATCATCATTCATCATCATATCTAATAAATTCTCGATGGCTAATGGAATTGTTGGACTTATGCATCTTCTTGGATTTAAATGTTGATCCCTCTCATTCTTCTATCCTCTTTCACGCTAACATAGTATCATTTCATCAATGCATCCATCCTGCATCTGCACTCTCATCCTCCACAATCATGTCATATCATCATAGGACCACATCATCCATCTCATTTGCATAATCATTTAATATGTTTAAAATAATATAGATTTTTTATTCTAAGCATCTTACAAAAATCTCATTTGCATCATTATTTAAGTTGTTTAAAATAATATAGATTTGTTATTCTAAGCATCTTAAGAACATCTCATCATCATTATCACATAGATCCTATAGTCTAACCATCCATACATCCATTTTGAATCTCTTTGTCGCGAGATCGACCTCAAATTGAATCTTTTCACTCGATCTCTCGAGGGGGCAATGTACTAAAGTACTTATTTCTATTGGGGCATCTGAAAAAATCAGATTTTTTTTTAATTTCAATGTTGGCGGCATCGTTCTTTGAACCAATGCAACAAGTACATTTCTTCAAAGAGGGGAAAAATGTAGACATGAAAAATTGGAATCATGCATTTAATTAGGTCATATTCGTCCATTCATCAAATAAATCAAGTTTATTTGATTAATCTCTAACGTCCTCCATTTAAATTAAATAAATTCATCTTTAATACTAACATCATCCCCTTTAGCTAAATAAATCAAAATATTTATTTAACTAAATCTAAAATCATTTTCCATCTCCTTTTGATTTATTTTAACCCATAAATCTAAATCAAATATGTCAAATCACCTAATATTATCTTAAGTTAACTAAATCATGATTAATGTTAATCTTAACGCAAGTCCCATCTCTAGCTTTTGCCACTTGCACATGAAAATAGATTTAATTCATTTATTAAATCTCTATTTTCTCTCAACATGGAATAATAGAGAATATTCCCTCAAATTTGAATTAAAATCCAAGTGGACTTAGTCCTTCCAAAAAGGTATTTATTTCACCTTACAAGTCCTTTTTCATTGAGCCAAGTGGCCATTACTCCATTTGACTCTCCCTCCACCTTGTTATTTCAATATTTTCAAATTTCAAATTTATGCATTTATGGGCACATTCATCAAAACTTGCACATCCTTGGCTCATTCACATGATTAAAAGTGGCTTATTCCTATTGGTTGAGGATTATTCCCACATTGCTCAAACTTGTTCATTCTTCCAAATTTTAAATCTATAAATGAGAGACTCTTCCTCTCATTCTTCATCCACAACATCATGCAAAGTTACTCTCTTCACATTGAGACCTAAGAGAGGGAGAGGGGGTAGGAGGGAGAGGGTTGAGAGAGAGAGAGGGAGGGGGGGAGTGGGAGAGAGATAGAGGGAGTGAGTGAGAGAGAGAGAGAGATACTGAGAGAGGGAGAGGGGGTAGGAGGGAGAGGGTTGAGAGAGAGGGAGGGAGGGAGGGAGTGGGAGAGAGATAGAGGGAGGGAGGGTTAATGGTATAGGGTAGAGGGTTTAAGGGCTAAGGGTAGAGGGTTAAGCTTTAAGGGTAGAGGGGAGAGAGATAAGAGGGAGAGAGTGAGTGAGTGAGTGAGAGAGAACTGAGAGAGGGAGAAG
>CM021102.1:702363279-702392310 GCA_007115665.2 Sequoiadendron giganteum
CAATTTGGTGAAATTAACAATGTAGTGGCCTGTTTTGAGAAAATGGGTCCAAGAAATGGGGTCTCCCGATGATTCAAATCACGGGGAACCCCATTTTTTGGACCCATTTTTTCAAACAGGGCAAGTTAGGTTACCAATTTAGCCAATTTAGTGAAATTGCAATGTAGTGGCCTATTTGAAAAAATGGGTCCAAGAAATGGGGTGTCCCGGTGATGTAAATCATCGAGAGACCCGATTTCTTGGACCCATTTTTTCAAACAAGGCAAGTTAGGTTGTCAATTTCACCAAATTGCCAAGCTAGTGGGCCCACTGTCTTACCAATTCAATGAAATTGGCAATGTAGTGGCCTCTTTGAAAAATGGGTACAAGAAATAGGGTCTCCCGATGATTTACATTTCTTGGACCCATTTTTTCAAACATGCAAGTTAGGTTGCCAATTTGACCAAATTGTCAAGCTAGTGGGCTCATTGGCTTGCCAATTCGGTGAAATTGATAATGTAGTGGCCTGATTTGAAAAAAATGGGTCCAAGAAATGGGGTCTCCTAGTGATGTAAATCATTGGGAGACCCCATTTCTTGGACCCATTTTTCAAACAGGAAAAGTTATGTTGCCAATTTCACCCTCTCAGGTCTCTCTCTCCCCTAAACCCTAATCCCTATAGCCTATAAACTTAACCTTAAACTTTCAACCCTATACCTAATATCCTAAACCCTAATCCCTATACCCTATAAACTTAACCTTATATCTTCAACCCTATACCTTAAACCATAAACCCTACACCCTAAATCCTCATCCCTATACCCTAAACCCTAAACATTATCCCTAAACCCTTAACCCTATAATTAAACACTAAATCCTATATTAAACCTTGTACCCTAAACCCAATACCCTCAACCCTATACCCAATATCCTAAACCCTAATCCCTATACCCTATACACTTAACCCTACACCCCCAACCTTGAACACTATACCTCAACCCTACACCTTCATCCCTCATCTTTATACCCTATACCCTCAACCTTATAACCTAAGCCCTTAACATCATCCCCCAACCATATACTTAAACCCTAAACCCTACATTCAACCTTGTAAACTAAACCCTAAACCCTAAACCTCGATCTTAAACCCAATACCCTCAACCCTATACCCATTATTCTAAAACCTAATCCCTATACCCTATACACTTAGCCCTATACCCTCAACCTTGAACACTATCCCTCAACCCTCAACCCTATACCTTAAACCCTAAACCCTACACCCTCAAGCCTCATCTTTATACCCTACACCCTAAACCATAAACATTATCCCTCAACCCTATACTTAAATAGAAAACCCTACACTCTCAAGCCTTTACTCTATACCTTATACCCTTTACCCTACACCCTATACCCTATACCCTATAACCTATACCCTATACACTTAACCTCATACCCTCAACCCTGAAATTAGACCTCAACCCTCAACCCTAAAACTTGTACATAAATCCTAAAACCTAAACCCAACCCTAAACCTAATATCCTCAACCCAATACCCTCAACTATATACCTAATATCCTAAAACATAATCCATATACCCTATACACTTAACCTTATATCCTCAACCCTAAACACTATCCCTCAACCCTCAACCCTATACCTTAAACCCTAAACCCTCATCACTCATCCCTCACCCCTCATCCCTATACCCTACACCCTCAACTTTATACCTAATATCCTAAGCCCTAAACCCTATTCCCTATACACTTAACCCTATAACCTCAACACTATACCTTAAACACTAAAACTTACACCCCCGACCCTCATAAGGGGAGAGAGAAAGAGGGGGGGGAGGGATTGGGGAGAGAGAGAGAGGTTGGGAGGGAAACATGAGATAAAGATAAGTAGAGAGGGAATGAGAGGTAGAGAGACATGAGAGATAAATAGTAGATAAGTAAGGACAGATGGAGGGAGAGGTATGGAGGGAGAGAGAGGGAGGTGAGAGAGAGGTGAGATAGAGAGCAATAAAGAGAGTGGTATGGAGTGATAGAGGGATATGTAGGTAGAGAGGGATAGGTGAGATAGAGAGAAGTAGAGAGAGATAGAGATAGAGGGGAGGGAGGGTGGGCAAGAGAGGGGAGGGAGGGAGAGGTAAAGAGGGATATGTGAGATAAAGATAAGTAGAGAGATATGGTGACATATAGAGAAGGAGAGAGTTATAAATAGGGAAATAGAGAATGGTGAGATAGAGAGGAGAGAGAGATAAAGAGGGTGAGGGAGGAGTGAGAGAGAGTAAGAGAGAGAGAGGGAGAGGGAGGGAGAGGAGAGATAGAGATTAGATAGGTGAAAAGTTAGGGAGAGATAAATCTAGTGAGAGAGAGGGCTAGGGGAGATAAAGATAATTAGAGAAAGAAGGAGAGATAGAGAGAAGTAGATAGAGAATAAGGGAGGGAGAGAATCGAGATAGAGAGGTGTAGAGAGAGTGGTAGCGAGTGATGGATGGAGAGGTAGGTAGAGAGGGATATGTGATATAAAGATAAGTAGAGAGAGATAGAGATAAAGGGAAGGAGGGAGGGTGGGTGAGAGAGGGGAGGAAGGGAGAGGTAAAGAGGGATAGGTGAGATAAATATATGTAGAGAGAGAATGGTGACATATAGAGAAGTAGAGAGTTACAAAGAGGGAAAGAGAGAATGGTGAGATAAAGAGGAGAGCGTGAGAGAGAAATAGGGTGAGGGAGGAGTGAGAGAAAGAGGTAGAGGGAGGGAGAGGAGAGATAGAGATTAGATAGGGGAAAAGGTAGGGAGGGAGACATCTAGTGAGAGAGAGAGAGGGATAGGGGAGATAAAGATAATTAGAGAGGGAAGGAGAGGTAGAGAGAGAGAAGTAGAGATGGAATGAGGGAGGGAGGGAGAGAATAAAGATAGAGAGGTGTAGAGAGAGTGTTAGGGAGTGATGGATGGAGAGGTAGGTAGAGAGGGATTAGGGAGGTAGAGAGTAGAGATGGAAGGAGAGGAAATAGGTATGGATGGAGAGAGTGGGAGGTGAGATAGAGAGTAATAGAGAGAGAGTGGTAGGTTGTGATGGATGGAGAGATAGGTAGAGAGGGAGAGGGGAGATATAGATAAGTAGAGAAGGAGGGAGAGAGGGAGAGATGTAGTGAGGGAGAGAGAGGTGAGATAGAGAGAAATAAAGAGTGGTGGAAGGAGATGAAGGTAGAGAGAGGAGATAAAGATAAGTAGAGATGGAAGGAGTGATAGAGAGAAGTAGAGAGGGAATGAGGGAGGGAGGGAGGGAAAGGTGAGATAGAGAGGTTTAGAGAGAGAGTGGTAAGGTTTTATTGATGTAGAGGTAGGTAGAGAGAGGGATTGGGAGATAGAGAGGGAGAGAGAAGTATGGAGGGAGAGAGAGGTTAGGTAGAGAGAAATAGAGAGAGTGGTAGGGAGTGATGGAGGGAGAGGTAGAGAGAGAGAGATATGGAGGGAGGGAGATAGAGATAAGTAGAGAGGGAAGGAGGGAGGGAGGGAGAGAGAAGTGAGGTAGAGAAAATTAGAGGGCAAAGGAGAGAGAGATAGAGAGAGAGAGAGAGAGTTCTTGAGATCAAGGGGGAGAGAGTCAAAAAAAGGGATAGAGATAGTGAGAGAGAGGTCTAGAGTGTAAGGGATAAAAATGAGTGAGATAGAGAGAGAAATAATACGATTTTTTGATTACTAAAATTTGACCTCTTGATTATTGAAATTTGACTAAGTTTGAAATTTGTGAGATCTTCCAAAAACTAGAAGAGAGAGATGGGAGAGAGGGAGGAAGGGAGAGAGAGAGAGAGGGAGTGGAGAGATAGAGAGTAGAGAGAAGGAGAGAGTGAGAGAGAAAGATGATAGAACTTGCTGACTACTAAAATTTGACCTCCTAATTACTAAAATTTGACATGCTAATTACTGAAATTTGACTAAGTCTGAAATTTTTAAGATCTTCCAAAAACTAGAATTTGCATTATAACTCCTAGAGATCTGAAACCACTCTCAAACATCTTGCCTATATACATGAAATATAACTTAAATTATAAGAAAGTAAATTTTATATGTAAATGTCAATTTATACTTAAATGTTTATTTCATGTATATAGTTTCCCTAAAAGTAACAAGAAGAAAGAGATAAGAAAAAGAGAAGACTTTTTTTTCAATGTAGACCAAAATGCGAGCACGTTATAACGTGCTCGCATTTTGTCAATGCATTCACAAAACACAAAAAATGCATTCACAAAACATGTCAAAACTGAGATATAACGCAAGCGCATTATAACGTGCTCGCGTTATATCTTGCTTTGGGAATCGCCAAGCCTTAGGATTGGTATTTTCCTTGGAATACCAACCCAAAGGCTTGGAGGGCATTCTTAATGACCAGAGACATCTTTTTGCAAATTCTATAATTTGTCACATAATCGGGTCTATGCTCACCGTCAGGATTGCATGTGGTTCAATATCAAAAAAATAGAACACATGGGTAATGTTGGGTTCTCTCTTAGCTATCCAATGATGTAATTTTTTAACTTTCTAACAATGTTAAGCCTTTAATCCATAATTTTTTTTTTTTGTATGTCTCTTTTTTTGCCAAAAAGCAATGTTTGGTGTTTTTCTCGTTATAAATTAGTCGTTCATCGAATTTTCAAATAAATTACATTTTTAGAAACTAGACTCTGTTCTACAAATTAAAAAAAATCAATTAGTTTCCAAAATTTGTAGGGGTAGCACGGCTAGAATTCTATTTTTCAGGAAGTGTCCACTTTGAAAACTAGTAAAAAATAAAATTTTCATTAAAAAATTATCAGAAAAATTGTGCATCAACTATACTGTTAGCTAACTTTTGACTGTAGCGATTTTAAAAATACTAAAAAAAAATTCACCATATGAGGGTCGTACAAGAATTTCTATGTTATGTTTTTTTGAAAAAAACAACACCAATTTGTGTATCTCCCTCATTTGAACCCCTTGATCTCAACCATTTTCAAAATAAATTAGTAGTTTAGAAAGTAGACTCGAAGCACTTGAATCCTTCTTTTTGTTTCATCTCAAAATTTTGAGTGTAAGTATCCTTAATTTCACGTCCAAGGTCAGTATTTTCTGATTTCAAAAAAAATTGTCCACTTAAGTCACCTTTTTGGGAACCATCTTGGTGCGCTTACCCTAATATGAGTTACAAAAATAATCTTCTTTCCAGAAATGCAAAGGCAAAACCATCAAGAACTGAGAAAAGACTAAGTCTTTCTCACAATATATACAAAAAGGCACCAAGAGGTGGATGAAACAACCAATTGGTAGTCAAAATATCTCCCTAAAGCCTCCTCCATGAGAAAAATACAAGATTTATGAAAAGAGGTCACATAACTGATGATAACTGCAAAAATAAGTGGCCAAAATCCACCTCTCAATGTGCATGATTAAAAGCACTCAAAATCTAATGTCAAACTGGGGGTATATCACGAAAACCTCCACCATTTGCTCCATTTTGCATGACTTCTAATTGCAAAAGGACCTCAATTAACCACATCTCTTGATTTTGCATGGTTTAGGGATGAAGGCACTAATCCTAACAAATAATAAAGTAATGTTGAAAGATCACTTTATTAAGTGTTATTTATTTCTCTCATACTTTTGCATCTCTTGAAAAATAAATAAAGTAATTAATAAATCATTGATTTATTAATTTTATTACATTATGTGTTTATTTCAAAACCATTCAAAATACAAGGTAAACCCTAATACAATGGGTATCAGTCATGCAAACGCTTCTTATTTTTTAAACCAAAGGAAAAATGCCTATGTGAAGTCAATTGACTTAGGGTAAAGAAACCCTAATATGGTCCCACGACTAAGCACTCATTGCCTTCACTTCATTTCATTTTTCCTGTGATGCTCTGCTTGATACACCACCATGTTTGAGCATAGGTTGAGCATTTTCTTTTGAGAATGGTTGTGGATGTCTGGATCTAGTAAGTCGCTTTCTATTGTAAGAATATTAATACTCATTTTAATTCTCTCTATGAAAGAAAAGACTTTGTGACAAAACAATAATGCATCTTGTCGTATTTTTTGTGGCTGATTTATGGGGCGTTCCTTAAGGTTTCTTCGATTATCTTTGAACACGTATTTCTCTGTTCAATTTCTTCACCGTGTCGTCGTTTTAATTTACTTCATTTTTTAGGAAAAGAAAACAGTTCTTCAACCTTGGCTTGGCCCCACACCTTTCATGGTCATGGTTTCAAATGCTTGCTCTGGGTTTTGTTTTTTTGTAATAGGTCGTGGTAATTAATTTATCTCTAGTTGTTATGCCTCTGTAAAACCCTAGCTTCATCTTCTTGTAGTTTTGTGTCTTCCAAAAAAATTTTGCATATCATCATAGTATTCGGTGTTTTCTTTTGTAAAAATCTTATGCATATATCTTCACCAATTATCTGTTCAATTTCCTATAGCAATCTTTGTGAGTATTTTCTAAGAGATTTCTGGAGACTTCTAAAAGAATTCTTCCTAAAATTATTTGTTGTGCTTCTCTGAAACTCTTTATGATAGTTCTTTGAAACTTTTAAGTGGTGGATTACTTATTAAAATAAGTTCTTTCTGCTCTTTCCTATGATTGTAGCTCCCTTTTTTGAGCAATCTTTTCAATATCAGCTTCATTTGTGCCATGAAATACAAATATGTCCAACAATTTGCCTAAATTTTTTGAAGCTATTGCTTTGCGGTGTCATAACGCTCTTGTAGAATTCTATTCAAAATGATTTACACCTTCTTAACATGGAAGTAATCAGCTATAGATTCTTCTGTTGGACTTAAATCTATTATTGAAATTTTGTCATCTGAAGATTCATCTAATTTCTTGATTTATGCTTTTATCTTTGTTTTGGTTTTTTTGCTTACAGTTGTCTTGCCTTTTTCTACCTTGATTATTTCTATCTAAATACAGGTGGAATGAGGCTTAGCTTTGCAGTTTTCAAAGCATTGCAACATACAAGGATGACCACAGTTTAAAACATTCTGAGATGATTCATTATATTTTAGCACCTTCTTCATTTTCTCCCAACACTTAACAATCTTCTTGTGTTCACATGAATCAAACATATAAATTAGTTCCTCCTGAAATATCTTATTTCTCCATTCTTTGCACTTCATTTTTTTTGTATTCTTTCAACAACAAATTATAGCCTTATTACTTCTCATCATCTTGGTCTCACTGATATTATGTAGAAACAACTAGCTAACAGAGCCACTACTTACTCTTATTTCTGCATATAATAATCTTATGGTTTTGTGACTTTAATCCATGGTAATTCAAATAAAACACCACTCTCTTTTGGTTGGTGGAAAAAATTCCATATGCATAATCAATAGGCTATCTTTTATCATTTTTTTTCTTGAGTCATAATTAAGGGCTTAATTGAGACCTAGTTGTGTATGGATCCTTCTTTAATGTTGATGTCCTTCTTGATTTAGAAACATGCCTGAAAATTGTTATTGATTGATCAACACTGTAATGGCCAATCTCATCACGTAATGACCTTGATGACCCATACTGGGACTATCATGACTACTGAGCTCTGTACTACAACATTTATTTTAGTACCACCAAGCATTGGGAGTGTAGACATGCAAAATTGGCATCATGCATTTAATTAGGTCATATTCGTCCATTCATCAAATAAATCAAGTTTATTTGATTAATCTCTAAAGTCCTCCATTTAAATTAAATAAATTCATCTTTAATACTAACATCATCCCCTTTAGCTAAATAAATCAAAATATTTATTTAACTAAATCTAAAATCATTTTCCATCTCCTTTTGATTTATTTTAACCCATAAATCTAAATCAAATATCTCAAATCACCTAATCCTCTCTTAAGTTAACTAAATCATGATTAATTTTAATCTTAATGCAAGTCCCATCCTCTAGCTTTTTCCTCTTGCACATGAAAATAGATTTAATTCATTTATTAAATCTTTATTCTCTCTCAACATGACATAATAGAGAATAATCCCTAAAATTTGAATTCAAATCCAAGTGGACTTAGTCCTTCCAACAAGGAATTTATTTCACCTTACAAGTCTTTTTGCATTGAGCCAAGTGGTCATTACTCCATTTGACTCTCCCTCCACCTTGTCATTTCAACATTTTCAAATTTCAAATTTATGTATTTTTGGGCACATTCATCAAAACTTGCACATCCTTAGCCCATTCACATGATGACAAATGGATTCTTACTATTGGTTGAGGATTAGTCCCACATTGCTCAAACTTGTTCATTCTTCCAAATTTGAAATCTATAAATGAGAGACTCTTCCTCTCATTCTTCATCCACAACATCATGCAAAGTTACTCTCTTCACATTGAGAACTAATTTTGTCCATTGTCATACCATTGTATCATCATCATTGGCTTGTCAAGGGTTGGGAAAGGGCTACTTTTCACACAAAGAGTAGCACCAATCCACTATGGAATAGGTATACTTCATGTTTTTATATGCTTTAATCATTTTTGTTATTTTTTTTCATTTTGAAGCATGATGTATTATTTCATAGGGATATTGAATATTTGCTTTGTTTTGAAATATTAACCATGCTAATGATGTGTGTGTTAGAATTTTAACCATTTGCAGATTTTGATATCCACAGGGAGAATTTCTCAATGGAAACAAAATCATATGAAGACCAATCATGCAATATCATGGAATAAATTTTGAGACCCCAATATACATGAACTATTACCACAAAAAGATAATCATCCATTTAATCTTCAGCGGTCTTATACGTTGTGTTTATCATTTTAGCTTTAAGTAGAGCCATATCTCTGACATACTCATGACCAATTTTATGACTGTCCCCTTGATGTTATAGGCACTTGTACCTTTATAGTTGTTGGGATCAACCCTTGTGGGAGCCACATTTTATCCACAACTAAAATGTTGAATCATGACAAAAAATGTACCACTTCCTACACATTGAACAAACAAATTAGATAAAAATAGTGGTACTCAATGTTCTTTTTTATGGTGATTTCTTCTTTTACTCGATGATGTGATCTTGAATCCTCTTTTTATATTCTTGATATGGTTGAATTATATTGATAGTTCATTGTTTTATGTTATTCAATTGTTGATAACATATGATGAAATGTTATGTCCCGAGCTCTAACAAAACTCATCAACAATCTGCAGGTACACCTGAACCTAGGGCATGAAGGATTGAAGATAGGAGGGGAGCTGACAATAGAGTTGAAGAGAAAACACCGACTCCTCATTGAACAAACAATGACATATATGATACTTCAATATATGCTTTATTTTATCTTCATTTGAATAGCTTAGTACTTATGTTCCATCAATTTAATCCAGTCATTCCCACTGCTTGTGTGGGACTTCTAAAAATTCATTTGTCCTTCTTAGCATGA
Organism: Sequoiadendron giganteum; assembly: GCA_007115665.2. Classification (NCBI taxonomy): domain Eukaryota; kingdom Viridiplantae; phylum Streptophyta; class Pinopsida; order Cupressales; family Cupressaceae; genus Sequoiadendron; species Sequoiadendron giganteum. The sequence goes on from CM021102.1 coordinate 702,372,689, forward strand.
AAAAACAATGTTTATGCCATCTTGTATGTTCCTTGATTTCAAAATGAATAAAATATAGCATAATATGCAAATTTTAATGAATTTTTTATTGTGAATCTTTTTGCATAATAAATTGAATATTATTAAAATCCTTCATTGCAAAAGAACTATCAGCATAAAAGAATGTACCTTTCACCTTTAATGTAGTTAGTTGTTTCCAACTCTACCAAAATGAGTTGAGGTGAAATTTTGGTAACAATTACATGTTGGCGTTAATTGTTGTTGAGTTTCCCCTTTGAAAAAATTAATTTATTAGGCTTGTAGATATAAAATAGGGCTTATTAAGGCATAATTAAGTCCAATTTAATTGAGGTGACCCAAACAAAGTACATGAAAATATAGAGTATATTTTTCTACACTACATGAACTACTATTATTTTTTGGTACCACATTCTACTGATGTTTATAATTATCTATTGCAGCTTGGAATATAAGTACAACTACCTAGAATGTATGTTAGTTTCAAGTTTCATGATATTTGGGTTTTAGATGAAGCATTTAGGAATGATAGAGTGAGGACTATAATCCCTGAATTACTGTGAAAGATGGTCAAAATCTTGCACTAACTGGATGAAGTGTACATTAAGGTAAATTAGGACTAGTTAAGCTCATGGTAGGAAGTGCATGGTATCAACTTACTCTTGCAATAACACATTTGATTTTGGGTCAAGTTGACTACATGTTTCATATCATTTTGATTAAGGTTTTATCTTTGGCAGACATGGCTAGTTGTGGATGTCCTTAAAGGGTTATATGCCAACATGAAGATTTTTATAGTATTAATATAATGGATATGTATTTGTGATCATTCATGAAACAAAAAATGAGAAGTGTGTGTGTGTGTGTGCGGTGTGTGTGAGCTAAGAAGAGAAGTTAAGTGTGTTGAGAAAATTTGAAATATCATGCTCACACAAATCTAGAGTATGTGTTTGCCTATTGATACAAATCAGGTGGTTTGAAAGAAAATTCATATTCCTTCTATAATGTGAGGTTAGAGCCTCTTAATCTGAATTGGTGCTTAGTGGTTGTGTTGAAGCTTGATCTAAGGGGATTGGTGTCTCTTGTAGGTTGGTGCCTGAAAATCTGAATTCAAGGGTATTAGTCTCTCCCTTTTGGGTTATAATTTACGTGGGTCGGTTCTTGTAAAATTATTAGAAGTTCTATATTATTTTTTTGAGGTTGGATTTGGACAATATTTCCAAGTAGCTATTCTCACCATGGTTTTTCCCTTTTGGTTTTCCACGCAAATCTAGTGATCTCTTGTAATAATTCTATCTTTTTATATTGGTATTGATTCAATTGATAGTATTTTTAATTTTCTACTTGGACAATAGTTCCAAGTAGCTATTCTCACCATGGTTTTTCCCTTTTGGTTTTCCACATAAATCTAGTGATCTCTTGTGTGGATGTGCTCATTAGTTGCATTACCATTGATTATGTTTTTGATAGTATTATTAATGTGGGCTTAAAGTATTAAATACTTGTTCAACCTCCTCTTAGTATTTATGTGTTTAGAATATGGTATGCAAGATAGGACAATAATAATTCTATCTTTTTATATTGGTATTGATTCAATTGCTAGTATTTTTAATTTACCACTTAACATTGCAATGAAATATTCCTTATGTAATAAGATAAAAAAAAATAGAAATGATTTGGATTCAATGAAAGGATTGCTTAATAGATTTAAGGATGAAGAGGTAACTTCGATTAAAATTAAATTAAATTAACCTTGGAGGAGCATGATGCACATGTTATGAATGCTAATAAGATCATGAAATTTTGGTGTCAACACTTCATAAAGAAAAATCCTAGACTTCAGGACATAGATTCATGAGATAAAGCTCATTTACAAGAACTTCACAAAAGAAAATAATTAGGGAAGCTATGAACCATATTTTAATCATTTATGTTATCACCATTTTCAAATATCACATTACTTTATTTGCACTAATGTGGGTAGATTCACAAGTGTTTTTATTCATGGATAATAAAGTTGAGATATGTTGTACTTCTTGGCCTAAGTTGATTTACCTAATAATTATGGAATCTAGACTCTACAAGTTCATGAGAGTTTCCAACCATTGGAAAAAAGACATCATTTATCATCACTTCAAAGAGAAGTTTACAATGAGTTGGTTTCCTTCATCGATTGTTCAAATTCAAAGATAGAAAGGTTTAATCATGCATTACATTGTGGATTTACTAAAAGATTGCATATATGATGATGTGATTTATGCACATTATTTTGAAATTATGCTCATGAAATCAATTTTTTCTTCAAAAAGAAAATCAAATATCATGATTTGTACAAGAATTTTATGGATGATAGAGAGAGTAGATTTTATAGTGCTCTTTAGTAGGAGTTATCTCTTTCGATGGGAAAGGGTTTTAAAAGTGTGTGGATATTTGTGGAGGGATTTTCTATTATTTTATGGTTAATTATAGCTTCTATATTATTGAAATTGTTGGTTTACTATTTTTGTACCCTTTTGATATTGTTGATTCTAATGTTGCTTGACTTTAGATGATTGATTTCAATCATGTGTACTTCCATACAAGTTTATTTTTACTCATTCATGAGTATTAAAGCCTATAGTGTAATAGAAGTTCCAATAATGGGAAAGAGTATATTCCAGTTTGTGACTACTAATGGAGAGATTTTAGTCTTTACATGGATTCCCATAAATGTTACTTTGATTAGATTGATGATTTTTGCTTTTGGTTTATCATTTTTGTAGTTGTTACATCATTTGTGTATTGTTGATTTTGACAATAAACAACTATAGATTAGTGCAAATGAAGTTAGTTTCCTTGCATGATGATGTTAGCATAAGATCTCCACTCTTAATGATAATTAATCAAGCTATCGATACACTACTTTGGAAGAGATTCAGGGAGGTTTGTAACTATTATGATTTATTTTCAGCTTACATGGAAGTTGATTTTTGTCATGCTTTAAAGAGACCAATCTATAGTAACATTATGAGACCCATTGAAGAAGAAAATAGAGATGAGGATCTTTAATAGCCTCCACATTAAAGTCTATTGGAAATTTAGCACCACTTTGTGCTAATTTCAAGAAGTAAGAATCTGGGTCCTTTTTCAATAGTTTGTCCATCAGTTTGAGCACCTTGGGGTTGTTGAAATGTTGAAAAATTTCTTCATCGTTTATTTCCTCCTCACTATCCACCTCTTCTAAGACCATGAATTTTGGGTTCTGGTTTGATTTCTCCATCATTTCTTGTTGTTCATAGTTTATCTCCTCACTAAATGTTTCCTTGAATGTGGGTTTCTTTTGAGGGATTTCAAAGTCACTTGGCCTATAGCCCCATGGGCCACTTTCGTCGTTTGTGGTATTTTTTTGGGGTATGCTAGTGTTATTTTGTTTAATTCCATATTATTTCTATGTTGTGATCTCGTAATTATCATAAACAAGTGCCAAGATTTTGTGAATGTTTGGTGACTCCTAACTATGGAAAAGAATGCTTTTGTTTTTGGATTTTTTGTTTTAAGGAAAATGGAATTGTGTTTGTTTTTGGGATTTTCTATTTTTGAAAAGAGGATAGCGTCTATTGCCACATGGAAGGTGGTAATATAGGATATGAAGTGATACAACCTTGAGAACTCAAGGATATAATTGGTATGCAAGTTCGGTTCACCCATTAAAAAGTGAGTATAAAAGTTTCTTAGCAAGATGTCCCAATTGCAGTAAGACTTCAAGATGTACCTCTTGATAGACTTTGAACTATGATGCCTTTTTAAAAGGTGGAATATGGATTTTAATTTAAGGAATTTGGTCTTGCAAGAGATCATGAAGGAATGGATACCTATTTCAACACGAGCTAGTAATGCGGGCCTTCTGACTGTGAGATTTTCTCTCATCCTCTTTATCTAGGATGTTGGTTGTGTTTCTCCACTAGTTTGGTGTTTCCTTTGTCTCAAATATGAAGCTCCTCAAACTATTGATTATTTCTATTTTTTCTCCTTCAATTAGCAAAAATTTTGGTTGTATAATAGCTGGTGTAATGTTTGGTTGTTGATCTAGAGCAATCAGACGCCAAATGGTCATATGGTGAAAGTGTTGGTGTATTGATATGATTTTTGTGATTCTCAAAACCCTAAGGTTTGAGCGATGTTTTGGAATGACACTATTCTTGGAAGTCAAAATGATGAAAGGCTTTTTGGATGTTGTGGTTGTGTTGCTGATATGTGGTTGTCATTGATGTCAACACTATTAGCATTGATGATTCTAAAGGTTGTATATGTTGAGGATATTGAGAAAATTATAATTAATATGTTGTAGACAGTCTGTGAAGCTGCAATGATCAGAATGGTGGAAAGTTGTGTACGTTGATATTTAGAAGGTGCACATTAATGGGTTTGTTGTTGAGCTGATCTAGTATGTTGTCTAAAAGTTTCAGTGGTATGCATCAAGTTTGAAGCAAGTTATGAAATTTTGTGTTCCTACAGTTATTTTGTTATTGTAGAAAGTGTTTTTGGAAGATGAGATTGCAATTCTGATCAATTGATTTGTTGTGTACATTCTTCAGATGTTATGTGATGTTTCTACATTGCGCTATATCAGTGTGGTACGCTCGTGTTGATCAGTGTGTTGGTGATCAAATCTTTTTCGTTTGTGTGTTCAAGTTTTCATGTTCTTGGCTGACATGATGGTGATAACGTGTTGCGGATCCTTATGGATTAATATTTTATTGTTTGGCATGTTCAAGGATGTTGATTTAGGTCCTCACTATGTTGTGATCGACCTAGGTTGGTGCACATTAAGATTTGTTCATGTGTTGGGTCGACAATTTGTAATTCATTTATTCCTTATTTTGTGGCCAACAAAGTTGTTCATGTAAATCCATGTAGCAGATATATAAGAATGATTATTTTCCTCATTTTGTGGTATGCTCGGTGAATGAATGCAAAATATATGTAAGATATGTGTGAATAAAGATCAGATCATTCGAGTGCAAAGCAAAATGTGAAGAATATTGAGCAAAAAGTGAAGAAGTGTTTATGTGCCTAATCAAAACTATCATCAGGCTTATGAAGAAGCTGATTTGTCAATTCAACCTCATCAGATGGATTTAATCTGATTGTTTTATGCAATGCAGGAGCCTTCCCTTTGAGCAGTGAGCTCTAGGTAGTGTGCCTAAATTCATGTGCATTGTTTATTCATTTTTCAATATACTTCTAACAGGGTATAATCTTGTGGACTAACATCCACCATGGTTTTTCCCCTAATAGGGTTTCCACGTATAAAATCTTGGTGTTCATGTGTTGTTGATTTATGCTTGCACTATTAATTATCAAATCTGAGATTAAAGGTTGAATAAGTTTAATTTATGTAACAACTAATTCACCCCCCCTCTTAGTTGTCTATCCTTGTTTTGCCAATAATTGGTATCAGAGTAGGTTCCTCTGAAGAAGTTTAATAGCTTGAGGTGATTCAAGATGGCATCATACAAGAAGGATAGTCCCAGATTCGATGGTACAAATTACTCTTTGTGGAAGATTAGAATGGAGTGTCATTTGAAGTGCATTGTTGAACCCTTTTGAAAGATTACAAAGAACAGATATAATATTCCTCATAATGGTCCCTCTACTCCTGATGAGATCAAAGAAGCTAAAATTAATGTTAGGGCTATAGAAGCATTATTGAGTGCTTTGACAGATTCAAAAATGACAAATGTGATAGGCTTGAAGACAACACATGAGATCTAGAAGAAGTTGGAAATATTGTATGAAGGAGATGCACAAGTGAAAGTTGCTAAGCTACAAAGTTTGAAAGGAGAGTGGGAGAACATGAAGATGAGTGAAGATGAAAACATCTTTTCTTTCATGCAAAAAGTAAATGAACTTGTGATGGGTATTAAATGTGTTAGTGGAACCTTGGAAGAAGATGAGATTGTGGCTAAGATACTCAGATCTGTACCTGCTTCTTATAAGAGCTCATGATATTGAAGAACTTAGGACAATAAGTAATGTGACAAGAGATATGTTGATTGGTAAGCTTGTTGCCTTTGATTTGAGTGAATTTGGTGAATCTTCTCTTAAGACTGAATCTGCATTCAAATCTATTGTATCTGAAAAAAGCCAACAGATATATGATCCGGGAGAAAGCTCAAGAGAAAGATTCAAGTATGAAGATTAAATGAAACCGATTGAAGATGAAGAAAGAGAACTAGAAGAGTTGGAAGCATTGATTGAAAAAAGAGAAGCCCAAGGACAAGGTAAGTACAAAGGTAAGTTACCTATTAAATGTTTCTCTTGCAATAAGATGGGCCATTTTGCATCAAGGTGTCCTGAAAGAGTTTCTATGTACAAACTTGACAAGTCTATATTTCAAAATAAATCTTATTATGTTGAAGAAGGTGTTACTGATGATGAATCTGATAAAGAAACTGGAAATGAAGATGGATGGGTATTCATTTCTATCAAGGAAAATGGTATGGTGTCCATTGAATCTGCTAACAATCAAAATACTGAGAAAGCTCTTGTAGCTAGAATTAATTAAAAGGGAGTGGGTGATTGACAGTGAATGCTCACATCATATGATTGGTGACAAAATCAAGTTCATAAGCTTGGAAAAATATGATGGTGGTGTTGTAAAATTTGGAGATAACAATGTTGATGTAATCTATGGTAGAGGCACTATTTCTCTTAGTGGTAAATATAATATTGATGATGTCCTTTATGTTGAAGGATTGAAGCACAATTTATTGAGTGTTGGATAGATGGTTGAAAAGGGATACAATCTTTAGTTCAAAGATGGAAAATGAAAGATTTTGGGAAGCTCTAGAAATGTAATTGCTTAAGACACAAAGACAAGAGATAATATTTTTCACTTAAGTGTTGCTAGTGAAAGTTGTTTAATTGCTCAAGTTGATGTAAACTGGTTATGGCATAGGCTATTATGTCATGTGAATTTTGATAATATTGTCAAAGTAAGCTCCACACAAGCAGTCAGAGATCTACCCAAGTTAGTGAAGCCTACTAACACCATATGCAAGGAATGTCAGATGGGAAAGCAGACAAGAATTTAATTTCGGAGCAAACAACATCATTCCAATGTTGTACTGGATTTGGTACATACTGATCTATGTGGTCCATCCAGAATCAGAAGTCTACAAGGAGAAAGGTACTTTATGTTGCTTATTGATGATTATTCTAGGATGATATGGGTTGCTTTCTTGAGAGAAAAAATATGAATCTCTAGAAAAGTTCAAATGTTTCAAGGCTATGGCAGAAAATGAAACAGGTTTGAAGGTCAAATGCTTAAGATCAGACAGAGGTGGTGAATTCACTTCCCATGATTTCAATACATTTTGTGAAGAGCATGGAATCAAAATATAGTTATCTACTCCTCGAACCCCTCAATAGAACAGAGTTGTTGAAAGAAAGAACAAAACAATTCTAGAAGCTGCTAGAACCATGATGTTGGAAGGTAATTTCCTCATATCTACCGGAGAGAAGTTGTAAGAACTGTTGTATACACTATCAACAGGGTAAATGATAATGGTAATTTTGGTAAGACTCCTTTTGAGCTATGGTTTGGTTATAAGCCTATTATTAAGTATTTCAAAATCTTTGGAAGTAGATGTTATATTAAGAGAGATGAAGATATTGGCAAGTTTGATGCTAGAAGTGATGAACAAATATTTTTGGGTTACTCTACTAAGAGCAAGGCATACCGGTGCTACAATAGAAGATTAAAGAAAATGGTTGAAAGTGCAAATCTCAGAGTTGATGAAGACACTGTCAGATCATCCAGGTACTGTGGATATGACTCAGATGACCAACACAAAAGTACTGATAAAGGGAAGAATTCTCAGACACAAAGTCAAGTTCAAATTGTTCTGGTGAATCAAGAGAATCATGAAGGAGAAGCTAGTGGAGGTGCATAACAAAGAACAAAAGAACAGGAAGTTAGAGAGAATCCAAAAGTTCCAAGGTATGTAAAGGTGAATCATTTTGAAAATCAGATTATAGGAGACAAGAACAAAGGTGTATAGATTAGAAGAAGAATTGCGAAAGAATATTTCCTGATTTCCAAGACTGAACCTAGCAATGTCAATGAAGTGTGTAAAGATGAATATTGGATGGAATCAATCAAGGAAGAACTGATGCGGATAGAGAAAAATGATACATGGATTCTTGTTCCCAGACCTCGGGATAAGAATGTGATTGGAACCAAATGGGTCTTTCGAAATAAGTTGAATGAACAAGGTGAGGTGGTCAAAAATAAAGCAAGACTGGTATGTAAAGGATACTCATAGATGGAAGGTATTGACTTTGAAGAAACCTTTGCCCCTATTGCTAGAATTGAAGTTGTAAGATTATTTCTTGCTTATGCTACTTTCAAGAATTACAAAGCCTATCAAATGGATGTGAAGTTAGCATGTCTAAATGGTGAGTTAGAAGAAGAAGTTTATGTTGAGCAACCAGATGGATTTCAACTAACTAATGAAAAGGACATGGTATGATGATTGAAGAAAGAACTATATGGACTCAAACAAGCCCCTAGAGCCTAGTATGCAAGACTAGATAAATACTTTTTGAATCTTGGATTCAATAAAGGTAATTTTGACAATAATTTGTATTTCAAGATGGATCAGGATAAAGAGTTGATTATTGAAGTCTTTGTTGATGACATTATTTTTGAAGGTGATGACGACATGTATGAAGTTTTTTGATGAAATGAAAAGAGAATTTGAGATGTCAATGATAGGAGAGATGAAATTCTTCTTCGGACTACAAATAACTCAGCTAGATGATGGAATTTTCATATCTTAGTCCAAATATTCAAGAGAGCTACTAAAAATGTTTCGCATGGAAGACTCAAAGCTAGTTGGTACACCCATGGTAACCGGATGCAAGCTAACACATAATGATGATTCTCCTAAGGCTAATAAAAAAAAATATAGATCAATGATTGGTGGGTTGCTATATTTGACTCAGACCAGACTAGACATTATGAATGTTGTATGCATGGTTTCTAGATATCAAGTTGATCCAAAGGAATCACATGTGATTGTAGTAAAGATAATTTTTAGATACTTAAAAGGAACAATTGGTTTTGATCTTTGGTATCCTCAGGATGTTGATCTTACTCTGAATGACTTCATAGATGCATATTGGGCAGGAGATGTGGATGATAGGAAAATTACAAGTGGTGGTTTATTCTTCTTGGGGAAGAAGCTGGTGACTTGGCTAAGTAAAAAACAGAATTTCATTTCCTTATCTACTGCTGACGCATAATATATTGTTGTTGCAAACAATTGTACTCAAGTGTTGTGGATGAAGCAAATGTTGAGAGATATCAGAGTTGAGTATGATGAACATATTGCTATATTCTATGAAAACTCAAGTGCCATAAACATTTCTAAGAATCTAGTGCTACATTCAAAGACAAAGCATATATCTATCAAGTATCACTTTTTGAGAGACAAAGTGAGTGATAAAGAAGTCAGATTGGAATATGTGCCCACTAAGGAGAAAATTGCAGATATATTCCTTATTTTGTGGCCGACAAAGTTGTTGATATAAATCCATGTAGCATATATATAAGAATGATTGTTTTTCTCATTTTGTGATTTGCTCTTGTTTTGTTTCATTTACTTTTCTTGAATTCATTGTTCTTGTATTGTTCATTTCATGAGTAATGGGCATAAATCTTGATTGTTGTTTTTGAGTTAGATTAGCTTCAATTCATTTCAATTATCTCATTTTGACTCCATCGATTTCCCCCTTACACATTCTAGTATGCTCGGTGGAACCACAATCCTTAGCACTAATCATTTTATGAACTAATTTTGAAGTTGTAGGTTTCGCAAGCACACTTGAAAAAATTTCACACATAAGCTACAAGAATTTTGTGCACTTGATTTCACATTTTTTGCGCACTTGACCTTTTTCTGGCTGCTTCTAACTTTTTGTTGCACTTTTAAAAAAATACAGAGGTGCATTTGAGTTTTAAAGCCACTTCTGTTTAAAAACAAAGGTTTCTTTTGACTTTTTCGTTCACCTTTTCTTCCTAATAGGGCCACTTCTACTAATTTTTTTCGCTTTTGCTCTATTTTGTCTAAAAATTGAATGTTAATTTTCAATTTCTAATGCTAATGGGTACTTGACTTGAATGCTTGAGAAGTGCTAATTTTATTTATATATGATTTGCAAAGGTATGGCCTATGTGTATCTAAGAACCATTAACATTTTTATTGCAAAGAAGGTGAACGGTTGAATATTTTAAGTTTTCAAAGATTTAATAGTTAGAAAACTTTAAATTGGTGCATAAAAAGAATCCTACAAATGAACATGTCAATTTAGTGCTCTAAAATGAACATTTTCCAAAGCTTTCATAGTTACGAAAATACTCAATTTGGTGCAATAAAAATAACGTCATAAACAAACGCTTTCAATTGGTACATCTAAAAAGAATCTTTCAAATTTTTCTAGCTTAGAAAATGTTATCAATTGGTGCAATAAAAAGAACCCCAAAAAAAAAAACACTTTCAATTGGTGTTCTAAAAAGGATTATTCTTTTGAAAATATTTGTAGAACAAACAATTCCTTTTTGGTGCTCTAAAAAATGTTTGATTTTTGTTGATCAATGCTTTCATTTTTGCTGACGAATGCACGATTTCTTTTGTTGATCATTAAGACAAGGTTTTAGAAGAAAACACTTTGGTTGGTACTAAAAAATGAACAACCAAACTCTTGTCTTGCACATTATGATATCCTTGTCTGAAATTCAGAACATTTCACTTTGGTGAACATAAAAAGAACAATTGCTATCTTGTACACACTTGTATTTTCATTTCATTTTACTTCTTCCTTTTTGAGGATTAAAATGAAAATTGCGATGAAGTGTATAACGTGTATTTCGTCTTTGGAAAACTAGGTGTCTATCCTCTCCCCTTGTGCCTTTTCGGTGATCTTGGGTGACAAAAAGCATCTTGAGTTTCGCACACTATTTTCATTTCAAAGCATACCTTTAGAGGGCTCGTCTCCCAACTTGTTAGAGGGAACAACCCAAGTGGTACTTTATTTTGGTCCACTATATAAATATTTGTGGGTGTGAGGAAATTTCTCACCCACCTGGTGTGGATGTTCTATACTGATGAAAGTCTCCCTCAATATCCATGTGATGTGTAAAAAAATGCAAGGGATAGGAGGCCTCTTAATTGAGTGAATTGTTGCATGTATAGACACCAGTTATCCTGAACATGACTAAAAACCAATGTTTTTAGAAGCTACCACTTTTATCCATAACATTCTCTAAAGTGGTGCATTAGAACTTTGATTTCAAGAAGTTACTTACCAAGTTTGACTTATAATGGATATTAAAACACTATCCATTCGTTGCATGTAAAATCATCCCTTCGGGGCATGAGGTAATCTTGGCATCTAGGAGGAAGTGTTTATCCCTAGGGTGTATTTTGTCTTCACAAAAAAAATCAAATCTATTCAATTACTTTGATACATCAAACTTTGTACTTGAATTCAAAATGAACACATCAAAACAAGCATTTAACATGGTTCTAAAACTATAATCCCTTTTGACTTAGTGTGAATCCTTTGAGAAGAGCCATATATTTGCAGTCCTAAAGGATATTTTAAAACTATATCTTTTAAGGTTTTTGGATATTTAGGCTAACATTTCAAGTCGGATTAAGAAAAAAGTAAACATTGGAAACTATAACTTTAATAGCATTTCTACCTCCACAAAATTTGAGCTTTCATGGAGGGAAACACGTTTAAGGTATAGACATTTAGGTCACATAATTTTTGATTGTTGTGTTGCATGATATCACTTACCAAATATTAAAACATATCAAACAAAATCATCCAAAAATTGCAAAAATCATCCAAGCTACTGCCAAATACTGAAACTAGAAAACAAATATACACAGAGGCCGCTTTTGTTGTCTTTTTTTCGTACTTGACCAAAAATAGGCTGCACTTGCCAAAAATATCTCACTTTTTCTCTTTTTCTTATGATAGCTAAAGATTAAAACCTTTTTCTTTCGATAAACTGAGCGCACTTGCTATAAAACTAGCCATACTTGAATTTTTTGTTGTAATTGATAAAAAAATTCTAGCCACAATTGACTACAAATTTGCTTCTTTTACCAAAACAACTCAATTTTTCTTGTAGAAATCACCAAATTGAAAATAATACACACATAGGCCACACTTGAAAATTCTAACTGTACTTGCTTTTCAAAACAGAGTGCACTTGACCATAATCTCGTTGCAGCTGACTTTCTCAACTGCTTTTGCTACAAAACTATTTCTTTTGCTCTATGTTCTATCAAGAATCAAAAAAATGATCCGAAGTTGGTTACAAGATTCTTTCAAAATTCAATAATTGGAATCCTAAGATACATCATATAAGTCCTTCATTCATTTTCAACACTCCATCCTACTTTTGGAAATTAAAATCAAAACCAATAAACATGGATTATTCCCTCACCCACACTTCTAAGATATCAACAGTTGATTAAACCTCAAGGCTAGTTCAAGTAATTATTTTCACAACATATTCTCTATAAGAAGAAGTGAAATATCGATCTGAGCCTTGTTGGCAAAACAAGGATAGACAAATGAGAGGGGGGGTGAATAAGTTGTTGCAGAAATTAAACTTATTCAACCTTTAATCTCAAATTTGATAATTAATAGTGCAAACATAAATCAACAACACATCAAAAACACATGAACACCAAGATTTTATACATGGAAACCCTGTTAGGGAAAAAACCACGATGGATTTTAGTCCACAAGATTATACCCTGTTAGAAGTATAATGAAAAATGAATAAGGAATGCACATGCATTCAGGCACACTACCTAGATTTCACTGCTCAAATGGAAGGATCACTGCCTTACATAAAATAATCAAATTAAATCCATCTGATGAGGTTGAACTAAGAAATTAGCTTCTTCATAAGCCTGATGACAATTCCGATTAGGCACAAAAACACTTCTTCACTTTTCACTCAATCTTCTTCACACTCTGCTCTACACTTGAATGTTCTGATCTTTATTCACACATATCTTACATATATTTCACATTCATTCATCGAGCATACCACAAAATGAGGAAAACAATCATTCTTATATATATGCTACATGGATTTATATCAACAACTTTGTCAGCCACAAAATAAGGAATAAATGAATTACAAATTGGCGGCCCAATACATTAACAAATCTTAATGTGCACCAACCTAAGTCGGTCACAACATAGTGAGGACCTAAATCAACATCCTCGAACATGCCAAACAATAAAATATTAATCCATAGGGATTTGCAACACGTTATCACCATCATGTCGGCCAAGAACATGAAAACTTGAACACACAAAGGAAAAATCTTTGGATCACGAACACACCAAACAATGCGGATGTACCACACTAATAGAGCATGGTCTAGAAACATCACAAACATTTTAGGAACATACACAACAACTCAATTCATCAAAATTTCAATCTCATCTTCCATAAACACTTGCTACAGTAACAAAATAACTGTAGGAACACATAACTTCTTAACTTGCTCCAAAATTGATGCGTACAACTGAAACTTTTGGACAACATACTAGATAAGATCAACAACAAACCCATTAATGCACATCTTATGAATATCAACGTACACAACTTTCCAGCATTCTGATCATCACAGCTGCACAGGTTGTCTGCAACATATTTATTACAATTTGCTCAATATCCTCGACATATACAGCCTTCAGAATCATCAATGCTGATAGTGTTGACATCAATGACAGCCACATATCAGCAACACAACCACAACATCCAAAAATCTCCCCATTTGGCATTGATGGCAACACATGATGTGAAAAAAATACCATCAACACAACTAACTCTTCACACAGTACTCTTTTCCCTCTTTGTTCAACACTTCTCCCCCTTAGATTTTATAAGGTTTTTCACATTACAGTTCTCCCCCTTTGACATCAATGGCAAAGGTACACATGCTCCGAACCACATATCTGAATCTTTTGACTACTCCCTTTGAGTAGCAGCCACCATAACATCAATTTGAAATAAGATCTGACTGTAAGTCCATAGATTGATGCAAAGACTTGTATCTTAGTTCAAATTAGGAGGGGAAATCACCCCTAACTTTCCTCTGAGATACTCAAAAGTATCCTTAGGCAACGGTTTAATGAAGATATCTTCAATTTGTTTGTTAGTGGGCACATATTCCAATCTGACTTCTTTATCACTCACTTTGTCTCTCAAAAAGTGATACTTGATAGATATATGTTTTATCCTTAAATGTAGTATCGGATTCTTGGAAATTTTTATGGCACTTGAGTTGTCATAGAATATAGCAATAGGCTCATCATACTCAACTCTGATATCTCTCAACATCTGCTTCATCCACAACACTTGAGTACAATTTTTTTTAGCAGCAATACATTTTGCCTTAGTAGTAGATAAGGAAATGAAATTATGCTTTTTACTTAGCCAAGTCACCAGCTTCTTCCCCAAGAAGAATTCACCACCACTTGTACTTTTCCTATCATCCACATATCCTGCCCAATATGCATTTATAAAGGCATTCAGAGTAAGATCATCATCCTTAGGATACCAAAGACCAAAATCAATTGTTCCTTTTAAGTATCTAAAAATTCTCTTTACTGCAATCACGTGTGATTCCTTTGGATCAACTTGATATCTAGCAACTATGCATACAACATTCATAATGTTTGGTCTAGTCTGAGTCAAATATAGCAACCCACCAATCATTGATCTATATCTTTTTTTATTATCCTTAGGAGAATCATCATTTTGTTTTAGCTTGCATCCGGTTACCATGGGTGTACCAACTACCTTTGAGTCTTCCATGCCAAAATTTTTCAGTAACTCTCTTACATATTTGGACTGAGATATGAAAATTCCATCATCTAGCTAAGTTATTTGCAGTCCTAAGAAGAATTTCATCTCTCTTATCATTGACATCTCAAATTTAGTTTTCATTTCACCACCAAGATATTAGGAACTTTTTTGGGATAGGTGGTACATAGTTTTTTATTTCCCACCATGCAACAATTGTGAAGTCCTGTAGTATTTCCTTAGGAAACTATATTAAGAGTTCATCTTGAACAAAATCCCAAATTATTTTGATATGAAGGACTTCCAGGGGAGAGGTGGGGGGTTGGCATAAGATAGATGTGGTGCACAGCCGAATCCTACGTGGCAAGGGAGACAACCTCTCACTAGGACGCCTTATGAGCACATTGTTATCTCTTTCATCACGAAGGAGAGTGTTGACATAGAGACTTTGCAGGTCATCAACTCTTTGACCCGAAGTGTCATCTAGCATGCCGACCCTATTCTACAATGCCATCCAGGGGAGTCTTTGAGTGGTGGGCTTTGATCCCATTTGTGTCAATCTTGTGGGGCAGCTTGTTCATATGACCCCACTGACACTTAGGAGGCTGCTACATAGGATCCGTCTATAGCTATGAAGATGGAAAGTGCAACTGACATTTTTCATGAGGCCTATGGCATTGATACTCAGGTAAAAGTTAGCATGTTCATTGAATTAAATTTATTAAATTTTGATTTTGAAATGCAAGATTAACTAATTTAGTTTTATGATTTTAATAAAATTATAGGGTCACAGTTTTGATACTAGATACACTGGCCCTACACCTACTTATTTCTCCACTACACCTACTATTGAGGTATGTAACTAGTAAACAATTATAAATTTATTACATGTTAATAGAATTGTTTTATGAATGGTATTTTAATATGTGATTTTGGATGTTGAATAGGCTAATATTGGAGGTTTCGAGGGAACACCTCCTAGTGCCAGTGGATTTAGTCAAACCTTCATGCAGGTAATAGAATAAAGAGTTTAACTAATGAATTGTACTTAATAGATTTGTGTTCATAGTTTATATTGATATCGTTGATATGTTTCATTGCACATCTTTCAAACTCAAAGCATTACTTCACATTCTATAACTAATAACTAGATGTTGATAGATGAAAAAAATTCAACTACAATATAGTTGTTTAGAAATTCAACATAAGTAGTGATGCAATTACTTCCCATAGCATAAGTAATAAGTAGGAGCAACTTCCAATTGCATTTTCTTGTCATGGAATTCCATGAGACTGCTTTTTATTGAGGCATCTTTTCAAACAATTCACTGTCTTGTCTATGCTATGGATTCTTGGAAGGAATATATGAAAGAATAATAGTAAGCAATAGCATAGACAAGGCAACAAGTTGTTTGTAAAAATGCCTCAAAGAAATGTGGTCTCATGGTGATGTCCATCACCATGAGACCCAATTTATTTGAGGCACTTTTTCAAACAGGTCACCAACTTTTCTATGCTACAACATGTTCCATACATGTCTACCAAAGCATTTTATCAAATAATTCATTTTCTCGCTGCTATGGCTAAAAGCTTAAAAAAGGTGCTTTCCAAAAAGCTATGGATGCTTGGAAAAAATCTATCAAAGCATAATATTAATCAATAGCATATACAAGGCAGTGAGTAGTTTGAAAAAATGCCTCAAAGAAATGCAGTCTCATGGTGATGGAATGTCATTCCATCACCATGAGACCATATTTCTTTGAGGCATTTCTTCAAAGAGCTCGCCACCTTTTCTATGACACCACATTTTCCATACATGTGTACCAAAGCATTTTATCAAACTACTCACTTCCTTACTGCTATGGCTAAAAGCCTAAAATAGTTGCTTTCCAACAAACTATGGATGGTTGGAAAAAATTCTATCAACGCATAATAGTAAGCAATAATACCATAGAGAAGGCAATGAACTATTGGAAAAAATGCCTGAAAGAAATGTGATCTTATGGTGATGGAATGCCATAACGTGCATTTTTTTGTAATGCCATTCCATCACCATAAGACCACATTTCTTTGAGGCATTTTTTCAAACAGTTCATTGCCTTCTCTATGCCACCACAATTATTGTACATGTCTATGAAATCATTTTATAAAACAGTTCACCAACTTGCTTCTATGGGTAAAATCCTAAAAACATGTGCTTTCAAACAAGATATGGATAGGGAAAATAGTAAGCATGATAGTCAGAAATATATAGTTTAATAAGTACTCAAAATTGTGTTCATTATCTCATACATTATAAGTCATGGCATGGATTTCTATTGTATTTTTCATGATTGAATAACTTGTTGTTTAGGGTTTAGGGTTTAGGGTTTAGTTTTCCTTCTATCTCTCTCCCCTCTACCCTCTACCCTTAACCCTTATACCCTCTATCCTCTACCCTCAACCCTTAAACCCTAATTATATCTCTCTCCCCTCTCCCCTCTACCTGTAACCTTTATACCCTCAACCTCTATACCCTAATTCTATCTATCTCCCCTCTACCCTCTACCCTTAACTCTTATACCCTCAAACCCCCTATCCTAAACACTTAAATCCTAATTCTATATCTCTCCCCTCTGCCCTCTACCCTCAACCCTTATACCCTTATACCCTCAACCCCTATACCCTAATTCTATCTCTCTCCCCTCTAATTCTACCCTTAACCCTTATACCCTCTATCCTCTACCCTCAACCCGTAAACCCTTAAACCCACTTAGTAAACTCTCTACCCTAATCCCTCAACCCCTATACCCTCTACCCTATACATTGGACCCTCAACCCTAATACCCCAACCGTATACTCTCAATCCTCTAATCTCAACCTTAAACCCTCTACCCTCTACCCTATAAACCCTTAAACACTCAACCCTAGACCCTAAACCCTAAACCTTGAAACCCTAAACCCTTAAACCATCTACCCTCTACCCTCTACCCTCTACCCTCTACCCTCTACCCAATACCCTTTACCCTCAACCCTTAAACCCTAATCCCTCAACCCCTATACCCTCTACCCTATACATTGGACCCTCAACCCCAACCCTCTACCCTCAACCTTAAACCCCCAACCCTCAAACCTTAAACCATCTACCCTCTACCCTAAACCCCCTACCCTAAACCATTAAACCCTAATCCCTAAACCCATATGTACCCTCTACCCTATATATTGGAACCTCAACCCTATACCCTCAATCCTCTACCATCAACCTTAAACCCTCTACCCTTAAACCATCTACCTTCTACCCTCTAACCTCTACCCTATAAGCCCTTAAACACTCAACCATAAACCTAAACCCTAAACCCTTAAACCCTCTATGCTTAATCCTCTACCCTCTACCCTCAAGCCTAATCCCTCAACCCTTCAACCCTTAAACCCACTTATTAAACTCTCTATCGTAATCTCTCAACCCTCTTGACCCATAATCACTCAACCCTCAACCCTTAAACCATAATCCTTCAACCCCTATACCCTTTACCCTATACATTGGACCCTCAACCTTAATCCCACAACCCTATACCCTCAATCCTCTAACCTCAACCTTAAACCCTTAACCCCACTTAGTAGAATCTCTACCCTAATCCCTCAACCCTCTTGACCCTTAATCCCTCAACCCTTAAACCCTAATCCCTCAACCCCAATACCCTTTACCCTATACATTGGACCCTCAACCTTAATCCCACAACCCTATACCCTCAATCCTCTAACCTCAACCTTAAACCCTCAACCTTTAAACCCTAAACCCTTAGACCCTCTACCCTCTACCCTCAACCCTCAACCCTCTACCCTCTACCCTCTACCCTCTACCCTCTACCCTAATTCCTCAACCCTTAAACCCTTAACCCCACTTAGTAGAATCTCTACCCTAATCCCTCAACCCTCTTGACCCTTAATCCCTCAACCCTTAAACCCTAATCACTCAACCCCTATACCCTCTACCATATGCATTGGACCCTCAACCCTAATCCCCCAACTCTATACTCTCAATCCTCTAACCTCAACTGTAAACTCTCAACCCTTAAACCATCTACCCTTTAAACCCTTAAACACACAACCCTAAACCCTAAACCCTTAAACCCTCTACCCTTAATCCTCTACCCTCAACCCTTAAACCCACTTAGTAAACACTCTACCCTAATCCCTCAACCCTCTTGACCCTTAATCCCTCAACTCTTAAACCCTAATCCCTCAACCCCTATACCCTCTACCTTATACATTGGACCCTCAACCCTAATCCCCCAACCCTATACCCTCAACCCTCAACCCTCAACCCTCAACCCTCAACCCTTAAACCCTCTACCCTTAAACACTCTACCCTTTAGCCTCAATCCTCTACCCTCTACCCCAAACCCTAATTCCTCAACCCTTAAACACTTAAACCCACTTAGTAAAATCTCTACCCTAATCCCTCAACCACTATACCCTCTACCCTATACATTGGACCCTCAACCCTAATCCCCCAAATCTATACTCTCAATCATCTACCCTCAACCTTAAACCCTCAACCCTCTATCCTCTACCCTATAAACCCTTAAATCATCTACCCTCTACCCTCAACCCTAATCCCCCAACTCTATACTCTCAATCATCTACCCTCAACCCTCTATCCTCTACCCTATAAACCTTTAAACACTCAACCCTAAACCCTTAAACCATCTACCCTCTACCCTCAACCCTA
>CM021102.1:702393888-702420574 GCA_007115665.2 Sequoiadendron giganteum
TAACCCCACTTAGTAAAATCTCTACTATAATCCCTCAACCCTCTTGACCCTCAATCCCTCAACCTTTAAACCCTGATCCCTCAACCCCTATACCCTCCTCCATATGCATTAGACCCTCAACCCTAATCCTCAAACTCTATTCTCTTAATCCTCTACCCTCAACCTTAAACCCTCTACCCTCTACCCTCTACCCTCTAACATATAAACCCTTAAACACTCAACCATAAACCCTAAACCCTAAACCCTAAACACTAAACCCTAAACCCTAAACCCTTAAACCCTCTACCCTCTACCCTCTACCCTCTACCCTCTACCCTCTACCCTCAACCCTAATCCCTCAACCCTTAAACCCACTTAGTAAACTCTCTACCCTAATACCTCAACCCTCTTGACCCTTAATCCCTCAACCCCTATACCCTCTACCCTATACTTGGACCCTCAAACCTAATCCCCCAACCCTACACCCTCAGCCTTAAACCCCCAACCCTCAACCCTTAACCATCTACCCTCTACTATCAACCCAATACCCTCTACCCTCTACCCTTAAACCCTTAAACCCACTTAGTAAACTCTCTACCCTAATCCCTCAACCCTCTTGACCCTTAATCCCTCAACCTTTAAACCATAATCCCTCAACCCCTATACTCTCTACCATATACATTGGACACTCAACCCTAATCCCCAACCCTATACCCTCAAACTTAAACCCTCAACCCTCAACCCTTAAACCCTCTACCCTCTACCCTATGCATTAAACCCTAAACTCTCAATTATCAACCCTCAACCCTTAATCCCTCAATCCTCAACCCTCAAACCCTAACCTCTCAACCCCAATACCCTCTACCCTATACATTTGACTCTCAACCCCAATCCTTCAACCATATGTACCCTCAACCCTAATCCATCAACCCTATACACTCAACCCAATACCCTAATCCCTCAACCCTACAAGTCATCAACCCTATACCCTCTATTCTCAACCCTCTACCCTATACATTGAATCCTCAACCCTCATATATCCATGTCCCTCCCTCCTCTTCTCTCCTTCTCTTTGTCTCAATTCTCCCTCCATCTCTCTATCCATCCATCCCTCCCTCTCTACCCTAATCGCTCAACCCTAAACCCTCCACCCTTAAATACTTAAACACTCAACTCTAAACCCTTAACCCTTAAACCCTCTACCCAATACCCAATACCCAATACCCTCTACCCTAAACCCCAATCCCTCAACCCTTAAACCCTTAAACCCTTAAACCCTTAAATCCAAGAAAACTCTCTACCCCAATCCCTAAACCCTCAACCTTTAATCCCTCAACCCTTAAAACCT
The DNA here is from genome assembly GCA_007115665.2 of Sequoiadendron giganteum. Taxonomy (NCBI): domain Eukaryota; kingdom Viridiplantae; phylum Streptophyta; class Pinopsida; order Cupressales; family Cupressaceae; genus Sequoiadendron; species Sequoiadendron giganteum. The sequence goes on from CM021102.1 coordinate 702,395,216, forward strand.
TAACCCTCAACCTTTAATCCCTCAACCCTTAAAACCTTAACCCTCTACCCTCAACCCTTAAACCCTAATCCCTCAACCCCTATACCCTCTACCCTATACATTGGACCCTCAACCCTAATCCCTCGACCCTATACCCTATATCCTAATCCTCTACCCTCAACCTTAAACCCACAACCATAAACTCTCAACCCTTAAATCCTCTACCCTCTACCCTATACATTAAACCCTCAACCCTCAACCCTCAATTCTCAACCCTCAACCCTTAATCCCTCAACCCTCAATCCTTAAACCCTAAATCCTCAACTCCTATACCCTTTACATTGGACCCTCAACCTAATCCTTCAACCATATACCCTCAAACCTATACCCTAAACCCTAAACCCTAAACCCTAAACCCTTAAACCTTCTAGCCTATACCCTCAACCCAATACCCTCTACCATCGACCCTAACCCCTCAATCCTCAACCCTTAAACCCTAATACCCTAGAAACCATCAACCCTATAGGTCTTCCACCCTAATCCCTCAACCCTATACCTTCAATCCCTATCGCTTGGACTCTCTATCTATACATCCCACTTCTCCCTCCCTCCCTCTCTCCTACCCTCTCTAATTGTCTCTATCTTACCTCTCCCTCTTTCTACGTATCTTTCATTCAATACATCCCTACCACCCTCTCTCACTCCCTCTATCTATTTCTCTCTATCTCCCTCTCTCTCTCTCCCACTCCCTCTCTCCCCCTCTCTCTCAGGTCTCTCCCTCCCACCCCCTCTCTCTCAGGTCTCTCCTTCTGGAAACCTACCTAGGTAACTCTCTCTCTCTCCCCTCTCTCTATCTATCCCTCCCACCCTACCTAGATAAGTCTCTCTCACTCCACCCGCCTCTTTCTCTCCCTCTCTCAGGTCACTCCCTCCCACACCCTCTCCCTCTCTTAGCTCTCTCACTCACACTCCCTCTCTCTCGCACTCCCTCTCATTACCTATCTCTAAAGTCTCTCCCTCTCACCCGCCCCTCACACTCTCAAGTCTCTCCCTTTGGCACCCTACTTGCATAACTCTCTCTACCTCTCTCTTCCCCCCCTATGTGTCTCCCTCTCTCTCAATTATCTCTCTCCCACCCCCTCTCTCTCTCTTAAACTCTCACTTCCACCCCTTATCTCTCACTCTCCCTCTCCTTCTCCCTCTCCCCCCACCCTACCTAGACAACTCTAGTTCTCTCTCTCTCTCTCTCTCTTAAAGTTCTCCCTCCCTCTAAAGACATACATAAATACATACATGTACAAGCATAATACATATGTACATACAAGCATACATGTACATGTGTAAATACACTCTTACATACATATAGGCAAACATACAATATACATGCATTGATACATACAAGCATACATACATAAATACAAGCATACATACATACATACATGACATACAAGCATACATGTACATACAAACATACAAATATATAAACATACAATCAATAGAGTAGAATTTAACATTAAGAAAGACATAGCGCGAGCGTGTTATGTCTTGCTAGACATGTTCCTCACAAACGCAAAAAACCCATGTCAAAATTGAGATATAACATGAGCGCATTATAACGTGCACACATTATATTTTGCTTTGGGAGTCCCCAAGCCTTGGGATTGGTATTTTCCTTGATATACCAACCAGAGGCTTGGAGGGAATTCCCAACTACTAGAGACATGTTTTTACAAATTCTACAATATTTCACATAATTGGGTTCGTGCTCACCATCAAGATTGCATGTGGTTCAATATCAAACAAATTGAACATGTGGGTAATGTTAGGTTCTCTCTTAGCTATCCAACGATGTAATGTTATCCACTTTCTGATAATGTTAAGCCTTTCATCCATAATTTATTTTGTTTGTATGTCTCCTTTTTGGCAAAAAGCAATGTTTAGTGGTTTTTTCGTTATAAATTAACCGTTCATTGAAATTTCAAATAAATTACATTTTTAGAAACTAGACTCCATTCTATAATTTTTTTTAAAAAAAATTCAATTAGTTTCCAAAATTTGTAGGGGTAGCACGGCCAAAATTATGTTTTTCAGGAAGTGTCTACTTCGAAAATTAGTAAAAAATTGAATATTCATTAAAAAATTATCAGAAAAATCATGCATCAACTACATACTATTAGCTAACTTCTGACCATTGCGATTTTAAAAATACTAAAAAAAATTCACCATACGAGGGTCGTACAAGAGTTGCTATGTTATGTTTTTCTAACAAAAACAACACCAATTTGTTGACATCCCTCTTTTGAACCCCTTAATCTCAACCATTTTAAAAATAAATTAGTAGAAAGTGGACTCGGAGCACTTCAATCCTTGTTTTGGTTCCATCTCAAAATTTTGAATGTAACTATCCTCAATTTCATGTCCAAGGTCAGTATTTCTTGATTTTAGAAAAAAAGTGGCCACTTAAGCCCCCTTTTTGGGACCCATCTTTTTGCACCTACCCAATTCTCAATTTTTGTAGATGTTTATGTTTCAGTGTGGAGTTTTTTTGAGTGTGATATTTCATACCTTTTCATCATGCCTAGGCATTGAATAAATTATCTTTTCAGTTGGGTATAATTTGGCAATGCTACAAGTGAGATACCTAATTTGTTTATTTTCCTTTTGAGATAGTTTTTAGTGTTGTTCTAGAAGTGTTCTACCTTTTGTGAGGGATTCCTCCCATGGTTTACAAGATCAAGGACAAGTTATAAGTTATGTAGTTTTTTGGGTGAAATTTTGGCAATTTATTATTGAAATAATCATTGTTTTATGCACATGATTGTGTTAAATATTACATTTTGTGTTTTAGATCATATTTTTATGTTTCCAATACTATTGTGACTATTATGATAGTCTTATTTGATGTAATAATCAGATTTATATTAGAAAAATAAGTTTCAAGAGTTTTCTGGATCATTTGGTGCAATTACAATGACAACTAACTTACTAGTTTGTGTTGATTTTGTATAGAAAATCTTATGCTGAAAAATAATTTCATGAGGATTTGAGAATCATATTAAATTTATTTATTTTTCTATAGTTTATGTTGTTATAAATAATTTGGAAAAATATTTTATCTAAGATATTACATTGTTAGGTTATGTATCTAGTGTGTGTCTATCCTTAGCCATCTTATACTTTGTATGAGTGAATTCATGTATGATTTTCCATATCTATTTTGTATGCATTGTGGTTGGCATGTGTGTAAGCCTTACTCCCATATTTGGTGTTAGTGTGTTTTTGGCCTTTGCGATGATCTCCTAGAAAAATAGGGTGGTCCTAAGGGTAGCACATGGTTGGGTGGCATGAAACCACTATTGGGGATTAGAGGACCCATTAAAGAGCTCTAAAATCAATTTCAAAATTAGAAAAAGCTACAATTTTTAATTATTGTAATGTTATATATTTTTTGTATAATGCAGGACATTTGAGTCCTCCAATCTAATTACATAATAAATCATTAGAACCTCCTAGGTGGATGAATTATAAATCAACCACATAAGTGGTATTGGTACCATATTTCTTTTACCATGTATTGATGTTAGTGTCAAGAAAGTGTGTCATTTCTTATGATTTTTATCCTTTTCATAATTTGGGTTAAACTAAAATAGAGAACATTTCAATTTGGTTTTAAAATGAAAAATTTGTTTATAAAACATGTATCTTATTAATCTTGAAATATTTAGTTTCCTTTTTTATGTGCTTATATTTTTGGGTGCGAGAACCCCCATCGTTATAGGGAACATTTTAGGTTCTCCTTGTGGCTTGACATGATTGGGATGCATAGGATCCCTTCCCTTTCATTATTGGTATTATTGGTCATGTCTTGGATTACCTTGTTGATTCCCGAGCCCTTGGGAGTTACCTCTTTCATGGGCTAGTGGGTTTGAAGATCAAGTGTTAGAGTTCACTTTTGTCTTTTGATTATTTTCATTGTTTCAGATTTTGGGTTGTGTTATTTCTCTTTCCTTATGTGTTCTAAATGTTGTGCTTGGTATAGTGATCTAGATGGGGGATTTGATTGGATCATTATCTAGGACACCAATGTTGGTACATGACACTAGCATAGGAAAGGACTATAGCACATTCTTGGGACTCCAACGTTAGGTCAAGAGTACATCACCAATCTAGGAATAAGAAAAAATTAGGATTTTTGTGAACTTACATTAGGCTCCCTCTAGTGTTATAGTGTCCTTCCTAGGAACTAGTGTCCTCTTGGAATAATGTTATCCTATGGCACAATGTTGTCCCTTGTTTCATTAGACAACAAGTTCTTGGAGTCATTTTTCAAAAAAACTTTGTATATAAAATTTGTTTCCCTTGGCCTACTGAGTCTTCCCATTTTGTCACCTTTCCCATGAGTGTTGTACCTCAAGATTTATGACACTTTTTAATTGGGATGCATTTCATTACTTGAAATGACGTTGTTATTCCATTTTGGTGGGACACATGTGCCTCCTAGGGTTGTCTTGTCTTGTAGGGGTCAAACCCCTTTGTTAAAGGCTCCTCTATAGGATTTATCCCTCTTGGGAGTTTATTTGTGCTTTTAAATTTGGAAACTTGGTGATCATATTATCTAGTTGAGATGTGGTATCTCCTAGTTGTTTAACCGATGTGTAGGTTTCCTTAACGTTGTGAGAGTTTTTAGTGTGTGCTGGTGGGGATTCAAGGTTGATTATTCCCTCATCCCATCCTTTTTGTGTGTTCATAAGAGGACGTGATCATAGGTTAGGACTCGATCACCATTTGGGGTGGCGTTCCTCTCTCTCATGGGTCCAACATGATAAATTTATCCCATGATCAGTAATTCTTTTATTGGTACCAACTTGCTTGTAGCAATGGTGAAGTTGTCTTGTTATTAGAGTCCTTATATCATGGTGTTTGACATGACACCTGTGTGCATATTGTTGTACAATGTGACATTTGATTGTCGTATCTTGTTTGTTGTTGTTGTTTCGAAAAAAGTTGTTCAATCAATTAGAGTCCTAGGTGTGTGGCTTGGGGCGTTACATGGACATATAAGGCCATAAGAAAATAAAAATTAAAAAATGAAAGTCCCAATTGTAATGTAATTTTCTTTCTTCTAATATATTTTTCTTTCCCCTTTTGTTATTTATTTTATTAGTATTCAACTTACCTCTTTTTTCTTTCTATTTCACATTTATTCAAGTTTTTATCCTTAGACACTTTCACCTTACCTTGTTTGATTCTATTGATTGTATTCTTTACTTCAATTTTATTCTACATCTTCATTTCTTCCCCCTACATTTCATTTCTTAAAAAATAAATCACATCATCCTTTCATCATATTACATAATGTATTTACTTTGTGGTTTCAAATTCTTATGTTTTTACATTCTTTCTAAATATTTGAATGTTTGTTTATTTATCCAACTTTACTTGTTTTAATAAAGTACTACTTGTTTTCTTTTAACTTTCATTTCAATTTGTGTTATCATCACACACTACACTATTTCATCTCTTTATTTTTTGTAATACTTTAATTTTAGCCCACCTTTTGGTCTTTGCCATATTTTTCATATAATCCACCTATCTTTAACATCTTGAGTATTATTTAAGCATGTCTAGTTTATTCGATTTTCACAATCTATTGTTATCTTATCATCATAATTACAAATTATGGAATGTGATATGAAATATTAAAATACAATTTTCTTGGAAAGATTTAAATTTTCTTAAATATGGATGGTGAGAATCTAATGATTCTAAGACATAAAAGGCTTGAAAGGAAGTTTCATGTAAAATAAAACTTAAAACAAAAGTTAAGAATTGAAATCAAACCCATAAACATAAAGATTTTTTTCTTTATTTAAAAATAAATAAAATGCTTAAGACTATTTATGATAGACCGTTATGAGTGGTTCAAATCCCACCATCCATCTTTGTTGAGATTATGTTGATGTTTGTGAATTTCAACTTTTTCACTTAATCTTTTCTTCCAAAATTTTCTTTTTTGACTAAAATCATAATAGATGAATATAATATCTAGTGTTAAACAAATGCTTTGTTAAAATAGATTTCATAATTAATATTCATGCTATACTTTTTAATTCTTAAGAAATATCAAAAAAATATTAATATTAATCTTAACTCTTAACAACAAAAAATATTATTGTCTATAATATTTGATATAACTTAAATTATCATAAATTTATTAATCACAAATTAATATAAATCTTTAAAAATATGACGTTCATATAATTGTCCACAATATTTAGTATAACTATAAATTACCATAAATTGTTAACCACAAATTAATATATATCCTTAAAAATTTCTAGCATTTATATAACTATTTAGGATATTTAGTATAGCCATAAATAGCCATAAATTCTTAACCACAAATTAATATATATCCTTAAAAATTTCTAGCATTTATATAACTATTTACGATATTTAGTATAGCCATAAATTATTAACCACAAATTGACGTTCCCAGTCTCAATCTCACCCAACTAGGTAAATACAGTGAAAGAACATTTGTATGGCCCTTAATAAAAGGTAAGTCATCTTCATTCCACCCACTCTTGACAAAGAGATGCGGTAATGACGTGTTAAAATGATCTCCGTCGATGTTTGCTCTTTTAGGGGGGGTAATCTGAACCGTTCATTTCTCGCCTGAATTTCCTTAAATTGTAGCAGGTTCAGTGAGAACCCTCGTATCAGTTTTGTCATTGCATTTACCAGGGTTAGATTGTGTGGACGAAAAGCTGTTGAAGATGCTGAAGCAATAGCTAAGGAGTTCTTAACTTTTCTTTCCAGTCTACTAGTTCTTCTCTCGCGCACAGTTTCAGAAGACCTGTGGCCAGTACTCTGCAGGAATTTGCGTGTTTGCATGAAATTATCTTATCCTGTAACTCCTAGTGAATAATTACATGGTTTTATGCTTGTAATGCTTGCTTTGTTACCATATCTGTTAGATCAGCACAAATTTACAGATCTGAAAGCAAACTGCACTCTATTGGCTGGGATTTACCATGTTCATTGAAGGAGGAGCAAATACAGCCGATCTATGTAAATATTCATTGGTTTGAAGAGGTTTGGGTGTATATGGCGTCGCCTTTGCAGGTGCGCTTGCAGGCAGGCCATGCTATCTTAATATAAGAGATTTTCTTTACACGGGGAAGGGATAACGCCCTTCCCCGCCTTGCCTGTTTCTTACCAGGCTCGGGCTTTCTGTGTGTTTTGCTTGGTTGTGTTTTGGTTGTTCTTTTTATGGATTATGCTTTTCTACTGCACGCTTAAAAACTGATAACAAAGGAACTTCAAATACCTGAATCGACTTTACACTACCAGGTACGTAGTCTCACACAATTCCTCTGAAAGCAAACTGCACTCTGTTGGCTGGGAATTACCATATTCTTTGAAGGAGGAGCAAATCCAGCCGATCTATGTAAATATCCATTGGTTTGAAGAGGTTTGGGTGTATATGGCGTTGCCTTTGCAGGTGCGTTTGCAGGCAAGCCATGCTAGATCTTTAATATAAGAGATTTTCTTTACACGGGGAAGGGATAACGCCCTTCCCCGCCCTGCCTGTTTCTTACCAGGCTCGGGCTTTCTGTGTGTTTTGCTTGGTTGTGTTTTGGTTGTTCTTTTTATGGATTATGCTTTTCTACTGCACGCTTAAAAGCTGATAACAAAGGAACTTCAAATACCTGAATCGACTTTACCCTACCAGGTACGTAGTCTCACACAATTCCTCTAAAAGCAAACTGCACTCTATTGGCTGGGAATTACCATATTCTTTGAAGGAGGAGCAAATCCAGCCGATCTATGTAAATATCCATTGGTTTGAAGAGGTTTGGGTGTATATGGCGTTGCCTTTGCAGGTGTGCTTGCAGGCAGGCCATGCTATCTTAATATAAGAGATTTTCTTTACACGGGGAAGGGATAACGCCTTTCCCCGCCCTGCCTGTTTCTTACCAGGCACGGGCTTTCTGTGTGTTTTGCTTGGTTGTGTTTTGTTTGTTCTTTTCGTGGATTATGCTTTTCTACTGCACGCTTAAAAGCTAATAACAAAGGAACTTCAAATACCTGAAGCGACTCTACCCTACCAGGTACGTAGTCTCTCACAATTCCTCGTTGTGTTTAATTGTTACTAAATTTCTGTCTAAATTTTATTTTATTCAATGGCGTGTCAATTTGAGAAACCAGGGTTTGAAAAATGTTTCCGGCACCTAACCCTACTGCCAGCACATTTCTATCTTTTTAGTTGTTGGCAAGTGTTCCTCACGTTTTGCTTTATTTTAGAACAAAATTTGTAACCCTGTTGTAGATATTTCTTCACTTGAGGAGTTTTAGGTGATGTATTAGAATCTGAGAAAACTTGGAAGCAGAATTATGATGGTTGCAGATTACAGGCCGATTGATTATATGCCTTTGTAACGAGATGAAAATCGTTGTTAAAATTTTGGTCCACTGCTAAACTTTAGCACTTTATTTTAAAGTATAGGTTTCTGTGATGTTTTTTTATGAATATTTTTGAGTGGGTGGATTCACTGTGTAGTTTAAATCTAAAAGTTTAGCTACTTAAATTAAGAGAAGCTGGTAGTCATATGAAATTTATTATTTTGCATATTTAATTCAGTAGAATAAATAAATGGTAGTCACATAAAATTTATTATTTTGCATATTTAATTCAGCAGAATAAATAAATATTAAATAAAAATATTAATTGATGAGAATTTAAAATTTTCATATGATTGATAAGGGGTAGAAAAAAACTTAAACCTGTGGAATAATTTTATCCCAACTCAATTACACTAGTATAAATTTTCAAACTATTTAATAGAGATTGAAGAAAAGAATATAATTAATTCTGTAACATATTTTTTAGTTCAAAGAAAACCATACTACTTCAAAATAAATCTTGAAATATAAAATAGTATGTTCTAATATATAAAAAATAATAGTCATTAATTTGAAACATCAAATAATATTTTCTAATATAAAAATAATAACAGGCAAATCAAAAATTAGAGGTTGTTATAAAAAATAATTATCGTCACATTTTTTTAAATTTTTTTACTTATGAAACCCCTGCTCTTCCAGATTTTGAATCATAAAATAATATGTGAGAATATATAAAATAATAACAGACAAGTGAAGAGAGATTAGTTTATCTAAATTGTATGAGAATTATAAGAAGATTTTGAGATTCTTTATACCTGAATAGTCTGGTACAATTGTTTAAGTTTTTTTTAATTTTTTTAAATTATTTTCAATATAATCTCAAAAGCAATTATTTAATTATTATCTCTATTTTGACAACCTTCGTTGCCTCCTTATTGTATTATTAACATTGTTTCAATATAAAAATTAAAAAAAAAATGATTTTACAACTGATATAGTGACATTATACATAAATAGAAAATATGATTACGAAATGTTGCATCTTAATGCTTTTTGCTTTAAATATAGTATCGCACAGGTTTAAATTAATATATTTAATCAGGAATAGTTATTTGTTTATATTTTTAAACATTATTTCTGTGCTTGTAGGGTGTTGCATTGCACACCTGCCTGATCTGTTCGAAATCTTTTTCATCTGGTGCATTTGTATTTTTGCGTCAATGCTATGAATTTTGATTCCATGTTCAAAGAGGAAAAGTCATAGGTAGACTTGATTGTAATGTATTTAATCCAGTTATTTTCTTTTAATTTGCTCATTTAACATTATATTAAATATACATGAAAGCAAAATATATTCATTATATTATTGTGAAGGTTTATAATAAATATTAATAAATATAGGAAGGCATGTTTTGTTTACAAAATATGATATTAATATTTAATTGAATATTATAATTTTATGGTTAGTTCTTATAATATAAATTTATTTGTTTAATTGGTAAGAAAATAATTAAATGTAAATATGAAAAATGTTTATTTTATATATATTATAGGGGTATAATAAGAACTTTTAGTTTGGAAAATAGTTTTTGTCACAATAATTTTAATCGAAATATCAAATCAATAAATACAATAAATTAGCAAGGACATAATAATGGTTTAATGTGGGTGTATGAATCTTAGTGGCTACACCAACAATATCATGATATAACTTGTTGGTATTATTTTCCAGTTGAACCTCGAAATTCTCTAAAGGGAAGCTAGTACTTATGTTCAAGAAATCCCTAGGCTAGTGGCCAACACAACGAGTAAAGAATTCTAAGGTCTTTGCTCCTGCACTTCAGGCTCTGTGGAATCTGGGAGGGTATTTCCCTATGGTGTTCATTCTAATTTGTCTAATTGGAGAACTCTTCTACACATATGGGTTCCTACTACTGGAAAATGAACAAAATCCACTAAGGATTTGGTTGATCTTTAAGTAAATAACTGTCTAGTAACGAGGGTGTATTTTAAACTTACATCTCAGAATTGACAAGATTTTAATAAGTATTGTTCTTATTTTGAGCTTATGGCTAGGCTTACCACTAGTTCATTGATTGCACGAATTCTTGACAAACATGCCAGTGCCTCATCAATTGGATAAATGGAGTCAAATATGGAATACCCAATAATACACAAATTATTTAGCTCTAAAATGGATGGACTATCTTCGTAATGCCTTACAATACAAAAATTCACGATATCCAAAACATCACTCCTTACCAAATCCTTTACAAATTCTTAGAGATCTATGACTCTCCTCAAGCATTTAATTAACTCTCTGAGCTAAAGCACAAAATGGAGCCATACATTCAATTAAACCATTAAAAGTAAACAAAAAGATCCTTGATATTTTCATAAATATAATCTACAAAAATGTATAAATGAGAGTACATGCTTTAGAATTTAAAATTTTTTCGATATCAATAATTCATGTATAACTATACAAGACTATTACATAAAAGACCTAAACCCAAGACAAATGGCCAGCATATTCATCAAGCCTTCTGCATTATATTTGTTTTATGTACTTAAATTCTACCCAGACCATTATAGACTCCAAAATTTAACCTCTATAATGAGCCTTGAAATCTCTTTTATAGAATAAGGGAGCAACAAGCATCGGGCTCATTATAGTTACATTTTAAATATATTTTATTTCAAAACAAATTTGAGTTTTATTTCAAAAATTCCCCAATGGTTACTTATAACCATTTACCAAGCAGGGGAAACTACAATCATAACAACCACCAAAAAGGTTTTCCAATCCCACCAAAAGTAACTTCAAGTGCCAATGAAAACCTGTGTTCCAGGTCCATGTCGAGCCAAAATCTTAATAGCATCAACCTTCCAAACTTCCATGGTTAGCATAAAAAACACAAAACCATCATATTCAGCTAACGCAAGAAAAACCACCACAACAGTATCATTATCGCAACAAAAATTATGACCTAATACCACGTCCATCACCCAGAAACAAAACAAGCACCAACACTAGAGCCATGATACACGCACCCACTTTGCGTCTTTGCAACAACTGGAGGAGAAACCACCGCTCCTTCATCTTTGTCCTTTCCTGCCATGGAATAATCACGTCCGCTCAGAGTCTTAACAAAAACAGGGGACACCGCAAGCACCTCTTCCCCTAGGGAAGCTAGTTGGTTCAGAATTATGAGGTATCATTGGTACCCTGAGTCTGTTTCGGTCTCACTATTGGATCTAGGCTATCAGTGATAACAATGTGGGAATTCTACCGTCCATAGAAAGCTCGGCCATACCTAATATTTCTTCGTATTCCCCTTGCAAATCCTATAATTTCTTTTCTTGTACCTCTATCACCTCTGTAGTCGTAGCTTGGCCTCTCGACCAAGAACTGCTTTTGGTAGCAATTGATATGGGCTTCTTGCCACAGGTGTCTCTTTGCATTCTCCCTTCAGAATTGAAGTATCCTTAGGGTTGCTCTATTCATGCGTTGGAACATCACCATGAGGCTTCTACAAATTAAACCTCGGAGATCTTCACACTGATGGCAAGGAAGCAATTGGCTTACTCATCTTACTTAGATATGATTTTTTTACAAACTCACACTAGAATAATCACCACTCATTGCACGAACATAGAAAATTTAGACTCCTAATTGCAATGGCGAAGATGACAACCCTCAATCCACATTTATTGAGCAATTTGGTGATGTCAATCATCAATGTTCAATGAAAAAATGTGTGTACAAACAAGTGATCACTCGTTGGCATTTGCTTCATCACCGTTAGCTTCCTAGGTGCATGGAAATTCATGTATCATTCTTCATGATTATAAGCAATTAATTATTCACACGCACAGAGATCAACTTGAGCACTCTTGAAGAGTATATGTCATTAATGCTCGCTCTTCATAGATCAAAAATTACCATTGTATGTGTTTCTAGTTTTGAATGTTAATTGTTGATCCATTGATGAGGTGGTAGATCAAACAAATCCTATTGAGTTGACTGCATTTGAATTTCTTGGGATTGTCGCTCATCTATTTTTGGCCAATAGCATTCATCTAGGTCAGAAGCCACATCCCTCATTTGTGGGTTTGACCCACTTCCCACATTGGTGGATCAAACCATGTGTCGTGAGCTCACCAACCTCACGGTTCTTAATAAGCACTCACCTTTTCCTTGTGAGTTAGCGAGGAACAGCTGAGATTGATCCCCGCACACAATTATCACCATTGATTTAGAACAACACCTGTCATAAGCCCAATAGTGGAGACTGGGCCCCACATATGTAGGAGGACACGTGTCATCATCTCACGGACCTCATACCAAATAACAAGTCGACACTTGAAACTAGTGAGCCAGCGGGGAATGACCCGAATTAGATCTTGAAATCGGATGGCTCCTCAACCTACACACACGATAAAGTTAGTACTAAAGGTAGGGCCATGACTAGGCCAACGATAATTAGACCCTCGAAGCATGACTTAAACATGAGTCTTTTAAAAAATATTTTGGCTCGTCTTTAGGAAATATTTGCAATGGGCAACACAAAGGATGACCAACACCCTACACAAAAGGGGCTGGTGGCAGCACACATTTGAAGGCTCAAGTGATGACTTAGATGATTGGTAACCGGTTGCGACAAGTCAACACAAAATTAAAAGAGTGAGGGTTTATGATGAAAAGCGATGAAACGAGGATTTTCTAAGCCAAAACTCTTCCCTATCTTTGGGGACAAAGGCTCCAAAAACTTGATCAGACCCAGGTGTTACTCAAAAAATTGCAAAATTTTGAGAGCTCCACCATAACCATCACATTATATCATGAAAAACTATTATGTTTATTATATTATTATAATCATATAATATAAATAACCATAAATATAAAATAATTTTGAATAAAATAAGTGATATTATATTTAAATAATCTTAACAAATATTATATTATGATAAAATTATACAAAGACTTTTTCAAAAATAAATAATATAAGTATAATAATTAATAATAACTTTTACTTATTTTTTTAATTATTTATAATTAATAAATGAATAAAAATAAAAAATGAACAATATACTTGTAATTGAAAGGTAATAAAAATAAATAAAAAATTTACACTTATCTTTTAAATAGCTAATTTGAAAGATAACTCACAATCAATTCTAATAAATTTCATGTGGGTTCTTTAAATTTTTATCATCTAAAAGATTTTCTATTTTACTAATGAAAAAAAAAACTTGAAATTGGAGTGTTGGTAAATCTAAAGAGGCTCTCTCCGCATTTAAATGGCAACAAGCTTGTTTTATTTATTAAAAAAAAAAATTCACCTAAAAGGGAAAAGTAAATGCATTTGAAATTTAAAGAGGATTATTCAAGAACACCAAAATAACAATTATTTAATTCATCCACATTCTAATAGAAATATTTTGATAACATAATCGATAAAAGATACAGTGTACTACAAATAGAATGATTATAATGAGGTGGATTATAGAGAGACAAGAAATAGGCAAAGAAAAGTAGGCGTAGAAATTTTTTATAAGGCGATGTTGCAAGTGACCAAATGCTAGGTGTACTAAGATATAAACATTTTTATTGTCCATAAGCATAGGGACAGGAGAGTGGACATTGTTGAAATGAGGCTCAAGGTCGAGGCAAGGCAAGCAGTTGGAGAAAAAGGGGATTCCATGCTTGACGAGTTTGTTATGCAAAAAGATGTTGTGACATGTCCAACAAAGGATGGCATGGATGTGGAGGGTGAAAATGTTATTAAATATTTTGAGCTTGCCATGGAAGACAAAGGAATAATTGTTGATAAAGAAATGGGGGAATTTGTATGAGAAGAAACAAGTAAAACCTTAGAATTTATGATACCAGACGATGTGATTGATTGCATTATTGAATGTCAACATAGGTTTGTGATTTTATTTTTCTTGAGGGGTATTCCATCTAAATTTGAGTTTTACAAATGGGTCAAAATTAATTGGGAAAACAAGGGTTGGGAAATAGAGGCTCTAAGAGAGTTGGAGAAAGGTTATGTTTAATGCAAATTTAAGACTATCAATCATGCCCAAGTTGTGTTGCAATATGGTACTTGGGTTGTCTATGGTCAAGTATGTTACCTACATGCATAGACACTAGATTTCCACCCAAAAGGCCCTTCAAGATCTAAGTACCCAATGTGGTTGGAATTACCATTTTTGAATCTAGCATTTAGACCTTTCTTAAAGGAAATTGTATCTCAATTTGGTAGAGTTTTATGGTGTAAAACTAGCTATTGCACTTTAGGTGTGCAATGGGTTACACCGAATTTGTTATGGGTACACTACATAGAAATCAAAATCATCATTAATATCTAAAAAACTATTATACATATTCAACTTATCTTATTATATTTATTTAAAATTGTAATATATAATTCCTATAATACATTACTCTATAAATTGAAAATCTAACTTTTATTATTTTTAAATAAAATATAATATTATAATAATAATTCCATTAACACTATTCAAATCAAAACACTCCCCTTTGAAAAGCGCTTGAGGATGGACGCTAACAGTTGAATGTTGCCATCTGCTGCAACTAGCTTTCTCTTAGACCGAGCCCTTTGGGAAAGGCTTCTCAGGGAGAGATTTGTGGCTTTCGGCACAACGGATTTTGCAGCAAGGAGAAGGTTGACTGAGGCAATCGAACAAGGAGTGCTTTGCGAAAATCATGCCAAAGTGGTGACAGTTTTGGTTTGGACGGTGGTGACCCTTCTGCATAGCGAGGCCAAAAGAATGGGCAACCCGGTGCTTTCGTCACAGGGGGAGATGGATTTGTTAAGGGGTCCAAGGCGTCTGAGATCAGGTGGAACCAATCTAGACCCTCTCAGACATTGAAGCACTCGACCAAATCTTTGATAGGAAGGGGAGTAGGGAATTTTGTTTTACCTCCTTCATCTAGAACAATCACAATGGAGTTAGATGGCGAGCTTGATGAAGAAGTGACTTTTAATGAAAAAAAAAAAATCTGGGTTGGGCCTGATTGGGAGATTCAGGGGATTTTGGCCAAGCTTGAATGAGCTCCACCAGTGGATCTCTGATCATTGGAAGTAGGTTTTGGAAGGGTATGTTTAAGTCTATCCCATGGCAAAAGGTTTTTTCATTGTTGTTTTTTAACAAGAGCAGGATAGAAATAAGATCCTTTGTGACTATCACTAGTATTGGGAAGAAAAATATACGTTGATGTTAAAGCCATGGCATTCGACTTTTAACCTAGCCATAGAAGTGTTTGAGAGGGTTCCTCTCTGGGTGAGAATTCTTAACCTTCCCTTACAATATTGGTTTGATTCTTGCTTGGAGGCTATAGGGAACTCTTTAGGAAGCTTTTCAATGGTGGATGAGGGATCCTCAAATCGTTTGCATTCAAATTTTACTTGAATTTTGGTGGAGATGGACGTGTCTAAGGAGCTCCCAAAAGAGATCCAGATAAAAACTTTGAAAGGTTGTTGGGTGTAGCCCTTGGATTATGAAAGCGTACCCTTTAGGTGCATAATCTATTTTCAAACTAGACACTTGGTTGCTCAATGTACCAAACATAAAACAAATAAATCTGCTTCTTGGTGGAAAGATGTTGCTCCCCAACATTATACAATGGAGAAAAAGGAGGAGAAGCAAGTGAGCTCTTAGTTTATACGCAAGGAAGAGGTGGGTCAGGTACCTGGGGCTCTAGGTCAGGAAGGAAAGGCATTGGGGAATTATGTTAGAAGGGAGGATCAACAACATACTAGTGATGTCCCGACATAGGAAGGGAGTCTGATTGTGAATAGTGTTAATGTTGTCCTCAACAGATGTGAAAAGGATCTAAATTTCAAAAATTGGGCAGCAACACCAAAGTGTCAGGAGAAAAAAGGTGTGATGAGGTCACAAGAGAAAGATGTTGGGAATTGAAAATCTGATGGACAGAGTCAACAAGCAATTGGCAGTTTGAATGGAGTTTTGTAGAGTCCCCATGACAAACCATTGGAATGGCAGAAGGAGGCTACAAGGGTGGAGGACGGTTGGAAATTTGTTAAGGGGAAGAAAGTAAAGAAGGAAACTTTCGCTATGGTCCTTAAATCTTAGACTAAGGGAAGGATAAATAGTGCTTCAAAATTCTGACCTGTTAATAGGTTTCTTTTCAAGGGTTGATGGTTTTAGGCTTGTTTTTTTGGGTTGCCTGTGGAGCTTCTTTGTTTGATGTAGTGATTCACTGTTTGTAACCCATGGAGTTGATTGCAGTGTGGATAGGTGGCAGGGCTAGGGGTTCACGTAGAGGAGCTTAGTGGTGTTGGAAATGGGTTTTTAAAATGAAGATGTCATGAGAATTGCTATGTAATTTATTATTAATAATAATAAAACTAACACTGTTACCAAGCAAAAAAAAAAATCCATTAAAACCTAAACCTTAACCCCTTGATTTATTTATATATCATAAAATCATTTATCTCACCAATATTATCCGATGTGTAAAGGACCTCACTTAATTTATTAGTTATATAAAATAAAACTTTTGTGACCAATACATTACTAAAAAAATATCTAATGATGACATTGTCGAGTATATAAGACATTAAAAATCTCTAATGACTACATTATCAAGCATAATACATTAATTAAAAATGGCAATGATTGATAAACAACAATAACAATAATCATACATTGGTATCCCTTTATTCTTTGCTTCATGCCACGTAGATTCCCAGAGAGTCTAGGTGTTGTGCAGATTGCTCTCGCAAGACACATGCTTCAAATAGGTGATGCATGCATATTAGTTCAGGGAGGATTTCAAGGGAGATAATAGAGTTCCCAATTAGGTCTCTCCACAGTCCTATCTTTCAAGATGGTTGTGACATTTTTGGAGAAGTTGGTAGATGCATTTGCGACCTTTCATGATGCTTTGATGGATGTGATTATTATAGACAATCATGTAGATTTATATAATCAAAGTGACAGACAAAGAGATCATGCTTGATTACAAATTTTCAGGTTACTTGTCTACATTAGTTATTGCAAATCAAGGCCAACCCATTAAACAAAAATCTTCATAAGGGAGATATAGAGGGGGGAGATAGATAGAGAGAGGGAGGGAGAGATGGGGGAGATAGAAAGGGTTAAATTAAAGAGAGGGAGGGAGGGAGATAAAGGGAGAGAGATAAGTAGAGGAGGGAGAGAAAGGGAGAGAGATAAGTAGAGGAGGGAGAGATAGAGACGAGGGGGAGAGAAAGAGAGAGATAGGTTGAGGACGAAAAGAGAGGAGAGGAGAGAGGGAGAGAGATAGGTAGAAGAGGGATAAAAAGAAGAGGGGAGAGAGAGGGAGAGAGAAGAAATAGAAGACTTACATTGGGCGAGTTATGTTGTGTGTGGTGATGGCATACCTAGTGCCAGGTATGGTTGGTAGGATCTCCATAGATTTTTAGGGCAAGATGATCACTTTGGGAATTACAATCCTTGTCCAAATGACTTCTAAATTATACAACGTTAATTCCAACACAAAGAACTTTGTGTCCACTTTCTTCACTCTATGGCCAAGTAAGAATAGTTCAAATGAGCTTTCCTTCATTGGATCGGTTGTCATATTATCCTTCTCTTTCATAATGCTCAACCTTCTTTTAGGCTACGCCAACTTAGCCAATAGAGGTATACAGGTAAGTCATTATATTTTACATTCAAAGGAATCCTCCTAGAGGTTTAGTACATCAAGAAATTATGTTTGGAGTACATCAAGAGACCTAAACAAAACAAGTGAGATAGATCACTTAGACAACAAGGTTAAACCTTAGAATTAGTAAATGTCCTATTGTACTTGTAAGTCATATTCATCACGTTAGATTGAGCTAACAAAAAATGAAGAAGTTGCTCCAAATGACATAATAAAAACATATTATTTTTCATCCTAGGTGTAAGCTTTAGCTACTTCACTTGGGAGTTGACAACAGTTTGGTATAAATGAAATGCCCTACTGTGAAATACTTGCATCTTCTTCAAAAATTGTCTTCTAACAAGAGACACTAATTGCCTGGGATTTAGCGTCTTGTGAGGGTAAATCCAAAACAAGAAACAAGGAACATTGGACCTTTTTATTTTCTTGAGAACCTAGACCAAAATAAACCTCTCAAAGTTGATCTCGTGGACATTCCATCATTGTAGATCTAGATGAAGATGTTTATTTGACTATTCATTGGCACAAGGAATAATCTATCTATATCTAGAAGAGAAAATTAATAATTAATAACATAACTTATTTGACATTGTATGTCCCTGAAACCATTTGCTTGTTTCAAATAGCTAGCGGTTTCCAATTTTTTTAAATATTGAGATTGTTTACTATTCAAGTGCATGTTTAATGATTCTCTAACTCTTGATAATAGAAGCTCCCAAATTTAAGTCAGGTCTTACCATTTTAATATCAAAAAAACAAGTTGATGTTTAAGCAGAGTTAAACCAATCACAGTCAACAAAGTTTCTATAACTAAAACAAGTTCACTTTTATTTAAATTAAGCAAAGTTAAAGAAATTCAAGTCAAGAGAGTTTCAGTATGAATAAATTTTGGAATCAACTAGTGCTGCAAATATTTTTATTGACAATTTCCAAGTCTTCCTCTTCCTCTCTTGCTCTATCTTCATTTCTACCTCTATGTTCCTCTCCCCCCCTTTATCTCTAGACTTGTCTCCCCCTCTCTATCCATCCATCTATCTCCCTCTCTATCCCTCTATATATTTATATCCTCTCTCTCTCTCTCTCTCTCTCTCTCTCTCTCTCTCTCTCTCTCTCTCTCTCTCTCTCTCTCTCTCTCTCCTTATTGCAAACATAACATGATTATTTTGGTAATGGAGACTGATTATCTTCCTGATTTAGAGGTTTTATTTCAATCATGTTTGGATCCTTGTAAGTGGATGCATAGTTTATTTGAAGCTATCACTTCTCCATTGAGACCTTTATTGCACAAACAACATCATTTACTAAATGGCCTACCAATTGACCTCATGTACTCCATAAATGTATGCAAAAATTAGACCAAAATTTATATGGGATCTACAAGCAGTAGAAAATAGATCCACACATCCACCCCAGATTTAACTGGCATCTTGATGATAAAGTTAAGGGTGTCTTCAAGATAGCTAGCATGATAAAATAGGTCAAAAACACATAATGATCAATTGTAGGTGTAATGTAGTAAGGGTTACCCATGTGATTGAAGTATGTATAGCTCACATTAACTAAACCTGCCTACATGGTTGCATGCACATATAACACAAGCAAATGTTATGGTGTCATGATAGGTTCCAAAGTGCTTCATTAATTCAAATATTTTGAGAGAATCCTTGTAAAATCCATCCCACAAACATTGCATTCCCTAAGACTACATTTCTTTGAGGTGTTTTTGTCAAACAATTTGTGTGCCTTATTTATGCTTCCACATTTTTCATTTTCCATATATGTCTACTCGAGCATTCCCAATGATAATATCTAATCAAAGACCTCCTTCCATTAAGCTTTATACATCTGACAAAGTCCTTGTCCTTTATCCTTTGATTGATTCAATACCTTGTTCCAAAGCTCACAGTTTGGCACACGCAAGGAGGATGCTAGAAAAGGTTGTGGCATTTGGCTTTACACCTGTCAATTGCATTTGCTTGAAATTTTCTAAAGCCTTTTCAACAAGTTCATTTTTGTGTATATGTTGCAATCATGGCATTCCATGAGACCGCACTTGTTTGGGGTATTATGTCAAACAGTTCACATGCCTTGTCTATGCTTCCACATTTTATATACATGTCTACTAGGGCAATTGCAGCTACAAAATATGATAAAATTCATTTCCTTTATCCTCTAGTGGATGTCCATACCCCATTCCAAAGCTCCCATTTTGGCATAGTCAAGGAGGACGATGGAAAAGATTGTAGATTTTGGGTTTACAGCTACCCATGACATTCAACTGAAATTTTCTAGATCCTTTTCAATGAATGTGTTTTGTGCATACCCTACAATTTTAGCATTCAACGAGACCACATTTGTTTGAGGTATCCTATCAAATAGTTCACATCTCTTGTCCATGCTTCCAAATTTTGAAGGTCCATGTCTACCAAAGCATTTCCAGCACAGCCTACATACTAAGCATCGATCTATTGTTTGTAGCTTGCAAGAATTTTTCTTTAGGAAGAAGATTTAGTCATTGAAGATCCTCATGACTTCATCAATAGACCAACACTTGCAGCCTTCCAATTTTCCATGTAGCTCAACTCCAGACCTTCACACTCCAATTTTATAGGCATTTATGACCGTGGAGTCTTTTGTTTTGGCTAACAATCTACCAATTAAGGTGTGGTATTTGAAGATTTTATTATGAGAATCTTGTTGAGTGGAGAGGCCGATGCCAATATCTTATGGTGTAATCCATCAATATAAGCTGACATTCTCTACATCATCAACCAGTGCAGGGGATATTTTCTTTGGCGTAATTTGGTGTTTGTAGAGCATTTAGCAGAGAGGCAAGACATAAAATGTATTTTTGTTGTACCTTCCAAGCTCCACACAGTTCAATAGAATCGGTCAAACTCCTTTTTCTACAGGAGCCAATCTCTCCTTCTCCTCCATGTAACTAGCACAAGAGTTGTGGTGAGCATAGATCACACCTTATCAAGCCTCTACATGTCTCCTACTCCCCACTTGGCATACATTAGAATGAAATATTGTGAATAGAGCAAGCAAAAAGAGTTGAACAAGAAAAGAAGCACTGAGATCTTCAGTTGTATGTCACAAGTTTTTCTTTTTGGCCATTAGCACTTTGTAAAAAGAATGAGACATTAATGAGGTTCCATCTGTTGGCAATAATATATCGATCAAATCGTACGGTGGTGGAGGAAAAATCTTTGCATGCCCTCCAAACGGAGAAAAAATTATTGGTGGAAATAATGTCACTACATTTGTTTGTATGAACACATTTGGGATGCCATCCATTAAAACATGCACGAAAAAGTAGTGATACCAAAGGAAAGAAAAAATAAAACTAACGCCAAAATAAATAAAAGAAATTGGACGAATGGAATGATTTTTATCGTCTGCTGAGGAGTTTCATCTATTGATAGTCAAAAACAGACCGGCTCTTTTCAAATTGGATACGCCTTCGGCGTAAAATAGTAATGAAATTTTTTGTTAGCCTAAGGGTGAACCCAAGGGTTTGTGTGGAAATGGACCTTAATCAACAATCACCTGAAAATATTAAACCGATAGGTCCTAGTTTTGTATTATCCCAGCCTATAGTTTATCTAAACAAACCTAATGCTTGCTTCTTTTGTAGACAAGAGGGTCATTTGATAAGAGATTGTTGTATTGCTAAGGAAAAAAAATATTTCTAGTCTCAAGGGTTGGCTTCCATTAGTTCACAGTAAATTCCAAGTCCCTTTCAACCTACTGAAATGCCCATAAAATCTCCTCAGGTGCAGGCCAAAGCTTATTCAAAAGTTAATAATAAAAAATATGTTGTGAATCATTCCACTTCTTTTAAAGATGTTGTTATGACTAATGGGTGGTGTATGGTTAGGAAAAGGAAGGAACCCTCCAGGGCCTCTAAGGCTCAAAGTGGTTTTCCCTCATCTTACAATTATTCACCAACAACTACTACCCATAATGTCAAATTCTATTGCGAAATCTTCTCCATCTTTTCCTATTAGTCAAATTTCTCCTCCACCTTTTGCAAGATGGGGGTCTTCTTCACCTTTTGCAAGACAAGGTTCTTGTTCACCAATTGTTGGCAAAAGATGTAGGTCTCCTAATCTTGCTGAAAAGTAGCTGAGAATTTCTAAGAATGGAATCACTCTTGTCAATCGGTTTGAGGCTTTATCACAAGAGGAAGACCTTCCTAACTATGTTTAAACATGAAGTTTAAAATTATTTCTTGGAATGTAAGAGGGATCTCTCTCCCTCATCGTAAATTTGATGCTAAGGATTTTATTATTAAGTGGAAATTAGATATCATCTTTTTGCAAGAAGTCAAGCTTAATGGATCGCATCTTAGATCTTCTCTATGAATTGTACATGGAGGGATTCTTCTTTCTTCTATATGTCGCATAGAGAAGGGAGAGGGGGATTGCTATTGGATTATCTTCATGGGTTAACAAATTTTTCATTGATAAAGGGGAGGACCTCTTGCATATTTTTGTTTGGGTCCTCTCTTTTATCAATGGCCAACCCCTAGGTTTCTACTCTATTTATTCTCCTAACATTGCAAAAGAAAGAAGTGAGTTGTGGAATTGGATGACCACAAATCTTCCTCAAGCTGACTAGGTTGTAGGAGGTGACTTTAATATGGTGGAAAACCACATAGACCAAAGTTGGGCTAGTCATGTCAAGTTAAATAATGAAGATTTTGATAAGTGGTTATTTTTTCAAAACACTCTTGGAGTAGTGGACCCTATTCATAAAAGAAGTTCCACTCAAAAGAATAACTGGTAACTTGGACTAACTATAGATTTAGGGCTAACAGGAAGCTTAGCAGGTTAGATAGGTTTTATATCTCTTAATTTGCAGTTAGTTCAAGATGCTTCTAAGGTTTCTGTTATAGTGGATTATTCTACTACGCTTTCAAACCATTTTCCAATCATTTGTTCTACTTCTATTTTGAATGCTAACAGAGTGAATTACCATTTACCTTCCAAACTTAACACTTCACATATGAAAATTCCTTCATGTATTTTTGCCTTGATTGGCCTTTGGAATTCAATTCCAAAATGTAAAGATGATGAATCATACAAGGAGTGGTGGAATGAGGCTATTTCTCTTTGTGTTGATTTTCTCTCCTTTGGAAAGAGGTTAGCTTGGCAGCGAAGAAGAAAAGAAAAATCTTTACAAGGGAGGTTAGAAAGGTATTGAGAACTTTTGAATTCAGACCCATTTGATATTAAGATTCAAACCTCTATAGTTGTAATTGAAACTCA
The DNA here is from genome assembly GCA_007115665.2 of Sequoiadendron giganteum. Lineage (NCBI taxonomy): Eukaryota > Viridiplantae > Streptophyta > Pinopsida > Cupressales > Cupressaceae > Sequoiadendron > Sequoiadendron giganteum. The sequence continues at coordinate 702,418,586 of CM021102.1, forward strand.
AATACACAAACTTGATATTTATAGTGGCTGGGGAGCCAAAATCAAGTCTAAATTATAGTGGATCAAGGATGTTAATAGAGGCTCCAAATATTTCTTCAATTATTGAAATTATAAACATAAAAAGGAGTATATTGGCATGATTCAAGATGAGGCTAGACATATGCATTCAAATTTGGAAGATATCAAAGATATATTTCACAAGTTTTATGAGAAGCTATTTAGAGAAGATCCTCATTGGCAAGATGCTCAAGCAGTATTGGAGGCATCATCAAAGATCACATTCCAAAAAGGGTCGATTCTGATTATAGTCAATTTTTAGACCATGATCTATCTATTGAGGACTTAGAACATGTAGTATTTTCAATGGCACATAATAAAAGTCTTGGTTTTGATGGAATTTCAATTGAATTTTATCAAATCATGTGGCAACATATTAAGGAATATTTTTATCTTGTTTATTTAGAAGCTCTTAAATATGGTTGATTGGGGCCAAATATTAATAATGGCTTAATCAAACTTCTTCCAAAAGGTAAGAATGAAGACTCTCTCTAGATGGCATCTTATAACGTTGCTTAACACTTCTTATAAAATTATTGCTAAAGCTTTAGCTACTAGGATTAAACCGGTGGCTAAATGTATAGTTAGATCTAAACAGACTGGGTTCCTTGGAGGAAGGTATATTTTGGATAATTTAATGTTGGCAAGGGAAACTTGTGAGCGGGCACAACAATTAGGTCATAATTCTTTATTGGTTAAGATATATTTTGATAAAGCACATGATTGGATGAGATGGGGCTTTATCATCAAGATGTTGCATTGGTAGGGGTTTGGTCCCAAAATTTACAAGCACATTCAAATATTATTGAAAGATGCTAATGCACAATTGGCTCTTAATAATTCCTTGACCATTCCCTTCCCTTTGCAATGCTCCATCAGGCAAGGATGTCCTTTATCTCCTTTCCTCTACGTGATTGCTATTAATGGATTCCTAAAGAATGGAAGAAAATTAAGCATGGGAAGATAGCTAGATACTTGGGCATTCCTAAATTGGATTAAGTGTCATGATGTCTGATATGTGGAGCTGGTTCATTACTAAGTTACAAAAAATAGGATATTTACTTGGTGAAGCAAATTTCTTTCACTAGCAGGTAGAATCCTAATGGTTAATCGCATATTTTTGGCTTCTAATATATGTTATTTATCATGTTGGATGCCCTCAAAAAAAGGTTATGATGACTTAAATAAAACCATTCAACAGTTTTTGTTGACTAATTGGGATAGAAATATTGGTTTCAGAGCCACTTCTTGGAGTCATTGTATTTAGCCTAAAGACAAAGGTGGATTAGGCCTATTAGATCCCAAGACACAAGGAATTTTCTTATCAACAAAATGGATTACAAGAGTTGCTTTGGCAGATGAACAATGGAAAATCCTTGTTCACCAGTGAATTATTCAAGCTACTATGTACAATAAATGGCAATGATTAATTTTTTGGACAAAGTTTTACTTGCTACATACTTTCATATTAAGTCCTCTTTTCCATTACAATCTATTTGGAAGGCTTGGTAACAATTTTGTAAATTGTTGAATTGACGATGGGATTCCATGCAATATGGTTTTAGCTTTGCAAATTCATCTATTTAGTGGAACAAACTGGTTTAGTATCATGGTCAACCACTTAGTGTTTCCTTTCCTAAATAGTCTAACTATTTTTTTTAAAAGGGTATTCAACAATTTGGTGATATTTGGCAGTTCAACTCCCTAGATTGGAAGAATTGGAAAAATATTAACTTAATGGTGTTAAGTTAAACAGTAAATCTCAAGGGTTTTTTTATTTTTATGAAGGCTTTGGTTCCCATGGAATTGCTCATGAAGTTTTGTATTCCCTTACAGTGCAATTTTTTCAAAGATTGGAAATGGCTTGGAAAATTCCAGTATTATTGTTTCCCCTTGAAGAAAATTTATTTAAGACTACTCACCAAAATGACT